>CM064863.1:26195865-26607497 GCA_032719365.1 Prinsepia uniflora
GTTGGACGGTGGGGGGAATGAGAGATGTGGGAGGATTTTAAAATATTCAAAAGTAACCAATGGAAGGAAATATTCACATTTTAGGGGATTTGGGCCATGGAATGAGCGACACTTGTCACTCATCCAAGGGTTCACAATCATTCAACCAATCATCAGTTTTTTTTTAATAATATTTCATTCAAATCCTGAAACTTAAGTTTAATCGATTTCGATCCCTGTGACTATAACTTTCTCGTCGTACGTCCGTTGCCGACGTGCCGCCTGTCTACGGACTCTTGACGTCCCAATCTACGTCACAGTCATTGGTCAAGAGTCCCAAAAAGTCTACCAGGTCAAAACTAAACTCTCCCACTCCCCCCTTAGGAGGCAAAATGGTCATTTTGCATTAAAATATTATTTATAAAAGTTCGTGGTCGGTACATAGTTTCAAGCTTTTATGCCCCAAAACTATAGTTTCAAGCTTTTATGCCCAAAACTAAGTTTTTGAGTTTCAAAATTCACAGGTCGATTTCAATTTTGTTTTCCCTTCCGTGGATCTCTTCCTCTTTTATTTTTCTTTCTTCCTTTCCTTCCTCTTTTCTTTTCTTCCTTCTTTGTCCCTTTCCGTTTCTCTCTTTTTTTCTCACGGGAATGGTTGAAGGATTAATTCAATGGTTTTTGTTTCAATTCAAAACACCCACACAAACTATACACGGTGCCACAAACCCCCTGGATGGTGACAAGTGTTACCTAGGGAGTTAACTGAGTCACAATTTAATGACTCATCAACCCATCAAATGACCAAAATATCCATGTCCTCAAAATTACCAAAACACCCCTAACTAATTCCAACCCATAACAACTTTATTCGATCTCTGATTTCTGAGTGTCATCTATCTACCTATTCAGGACTTCAAGACCCACGTAATGATACTCACGAAAAGTCCAAAAAGTATCCTCAAGTAAAAATTGAACTTTGGACTCATAAATAAATAAGGGCAAAATAGTCAATTTACATTCAAAACATCAGAAACTTCATTTATCGAATTACCGGGGCGTTACAATAAATGTGCTTACACCGCTGCCTCACATGAACCACACTTATGAAATTTGTTCATTTCTCAATTCCAAAAACCAAGGGTTGCCCTTAACAACTAACACAGTTGTGGTACCTTTATACCCACAACAATGTTCTGGGAAAATTCCACTGTAAGACCCGTGTCCTGGAAGGAACGGTGAACGATCCCACATTCCTACAAGGGGGGAATGGTCTGGGAAAGGAATGGTAGTGTGCCTTAAAGGTGTAGGCACACACCTATCTAGTGCGAGGCCTTCTGGGAGCTCACTAGCTTTGGATTCTTGGGGAATTCCAAAGTTAAGCGAGTGGAGGCTGGTGCAATCCCATGATGGGTGACCCACTGGGAAGCTGCACCGTGAGCTCCCGGAAACAAAATCCTGCGGGCTGGGCTAGTTCGGCCAGTGAGTGTAGAGGGGACAATATCGTGCTAGATAGAGTGTGTCGCTGCATAATTCCGATCTAAATGAGGCCTTTTGGGAGCTCAGTGGCTTTGGGTTCGGTTGGAACTCCAAAGTTAAGCAAGTTGAGGTTGGTGAAATTCCATGATGGGTGACCCCCCTGGGAATTTGCACCGTGAACTCCAGAAAAAAAAAACCTTGAGGGTAAGGGCAAGGAGGCCCAAAGCGGACAGTATCGTGCTAGATGAGTTGGGTCCTGACCGAGAAGGGCTGGGTCTTGATAGAATGGTATCAGAGCCAGACCCCGACCGAGAAGTGTGCTAGAGAGGACGCTGGGCCCTAAAAGGGGTGGATTGTAAGACCCGAGTCCTACAGGGAAGGATGAACAATCCCACATTTCTGCGAAGGGGGAATGGTCTGGGAAGGGAATGGTGGTGTGCCTTAAAGGTGTAGGCACACACTTATCTAGTGCGAGGCCTTCTGGAAGCTCACTAGCTTTGGATTCCTGGGGAATTCCAAAGTTAAGCGAGTGGAGGCTAGTGCAATCCCATGATGGGTGACCCACTGGGAAACTGCACCGTGAGTCCCGGGAACAAAACCCTGCGGGCTGGGCTGGTTCGGCCAGTGAGTCTAGAGGGGACAATATCGTGCTAGATAGAGTGGGTCGCTGCACAACTCTGATCTAAATGAGGCCTTTTGGGAGCTCAGTGGCTTTTGGTTCGGTTGGAACTCCAAAGTTAAGCGAGTTAAGGCTGGTGCAATTCCATGATGGGTGACCCCCTGGGAAGTTGCACCGTGAACTCCCGAAAACAAAACCGTGAGGGTAAGGGCAAAGAGGTCCAAAGCGAACAATATCGTGCTAGATGAGTCGGGTCCTGACCGAGGAGGGGCCGGGTCCTGACATCCACCCTACCAACATATGGACCATTATCAATCTATACACTAGACACCGAGGTCGCCTACTAATTTAGGTTCCCTTCCACATCTCAAGTTGGAATTGCCCCTTTTCTACAATGAAGACTCATATGGGTGGTCGACCATGGCAGAGAGATGCATGGGTGGTCGATTATGGCTTAGAGGAGCAGTGAATGGTCTTTATCTTGTAGATGCATCTAGGTGGTCATGCGTTTGGTGGATGTGTTGGTTTAAGTAGGGTTAGGCATATAGAACCCAAAAACCAAACCGAATCATACCAAACCGAAAAAAATACCGAATAGTCAAATCAAAATGATGATCAGTACCAAACTGGTATCGGTTAAGTTGGTACAGTTTCGATTTTGAGGTTTTAAAAAATCATCACATACCGTTACTGAACTGGCTTTTTTATTTAAAATTTTATACAATAAAAATTCTAATTATATAAAGTTATAGTAAAGACATGGTACACATTTAATACTCTCTTGCACAGTGCCTGAAAGACAAATATTTTCTATGGTGGTAAATTTCCCTGAAGTACAAACCCTTGAAGTAAATACCCCATACATAATTAATAAATACCAAGTTGGATAGAAAATAAACCAATAACCTGAATGATAAGCCTTGAATTAAGCACCATTTTATACCTTTTATACTTATCTTTTAATATTTAAATACCAAATAATTGTAGAACATAATATCTTTTGTGAGAAATTTGTAGAATTGGATAGAGCACGGAATTACGAGAATTTAGGCGAAAGAACCACCTCAATCTGAGTTGTAACGAAAAAGTTATGATTAAATGAAATAAGACCACCAAAAATCACGTAAGTTCGGCCACCGGCTACCGAATTACACTGCAGTTTCCAACAACTTTCCACCAATCCGTTTCCTGTTACTATTCCAGCAAGCAACTCCAATTTTCCTTATTTTATTAGGTTTTATATTTCCTTTTTAATTAAGATTTGTTCTACCTTTTTAATTAGGATTTAGATTACTTTTTAATTAGGACTTTTAGAATACCTTTTTCTTTTAGGACTTCATTATTAATTAGTTTAATCCTTTTCCTTTTAGAATTAAATTGTGAACTCCTATTTATTTGGAGATTAATTTTCTCCTATAAATAGAGAGGCTTAGGTTATTTGTAAAGAGTTGCTCATTCTTTGTTCAAAGCTCCGCTTAACCAAATTTTCCCTTTTCAATAAATTCAATATTTCTTGTGCAAAACTAATTACACCATATCCCACATTTTACAACCTTCATCCGCGACATAGAGGAGTGTCTCACCAAAGAGTGTCGACCACTTAACCTCCATAGGGCAGTTCCCGAAGAGAAAAAGTGTAACACGACCTCTTTACCCTGTGATTGTCTTTCGTTATTGAATGATCATTTTGTTGGATTGATTTTTAATATAATTATGGTTTTATCTCTTATATGAATTTCAATAATCTTCCATGTGTTTCAATATCTTGGTTTTTGTTATACTTGTATGTTGTGCTTAATGCTTGGTTAGATATAGGGCAGTTCCCGAGTCTAGATCATTGAAAGTGTATAGGGTAGTTCCTGAGCACGTACTTGAGATAATATGTTTGTATTTTGTAGAATTAAGGTTATGGAATTTTGTAGATTTTGAAATTGGCATAATTTATGAATGAGCTAGGTTAAAGATGAGTTGACCATGTAAATAATAGATTCGGTTAGTTTAGATTAGTTAATCACGTGGGATAATAAAAACCAATTTACTCCCCTAATTAAATAATCAAACAATAATCATACTTAGGTACCCTCAATCCCCGGTCCAGAACGATCCCTATTTACCAATGCTACAGCTACAAAAAAAAAGGGTTTTTAAATTGCATGCGTTTTCAATAAGTGTTAATTTAATACTTAGTTTTAGCGTACTAATTTTTGGCGCCGTTGCCGGGGGTTGAAAAATCTTTTGTGTGATTTCGTTTGTGTAAATATGTTCATAATGTAAATATCATACTTGTGCATAACTTTCACACTTGTAAATTGTGGACGCATCGTCTTAGTTCTATATGTATATTCGAAGAAATTAACTTGTAAAGTTGAGTACTAATCTAATTTATGAAGAAACAGGAAAATAGTTCAAAAGAAAAGGCGACCGATTGAAACTTTACCTCGAGGAAATGGGTGTGCACGATGTGGAGAACGAAAGAGTGCATAGACCTCGCATCAAATGAGTTGATTGAAGCACTTCGTCTAGGCTGAAGACGTTAAACTTAAGCGCTTGTTGGGAGGCAACCCAATGGAGGAGTCTACAACAGATTTGCATTCTCTTCCCTTATCTTATATTCTTGTTTGTTTTTATTTTTATTTTATTTTCGTACAACTCTATCTCATACTTGATTCTATGGTTTTACTTCGATATATTGCGGATAATGCCAACTTTAAGTGTGGGAGAGGGTTTTACAACTTTATGAGTCTTAAAAGAAAATTTTCAAAAAAATGTCATAAAAAACTTTATGAGTTTTACAACTTTAATTGTTGTGCTTAATGCTTGGTTAGATATAGGGCAGTTCTCGAGTCTAAATCATTGAAAGTGTATAGAGCAGTTCCCAAGCACGTACTTGAGATAATATGCTTGTATTTCATAGAATTAAGGTTATGAAATTTCGTAGATTTTGGAATTGGCATAATTTATGAATGGGCTAGGTTAAAGATGAGTTGACCATGTAAATAATAGATTAGATTAGTTTAGATTAGTTAATCGCGTAGGATAATAAAAACCAATTTACCCTCCTAATTAAATAATCAAACGATAATCATACTTAGGTACCCTCAATCCCCGGTCCAGAACGATCCCTATTTACCAATGCTACATCTACAAAGAAGGGTTTTTTAAATTGCATACGTTTTCAATAAGTATTAATTTAATACTTAGTTTTTGCGTACCACTGAACAGCTAAATTTGAAAAGGAAAAGAAAGAAGAATACATAATTACAAGTAGCATGCAAAGAGACACTACGGATACTAGAAAAAAGAATGTCAAGGAAGGCCATTCCTACTGTGTGTTCGACTAAAATCAACACAATCTTTTGCATTATGTTACAAAATGCACAAGATAAACATACCAAGAAGTTACTAAATTATTTCCTCTCTCTAGAATAAAAAAAAATTAATATTTCTACTCAATTGATGTGTCCACCGGTGACATGATTGAGAACATCATTTTTCTCGTACCTAAGTATGGAGGTTGAAGGCAACCTCTGCGCATGTGCTGAGACCCACACGCAGAGGTTGTCTCTAGTCAACGACATCTCGTACGGGCGTGTGCGGCCTCATTTGGCCGTCCACTAAAAACATTCCTCTTCGTATATAGTTTCAAGGTACAATATATATTGTTTATACTTTAGATCCAAAATTAAATTAGGAAAATTAAAGGGTTGATTTTAATCATATTGAGATAATTGATGATGATAATTATGTTGGTGATGGTTATTATATGATGAGGTATGTGATGATGATGCTATGCTTATGGTGGGTGAAAGTTTGTGAGAAGAATAAGGAGATAAAGTAAGTGGTGAAATTATGATTGTTACATGTTTACATATACTTATTTTTGGATTCTTGTAAACTCAAGGAATGAATGATTTTGAGAAGATAGTTATAAGGTATAGTTGAATATACTATGTGAAGTTGTATGTGTATCAAAATTCTAATTCCTAAAAATGAAATGATGGAATATTAGTCTAATTTGGGTCCTTAATGGATTATGATGAGTTACAATAAACTATGATTCCATAGATGAATACTAAGGAAATGACTAAAGGCTTGGTGTAATTCTAATAAAATGCTAACGATAAATGTGATTAATGGTAATTTATGCAAGTCATTAGATAAATTATACGTTTATGAGTATTCCTGTAAATACATGGTTATATTTCTATAATTAATCAACCTAGTACCTTCGAAGTGACTAAAGAAATAAGATCTAAAAGAAAGTGTTTGAATTAAATTTCGTACTTGTCGAGGTAGTGGGTCGGACGTGGGAGATAACCCTACAAAGACGAATTTAGTTTAGTTCACTTAATACGATTTAGACACCGATAAAGTTGGTAACATCCCTTGTCTGAGGCGAGTTGTCATACGGGAGCAGCATCGGTCTTGTTTTTCACAAAATTTTAGGGTGGATCCTGTCAGTACTCGCCATTAATGACCATCTAGGTTGACCCGATTCGCTACAATCGAGGCTCGACCCGAAAAACGTACCCGCGAGTTCACCCTTCCATTATTTCTTTATTTCTCAACCAAATTCAATGTTCCAATGATCAAAATTTATCTATTCAATCCTAGGAACTCAATTATGAAATTAGAATTGGAAAATATCACCTAGATCGACCAAAAATCAAGCTTGAAGTTGCAGGCATCCATGTTTACTTTATCCACCATCCACAACAAACTTCCCACCTTTATCAATTACCAATTGACCCGAGAAGGATGCAAGGAGGTCATATCTATCCTCAAACTGAGTGGACAACAACTTAAACATGGCTTGAGGAGGAAATCATAGCTTTTCGATGTTCATCCATCGAACAAGAGTCCCTTACAAAAATCCTTCATATGTTTCCTTTCAGCCTTCTTAGAGGACTATGTATCTTCATCATGAACATTTTTTAACTCCACCATACTATCACGACCTATAGAAATAGAGAGACAAAGGAGGGAGGTCATGTTTTTCCCTCTTTTCCCCCTCCTCCTTCTTTTTACGGTTCAACATCCATAAATACGTGAAAAGAGAGGGAGGTGCCAACTTTTCTAGGGGTTGACACTTGTTACCCAATAAAATAGCTGAGTAAAAAGTTTTCCGACTCATCATTCAAACTTAAAACCACAAATTACTAAAATTCCCATCGTTATTTAGACTCGTAACTTTAGCATACAATCTCTGTTTTTTTTTTCGCGTGTAACCTGTGTAAAAACTTATGAGTTCGAGACTCACGCAACAATCCGATTGAAATCTCTGAGAAATTTCCCGATTTTAAATTGACTTTTGGACTTATAATAAAGATAAAGGTAAATATGTCCATTTCCAATTTATTTTCCGAAATTACCCTAAATTTTGGGATGGGTCATTATAACACTTTTCTCTGAAAGATGGAATTTTGTGCTATTAGCATAGGCTGTTTATGCCAGCCTCTCTTTCCTAGCAACAATAGATTCTAAATTCCATTCTTCACCTATTTGTGCCAGCATCTCTTACCTACGTACATACTTAGGAGTTCAGCCAAGTTTCAATCGCTAGGTCTGAAGCAGGAAGTAAAGACATTGGTGTTTGAATGCCACATCTATCTACAAACTAATTACAAAGCTATGATGTCAGGACCCGACTCATCTAGCACGATATTGTCCACTTTGGGCCTCCTTGCCATTACCCTCATAGTTTTGTTTTCGGGAGCTCACGATGCAACTTCATAGGGGGTCACCCATCATGAAATTGCACCAGCCTCAACTCGTTTAACTTTGGAGTTCCAACTAAACCCAAAGCCATTGAGCTCCCAAAAGACCTCGTGCTAGATAAGTGTGTGCCTATACCTTTAAGGCACACCACCATTCCCCTCCCAGACCATTACCCCCTCGTAGGAATGTAGGATCGTTCACCCTGTTCCCTCTAGGACACGGGTCATACAATCCACCCCCTTAGGGCCCAGCGTCCTCGCTAGCACACTTCCCGGTCTGGGTCTGGCTTTGATACCATTCTGTCAGGACCCGAACCTTCTCGTTCAGGACCCGACTCATCTAGCACGATATTGTCCACTTTGGGCCTCCTTGCCCTTGCCCTCACGGTTTTGTTTTCGGGAGCTCACGGTGCAACTTCCCAGGGGGTCACCCATCATGAAATTGCACCAGCCTCAACTCACTTAACCTTAGAGTTCCAACCGAACCCAAAGCCACTGAGCACCCAAAAGGCCTCGTGTTAGATAAGTGTGTGCCTACATCTTTAAGGCACACCACCATTCCCCTCCAAGACCGTTCCCCCATCGCAGGAATGTGGGATCGTTCACTATTCCCTCCAGGACACGGGTCTTACAATCCACCCCCCTTAGGGCCCAGCGTCCTCGCTGGCACACTTTCAAGTCGGGGTCTGGCTCTGATACCATTCTGTCAGGACCCAACCCTCCTTGGTCAAGACCTGAATCATCTAGCTTGCTATTGTTCGATTTGGGCCTCCTTACCCTTGCCCTCACGGTTTTGTTTTTGGGAGCTCACGGTGCAACTTCCCAGGGGGTCACCTATCATGAAATTGCACCAGCCTCAACTCGCTTAACTTTGGAGTTCCAACCGAACCCAAAGCCACTGAACTCCCAAAAGGCCTCGTCCTAGATAGGTGTGTGCCTACACCTTTAAGGCACACTGCCATTCCCCTCCCAAACCATTCCTCCCTTGCAGAAATGTGGGATCGTTCACTGTTCCCTCCATCCCCTTTAGGGTCCAGCATCCTCACTGGCACACTTCCCGGTCGAGGTTTGGCTCTGATACCATTCTGTTAGGACCCGACTCTCCTCGGTCAGGACCCGACTCATCTAGCACGATATTGTCCTCTTTGGGCTTCCTTGCCATTGCCCTCAAGGTTTTGTTTTCGGGAGCTCACGGTGCAACTTCCCAGGGGGCACCCATCATGGAATTGCACTAGCCACAACTCGCTTAACTTCGGAGTTCTAACCGAACCCAAAGCCACTGAGCTCCCAAAAAGCCTCGTGCTAGATAGATGTGTGCCTACACCTTTAAGGCACACCACCATTCCCATCCTAGACCATTCCTCCCTCGCAGGAATGTAGGATCGTTCACCATTCCTTGCAAGGCACGTGTCTTACATATTAGATCTCCATGCCTTATCCATCCCTTGTCCATTCCAACAGAAATTTGGGAAGACAAGACTATGGAGTTTTTTGAAGGTTTACCTTTTTCTCTTGGTGATAATGTGTTTTTTCTTTTGTTGTGGATCACTTAACTAAATATAAGCATTTCATTTCGTTAACTTACCCTTTCACTGCTTCTAAGGTGACTGAGGTACTTATTCGAGAAATTGATCATTTACATAGGCTGCCTAAGACCATTATTAGTGACCAGAAACTGATTCTCTTGAGAAACTTTTGGACTGTTTTCTTTGCTGCCCAAGGCACTACGCTCCGCCACAACACATCTTATTACCCTTAAACAGATAGTTAGATTGAAGTCCTCACCTGTACTTTTCAACATTATTTGCATTTTTACATCACTAACAAGCCATCTTTATGGATATATTGGCTGTTGTTGAAGTAAAAGTTGAACGTACTTGAAAAAGTCTTCTTAATCCTTACAAAAAACAAACAAAAAACAAACAAGAACACTCTGATGTTTAAGTTAGTTTTCAAAGAGAAATCACAAAAAAAAAAATTAGAAGTAGAGATTGAATTATCTTGAAAGTAAAATGAACTCCACTATTTATAGAGAAATCTTGTAAGCCTTGGAGTGTTCTGACTGGTCGATGTAATTTGTAATTAATAAATAATTCATTTTCAATAAAAGATATTATTTAATACTTGATTATTAATAACAATTAACTCTAATGGAAAATATTATTATTATTAATATATTATTTAGTATGTGTATGTCTGTGAACCCCTATACTCTGGGCAATTTGGACATAATATGATTTATGGGTCACTTGACAGCTGCACAATTACCGGGTAATTTGGGATTCCATAAATGTCCTCACATTGCTTAGGAATTCAGGGAATCTTAAGGGATGTAGTTTTTTTTTTTTAGTTTCAAGAAGACATTTTGGAGTAGGACTTCATCGTATTTTATATTGTTCGTGTATCAGAAAAATTTGAAGGGCCCAGACGTAACATTGAGTTGATGATGAAAGTAAGCTTCGAGCTTTGGATTTCACTTGTGACCCAACAAAAAAAGTTTTTCCAATAAATTTGTGGCTTTGTATTTATTTTATTTAATGGAAATTTGTTACATCCATTAAAAAAAAATAACACTTTTCATGTGCATGACTATTGAAGTGGAAGAAGTGACTATGCAAATTCCGTAATAATTTTACCCTTTAGTGTTTTTTTGGATGAAAAACATTATTTAAGGGAACTGCATGAGCCATATTTGTTTAAGTCCTAATTGACAGGACCCATCCCAATCCCCCCGGGATTAAAGCGGGATGACTCTGCTCCCGTCTAACACGAAGTGTCAGACAAGGGACATTTCCAACCTTTGCCCTCTCAAATTATCAGAGTACGCCAGGATCCGGAGGAGGTATGTGATATCTCGGTCTCTGCTACAATCCACATCCGCTGTCAACTTGAAGGGCAGTCAAAACATTAAAAACTGTGAGTGGACAAAACAACCAGTTTATAAAAACATTTTAACGAAGACATTTGTACCCTTCACTAAAAAACATTCACGCATTTGAAAACCATTTATCCGAAAGAAACCATCTGTGGGAACTAAGCCCAAAACCATAATCAAATCAAATATACGGGCCACTGCCCAAATCTATAAGGGATTCAGCCCAAAACCATCATGAAACCAAGTACACGGGCCACTGCCCAAATCCTGTGCACATCACATATCACATATCATATATATCATATATACATATAATTCACACAACCAATCCTGTCACGGTTTCCAAAGCTACGTGCGTGCTACCCGGGGTCTCAAACCCAAGTCTCTCAGAATCTAAGGTCAATGTCCGTAGACCAATGACTCATCCTGAGGTTACGATACATGCCTTCTTGAGAGTACTACTCCGGGGTCCACCCAGGCCAACGACCCTCACTGGAAGAGATAATAGAAGTAAAGGAAGGTATATGAACATATATATACATATAACATACACATTCATGCTCGATCCCCCATAAATCGTCATGATCCATAATATCCATGCCATATATATATATATATAATATCTTCCATGCCGGTTCACATAAACCGTCATGTACCACAATAACCTTTCCAGGGTCCATGCCGGTTCCCATAAACCGCCATGAACTTGGAAATCCATCTAGGGTCCCTGACCCGAATTCATCAATGTAAAGTAACTAGGTCTCGTGCCCGAACATATGACATCAGCTGGGCATCCTGCCCGATATCTAAGGGTCAGTCACGACTCCGATCATTGTGATGTGTGCAACCATCCATCCAGGACCACCCTCAATCCTGTATGTCGCCGTGAACGTATCAACTGACGGAACCACCACAAGATCATGGTGCACTCATCACCGATTGATATCCTGAACTGTTAGCACTCCGAAGTCGAGCCTCCATCGGCTACCCGACAACAGATCGTACATCGTGACCTTTCCGGAAGGAACACATCTCAATCCGGAGGCGAGCGTCGTATCGTCTGTCGCCGTGCACATAGCACTAGCTGCGACCACGATTTAGACCCGTAGGCCATCAATAGGGTCATATGCCCGAGACAAAATCAAATGGGTCTCATACCCGAGTTTATCCTCTTAGAAATCCAAAACCTTTTCATTTAGACCAATAAAGACATATAAACCCGTATTGGCACCTTATAGGGATGTAACCTCGAAATACGTGCCAATACGTAACCACACATCCAAATGCACTCATGGCATCACAAACAAGTATTTAAAACATATAATAAACATTTATGGATGCACCAATTTAGAAAACAAGGTCCACACATAGACTGTCCGAGCTACCGCCTCGATTTGCGTGCCATACGGCTCTCCCGAGCCAATCACTATCACCGGGACTCCCAAACCTGTCCAAATCGTAATAGAAGGTTACTAACTACTTAATTAACCTCCCACTAAAGCTCCGTAATTTTCTGAAATTTTTAACTATTTTTAATCCCGATCCCAAACCTTCTGATGCCCCGAACATTATCGAAACGATGTCCGATCGACACGAAACCAGTCCCAAAATGTTCGTTACATCGAATAGAAGGTTTCACGAGTTAAAGTCATCCCCAAAATGTCACTCACGCGCCCCCACGCACCCAGTGAAGGTGTTGCGCGTGAAGCCCACGCACTGTACTATTCACCGTCTTCAACCCGCAGTGAACCGGGTTCACCTGCAACTTGGACCGGTTCAAGGCCATAACAAGTCCATTTTTGGTCCTTTTTGTTCCCTTTTGATTCTAATATGACACTAATCCTATTTCCTATCATTTTGGACATTAAAAACCGAGCAACAACCACCAAAACCGTACCTTCAAGCTTGGCTATGCCGGGTGAGTTTTCCTCCGCCGTTCACGGTCGTTCCCGGCCGTTCTAAGCCCCAAAACCAATCCTAAAAGAACCCTAAGACCTCCAGAAAGCATTTCCAATTAATGAAATCAAGTAAAAACCATCAAAACCCAAATTCGAATTTTTGAATATTTCCTTACCTCACGGGTTCTCTCCGCCCTGGCTCCCGTCGTCCCCAGCCGTGGCTCACCATCCTTGTCACCTCACTCTCACGGTCACTCACGAGTTCACAAGAGGAATGGTGATGAGGTGTTTGTGTTTGTATTTGAAAGAAATGGAGAATGGAGGTAATGGAGGAAATATGGGGTTTTCGTGTTTGAAGAAGAAAAGAGAAGATAATGAAATCTGATGAGAGAAGTGAGGATTAGATGAAGGGTGAAGATTGAATGATTAAATTGAAATGGATGGCTAGGATTTAGTGGTGGGTAGATTAGATTATAAAATGATTAAAATAATATATTTAATTACTTAGATCCACAATTTATGAGTATTGACCAATAGGATGAGTGTCACTCATCCATGGGACCCACCAAAATATCTGTCCAATCAAATATTGCCAAATCAGCATCGCCTCGAAGTACGTGCATACTGAAATCGACCTTTCGTGACCTATAACTTTCCCGTTCGAAGTCCGATTTCAGCATGCCCCGTGTCTATGGATTCGTATCATCCCGATCTACGTAACGGTCCTTGGCCCTCGGCCATCGGACCACCCGGTCCAAAAGTCAACATTTTGCCCCTTTAAACCAAAATTACCAAATTTCCCTTAAACTTCTGAACGTCATAACTTTTTCCTCGAATGTCAGAATTGAACGTGCCACCTGTCTATGAACTGGTGACGTCACGACCTACGTCACGGTCATTGGTCAAAGTCCATTTTACTGTCCGAATGAAAAGTCAACGTTTTACCCACTTTAGGGGAAAAACGGACATTTTGGATCGTTCGTTCGATTTCGCCCAACTAATCACGGATTAACCTCACTAATTCTGATTAGTCACTAATCTAATCCTGGAATTCGGGACGGGTCATTACACTAATCCTCTTGCATTCATCTTCCAAAAAGTCATCTACATATTCTTAAGATTCATCTTCATCTTCAAGTTCCAAAGATTCCTCTTCATCTTCTAACAATTCTAGAGTGAATTCGTTTGTTGGAGTTTGAAGAGTAAAATCATCTCCAATTTCATCTTCATTGTGTGATAAGAAATATTTTTTTTCTTTTCTCTCTTAGATTCTTTTTGCTTTGATGAACATGTTTTTGGAAGAGAGAAAGAACAATGGTGATGGATGGCAGAGATAACCTCAAGAAGGACCACATGGAAGAATCGATAATTGGATTATTGGCGTTAGGAGACATCATCATCTTCTCCACCAGGCGACACATGCGCTAGAAGGGTTGGAGGAAGCTTTTGCGAGTGAGCTTCACACATAAACAAGCGCAAGTAGTGGGACTTAGGTTGACAGATTGAACCTATGCAACAACTACTATTTGGCATGTTCCATGCAGCACGACAGCTTAGTGGCGAGGCTTGGCTTTCTCCTTCCATTATGTGTGGTGTTTGCTTGCGACTTGGTTTTAGTGCACGGATCGCCTCGCAATTGATTTTTTTTTAACATCAGATTTTTTTTGTTTTATAATATATAACATATAATATTATACATATTTAAACAACTGATTAAATTTTTTCCTTGTTTTAGTTTTCTTTTCGAGGATTCCAGGAGTTCAGGATGTCTGTTGGCGACGATTCAACTGGTGAAGTGACACGACCCATCCCAATCCCCCCGGGATTACCATGGAATGTGACGTGCTCCCGTCTGACAAGAGGCGTCAGACAAGGGATAACCGGTTGCCATTGCCCAAACGGGCTTCCAGAGTGCGTAAGGATCGATGGAGGAGGTGTGCGATGCTCAAGTCTCTGCTGCAGTCGTATCCGGAATCAACCTGAAGGGCATTGAAAACAAAAGCTGTGAGTGGACGAAAATAAACAAGTCTGCTTAAAACATTTATAAGACATTTATGCCCCTCAGTAAAATCATATGCATGCACCAAAACCAATAATCCCATATTTATTTAGAAATAACCATTAGGGCCTTAGCCCGGAAACCAAAGCATAGTTTAAATTTCCAAAAGTAAATCCAAGAGTTATTTCATAAATTCAGTAATATGAACCATAAGGCATATAATATAAACCATAACCATTATTTTAGCCACTGCACTATACACTCCAATCCGACATCCCTGATGTCTGACGTCCCTGACGTCAATAAGGTCACAATCACAAGGCTACGCGTGCCACTCGGGTCTCAATTTCCGAGTTCAATCCCCGAACCCCGTTCGGGTACAGCATCCCCGATGCTTAGCGTCATAGACGCTGGACGTACTAGACGTCCGTGACCTCTCCGGGGTACCTCATCCGGAGGAGACAATATAATATGGAAGGATTTATACAGTGCAGTACTAAATACATTTTATTGATATCCACATGCAAAACACATAGGTATACATAGATAAAATCCGAACCGATCGTTACGTTTCATCAAACGGGTCTCATGCCCAAATACCGTGAAACGTGCCATAACCGAAATATCATCAAAACCATTTATTGATTCCAGCATGTGAACATATATAAAATGTAAACCAGAAAACATTTATTCAATTCCATTTTAGGGTCCCCGACCCGCAATCGTATGTAGAAATCAACTGGGCCCCTGGCCCGATTTCACAAGTTAATTGGGCCCCTGGCCCGATCCACATGTTAACTGGGCCCCTGGCCCGATTTCATAGTTCAACTGGGCCCCTGGCCCGATTTTACATTATTCAAGTTCGTAACCGTTTCATGAAATCATTTATGGAAATCGGTGCAAATCCAGAAAACCTCGGTTTACGTGCAAATACGTAATTCACCTCGAAATACGTGAAATCATTTTAAATTCACCGATATCCAAAGTAAATCATTTAATCATAATTATAACAATCATAAAACAGTTATGCATGCATCGAATTTATGAAACCAATGTCCACTCACAGACCGTTTAACCGAGCGCCTCGATACGCGTGCCATAGGCCTTCCCGGGCCACACCACTATCACCGGGACTCCCAATCCTGTTCAAATCACATTAGAGGATTACTAACCTCATCATTAACATCCTATTTAAGTCCCGTAATTTTCCCGAATTTTTAAGTATTTTTAAACTGGATTTAAAACCTTCGGACATCCCGAACAATAACGAAACGGTGTCTGATCGACACGAAACCGATTCCAAAATGTTCGTTACATTAAATAGGACAGAAGTCATGTTGACGATTCGTGCCCACGCGCCGTCACGCGCCGCCGTGAGTGGCTGCGCGTGAAAGCCACGCGCCTGCTACAGTGACTGCTACAGTCACCATCCTCGCCCGTTTCTCTGGTAAACGGGTTGAAAAACCCGCGATAGGATCCGGTTCCAATCCTACCAATTCGACACTGATTCCAATCCTACCAATTCGACACTGATTCCATCAATTGAGCATTCAATTAGTTTCGTTATAAGTTCAATTAGGGTTGTGTAACAACAATTACTTGAAACATTACCTAATTCCTCACGATCAAGGATGAACAATCGAAGGACCTCCGGCCACTGTTCATCATTCGAACTCCCTCAATTCCACACGATTTCCCCAAATTGATTCATCAAGAAGCTTCATTGATCACAGGTAAACCTTTCCCCCAACTCAATTGGATCAATTCGTGGCTCAAACTCCACGACTCAAACTCCATTCCTCGAAGAACAGCCGTCACTGTGCAACCATGGAAGTCTGCCAATTTCCAACGGTTTCTTCCAATTGATGGACCCAGAAGCACCGTGGGATCCTTAGAAACATAATCCCCACATCAATTACACCATTTGATCGCTCCAAGATCACGACACAACCTCGATTTTCTTCCTCTGTCACCAAGCTCGTTCAGAGCCAAAACGGCACCAATTCCTCTCGTTTTTGATCTGGTTCCACTCGTCTCAACCTCAGGAAGCTAACTCGAGCTTCAATTCCACTCCTCACGGCTCAATTCTTCCAATTCGATTTTTCCTCCCAAAAACCAAATTTTCGAATTCCAACTCCCAGCTCACTCTCAAACTCCCGTGTTTACCCAGTTGAGTTAGCCTCAACAAGCACTCGATTTTGCCCTCAAAACCAGTTAGAGATGGCAGCTAACACTCTCCAATTTTCTTCCCAAATTTTACACGGTTTGAAGAACAAAGGAGATTAATGGTGGAATTAAAGATAATTAGGATTAATTAATTAATTAAACATCATAATTGTGTCTTCCCAAAAACATGGGATCTGGTTTAATGCCTGATTTTAGGGGATGAGTGACACTTGTCACTCATCCAAGTGTGTTCAGTCACCGGGTACTGTTCATTATAATATTATTATTTTAATCGGAGCCTCGGTTCGTAAATTCGTTTCCTTGACCATAACTTCGTCGTCGAATCTCCGATTTTGGCATGCCACCTGTCGTTGGATTCGTATCGACGAAACCTACGTAACGGTCCTTGGCCCTCGGCCATCGGACATCCCGGTCAAAAAGTCAACATTTGGCCCCTAATAAGCCAAATTACCAAAATACCTCTCAACTTCCGAACCTCATAACTTTCTCTGCGAATGTCGGAATCGAACGTGCCACCTGTCTATGAACTCGTGACGTCCCGAACTACGTCACGGTCATCGGTCAAAGTCCA
Source organism: Prinsepia uniflora (assembly GCA_032719365.1). NCBI lineage: Eukaryota > Viridiplantae > Streptophyta > Magnoliopsida > Rosales > Rosaceae > Prinsepia > Prinsepia uniflora. The sequence goes on from CM064863.1 coordinate 26,213,187, forward strand.
TTTGACCATCCGAATTAAAAGTCAACGTTTTACCCACGCCCAGGGGTAAAACGGTCATTTTGCACAATTCGTCCGAAATCGCCCAACTAATCCCAGATTAGTGAATCACAATTAAATATTATTAAATCCCGATATTCGGGACGGGTCGTTACAACCTTCCCTCCTTAAAGAATTTCGTCCTCGAAATTACCAACAATCTTATTCCACAACCACCTCGTGGAAAACATTTCGACCTCATTTCATGTGTACACCTGTACACCCACTTACTGGGACAACACCAGTCTCGTCTGTACTCAGACATCCCATCACTGTCATACGTCACAAACAACAACACTCGACCACCTCAAGTGTACATAATCACCTGATTCGCGATAAAATCGTTTAACCATTTAGCTGACTCCTTCAGCTAGACGGTTCCCTTCCATTGCCAATAAATCCTTATATTTGCTCCCGTTGGGAGTCACCAAATCTCATTTGTCAGTCCACGCTGACGCCACCAGTCAAACTGTCATCACAAAACTTTACCACCCTGATAAAGCCCCAACCATCAGCCAGTCAGTGACAACGCCACGCACTACATCACTCTCGATGTAGCGTAAGATCAACCACATGATCTCAATTCGCAGGGCAAGCCCATTCCTGCGACATAAATAAATCTCAATGTCCATAATCGCCGACTCCCTCAGCGAACCAAAATGCTGGGAAATCACGGTGTGATCAAGTCACACAAGGCTACTCGTGGTTACTCAGACCACCAATTCACTCATCCTGAGTGTACGCATACCCTCAATTAACCGAATCAAGTGGTGTAACTGGAACACATTGAATACCTGCCCAGCAGTGATCACACATATCAATACCGGGGTTCCACTAGCCAACCGTGGCCAAGAGCACCTGCTCATACAATCACTGAACCTGACAAAATCACTCTGCACAGCGCACAGTATCCAATGTCCAGTCCACAATCACAACCAAACAAATGATATCGGAACCAAGCCGATTACCAACACGTTTAATTACACACCACTGGTACATCCCATGTACCGCCATTAGGCACCACTCAGCCTAACCCGTAACAATCCTCGTATAACGTACCCTGTACGTACATCAATCCATCAATCCACCTACTACCACCCAGGTCATAGCCAGACACGTACTAGTAATGAAGTACCTTTGTCTAAACCATCATGAGACAAAACGAACTCCACCCGTCATCTAGTTCCAATTTCGAATCCGAATCCGCAATTTCGTAAGAAATCCCGAATCCGAACCCAAACATCATATTTTTATTCCATTTCCAAATCCGAATCCGAAATCATTATTCCGTAAGCTAGCATTGGAATAATCATTCCGCACCCAAATCCGGTAATCCATTTTCGAGCTTCGCAATCGAATCCTGAATCGTCACCCAGAAATTCGGTTCCAAAACCCAAAATCTCGTTTACGTCCATCAAGACGTAACGTAACCGAATCTATCGGTTGCCTGTCAAAAACACTCGATTGACTTCATAGGGAAGCCAATCCCAATATTCACACGTCAAAGGTTGACAAAATCCGACCACTTCGGAAACCTACTCAACCGAGTAACAACCAATGGACTTCACTCCGAAAAAAAGTTCTGTCCCGTCATCTACGACTCACATACCAAGGTAAGAGTGATAACTCTCATCCAATCTGGATCATCACGATCACAACCCAGATCCATCGCTACGTCACCCGACAAGTAACATCACGATCCTAGATCGTCACATCGTCCAAAGTCGACAACATCACAAATCAGATCCGCCTAGGATCCACATATGCTCACATAGCTAACAATCCATCTGAAAGCTGATCGTAGGGTCTTACACCCTCAATTAAATTATTTTTCAAATTTCTCCTTGGTGGAAAGATGACCTCGCATTTCACCACCAAATCCAAAATCACACACAACTTCTTGTGTCCAATGACCCAAGGCCAAACATGGGTCCACCTACCAATACACGCTCAACGTTCTGGTAGCAACAATCATCATCTGCCACGGCAGGAAATATGAAGTCAACCCTAATGACTTCGGAATACCAATCACCGATGCGGAAACGAGCACTCCTCTCGTCTCCCAATCACAACTCTCCCCGAAACGGGAGTTCCAACCATGTTGGAAACAGACATGCTCCCAATGAGATGTCAAGTCCAACCACTGGACTGCCCACGTCCATACCTCACTTGGACCACCACGTGTCCAAAATCAATTCATTACTCGGACCTCACGTCCGCCAATACTCACGTACGCACACACCCCGATTCCGAACGGAAATTTCCTCAACTCTGCCTGGATGTGCATACCATACTGCCTTCGTCTCACATCTCAACCTTTACAGGTTAAATCCTCAGGTTCCAAGTGATTCGCAATCACAAAATCACACCTCAATACCACGAATGGTTTCTCGTCTTTTCCAATTCCAATAATTTCCTTGTACCCTCTGAGGATATTAGAGGTAAACAATCTTACCAATCTCGGAGTTGACAACAACTCCCCAAATCCACTGATTCTCATAACGTAGGGAACAGCATCCCAAATTTCCCCAAATTTTCAATCAAACCTTTTGATCCATTCATCACTTGTCATCATAAATCTGTTGGGACTTATCCCAACACATCACAACCTCCACTGGATCCCATCCAGTCCAAGACTCAACCACTACTGAGTCGCAGATACCGATCATATGTCCATCATGACAGAGTCACACCCCAAATGGTGGCTCATCGTCATCACAATTACTGTCACCAGCACCAGCGCTAGTACCAGCACCAACGCACCATCATCAACACTAGTATCAGCACACAGACATCCATACTAGTATTGGCATAAAGGTATCACCATACCAACATCCATGCTAGCACACGAACATCCATGCTAGCACACTGTGTGCAAAGTTGTTACCCTGGATCTCCGTTCATTCCGAACGACGATCCCGTAACACCACTCTTACCCCACGACTATGGGTACCTCCGATTTGACCACTGGCACATCAGGATAATGGACGTTCCCTGAACATCCCCTGATCCCCAAGTGTGAAAGCCACACAAAATACCCTTGATAGCCAGTCATCTCGACACAACTGTCGACCAACAGTCATCGTTGTCAAGATCCGTAACCACACCTCACACTAATATTCGATCCAACACGGGATTCCATATTTCATCTCACAACCGTATCCATAGATCGAACCCCTAAGACTCACTAGAGTCATCCACATGGTCATCCAAGACCTCAGCCGCTCGCCGCAGCACAAATCCTCAAATAACGTTCACTTTTCCAGCCCATCAATTATAAATTGGGGTTCCAAAGTCACACCCTAGGGTTCCACCGAACCCAACTGCCTTCTGCAGTAAACTCCACAACCTGACCGACCCCGCGGTCCTGACATCATATAGACGTCCAATCCAATCCAATCGTCAACTCAACGTGGGTTCCATCGTGGGTTCCACCACGAAGGTCATCGGCTAACTCCGATGCACCAACCCCCGTACACTAGCCAACACTACTAGGGTCCAAAACTTAGACCAATACTCAACCGAGTTTCACATTTCCAATCAAATGGGGTTCCCTGAACCTAGTTGTGCCCAGTGGCACAACAATCCATCATCACATGACCGAACCGACGGTCCCACATTACCAGTTAATCGTATAGAACCCCACTTGGGTTGAATCGCAACAATGCACGGCGTATCGGGCCAAACTCACCCAATCTACCAAAACTATCTATCAGGTTGACAACGGAACAGCAGCCCAAAGAGACATCACACCCTCGTCCTTCGCGCACAAAAGAGCAAAACCTGGCTCTGATACCACTTGACACGACCCATCCCAATCCCCCCGGGATTACCATGGAATGTGACGTGCTCCCGTCTGACAAGAGGCGTCAGACAAGGGATAACCGGTTACCATTGCCCAAACGGGCTTCCAGAGTGCGTAAGGATCGATGGAGGAGGTGTGCGATGCTCAAGTCTCTGCTGCAGTCGTATCCGGAATCAACCTGAAGGGCATTGAAAACAAAAGCTGTGAGTGGACGAAAATAAACAAGTCTGCTTAAAACATTTATAAGACATTTATGCCCCTCAGTAAAATCATATGCATGCACCAAAACCAATAATCCCATATTTATTTAGAAATAACCATTAGGGCCTTAGCCCGGAAACCAAAGCATAGTTTAAATTTCCAAAAGTAAATCCAAGAGTTATTTCATAAATCCAGTAATATGAACCATAAGGCATATAATATAAACCATAACCATTATTTTAGCCACTGCACTATACACTCCAATCCGACATCCCTGATGTCTGACGTCCCTGACGTCAATAAGGTCACAATCACAAGGCTACGCGTGCCACTCGGGTCTCAATTTCTGAGTTCAATCCCCGAACCCCGTTCGGGTACAGCATCCCCGATGCTTAGCGTCATAGACGCTGGACGTACTAGACGTCCGTGACCTCTCCGGGGTACCTCATCCGGAGGAGACAATATAATATGGAAGGATTTATACAGTGCAGTACTAAATACATTTTATTGATATCCACATGCAAAACACATAGGTATACATAGATAAAATCCGAACCGATCGTTACGTTTCATCAAACGGGTCTCATGCCCAAATACCGTGAAACGTGCCATAACCGAAATATCATCAAAACCATTTATTGATTCCAGCATGTGAACATATATAAAATGTAAACCAGAAAACATTTATTCAATTCCATTTTAGGGTCCCCGACCCGCAATCGTATGTAGAAATCAACTGGGCCCCTGGCCCGATTTCACAAGTTAATTGGGCCCCTGGCCCGATCCACATGTTAACTGGGCCCCTGGCCCGATTTCATAGTTCAACTGGGCCCCTGGCCCGATTTTACATTATTCAAGTTCGTAACCGTTTCATGAAATCATTTATGGAAATCGGTGCAAATCCAGAAAACCTCGGTTTACGTGCAAATACGTAATTCACCTCGAAATACGTGAAATCATTTTAAATTCACCGATATCCAAAGTAAATCATTTAATCATAATTATAACAATCATAAAACAGTTATGCATGCATCGAATTTATGAAACCAATGTCCACTCACAGACCGTTTAACCGAGCGCCTCGATACGCGTGCCATAGGCCTTCCCGGGCCACACCACTATCACCGGGACTCCCAATCCTGTTCAAATCACATTAGAGGATTACTAACCTCATCATTAACATCCTATTTAAGTCCCGTAATTTTCCCGAATTTTTAAGTATTTTTAAACTGGATTTAAAACCTTCGGACATCCCGAACAATAACGAAACGGTGTCCGATCGACACGAAACCAATTCCAAAATGTTCGTTACATTAAATAGGACAGAAGTCATGTTGACCTCACCTCGAGATTCGTGCCCACGCGCCGTCACGCGCCGCCGTGAGTGGCTGCGCGTGAAAGCCACGCGCCTGCTACAGTGACTGCTACAGTCACCATCCTCGCCCGTTTCTCTGGTAAACGGGTTGAAAAACCCGCGATAGGATCCGGTTCCAATCCTACCAATTCGACACTGATTCCAATCCTACCAATTCGACACTGATTCCATCAATTGAGCATTCAATTAGTTTCGTTATAAGTTCAATTAGGGTTGTGTAACAACAATTACTTGAAACATTACCTAATTCCTCACGATCAAGGATGAACAATCGAAGGACCTCCGGCCACTGTTCATCATTCGAACTCCCTCAATTCCACACGATTTCCCCAAATTGATTCATCAAGAAGCTTCATTGATCACAGGTAAACCTTTCCCCCAACTCAATTGGATCAATTCGTGGCTCAAACTCCACGACTCAAACTCCATTCCTCGAAGAACAGCCGTCACTGTGCAACCATGGAAGTCTGCCAATTTCCAACGGTTTCTTCCAATTGATGGACCCAGAAGCACCGTGGGATCCTTAGAAACATAATCCCCACATCAATTACACCATTTGATCGCTCCAAGATCACGACACAACCTCGATTTTCTTCCTCTGTCACCAAGCTCGTTCAGAGCCAAAACGGCACCAATTCCTCTCGTTTTTGATCTGGTTCCACTCGTCTCAACCTCAGGAAGCTAACTCGAGCTTCAATTCCACTCCTCACGGCTCAATTCTTCCAATTCGATTTTTCCTCCCAAAAACCAAATTTTCGAATTCCAACTCCCAGCTCACTCTCAAACTCCCGTGTTTACCCAGTTGAGTTAGCCTCAACAAGCACTCGATTTTGCCCTCAAAACCAGTTAGAGATGGCAGCTAACACTCTCCAATTTTCTTCCCAAATTTTACACGGTTTGAAGAACAAAGGAGATTAATGGTGGAATTAAAGATAATTAGGATTAATTAATTAATTAAACATCATAATTGTGTCTTCCCAAAAACATGGGATCTGGTTTAATGCCTGATTTTAGGGGATGAGTGACACTTGTCACTCATCCAAGTGTGTTCAGTCACCGGGTACTGTTCATTATAATATTATTATTTTAATCGGAGCCTCGGTTCGTAAATTCGTTTCCTTGACCATAACTTCGTCGTCGAATCTCCGATTTTGGCATGCCACCTGTCGTTGGATTCGTATCGACGAAACCTACGTAACGGTCCTTGGCCCTCGGCCATCGGACATCCCGGTCAAAAAGTCAACATTTGGCCCCTAATAAGCCAAATTACCAAAATACCCCTCAACTTCCGAACCTCATAACTTTCTCTGCGAATGTCGGAATCGAACGTGCCACCTTTCTATGAACTCGTGACGTCCCGAACTACGTCACGGTCATCGGTCAAAGTCCATTTGACCATCCGAATTAAAAGTCAACGTTTTACCCACGCCCAAGGGCAAAACGGTCATTTTGCACAATTCGTCCGAAATCGCCCAACTAATCCCAGATTAGTGAATCACAATTAAATATTATTAAATCCCGATATTCGGGACGGGTCGTTACATGAAGGATCTCTTTTGTCAATGTGATTATTTCAAGATGCATGAATACATACTTTTAGAGATGCGTAATAGACTTGAATTGTGGGAGCGTGGTGACTTGCGCAGTCTAATCCATTAAGTAGGAAAGATTCAGAGTTCAAGGGACTTGAGGATTTTAAATCATAGAAGATTCACAACCAAAAAGCCTTTCCGAACGACATTTAGTGAAGCTTAGAGATAGGGATTTTTCTATAAAGGCTCTTAGACATGACAATGGAAAGAATTCAAGCACCGAGCGATGGACAAAATTCCATCTTTTGATCATCAGCTGGGGTTTCAAGTTCTTGTTCTCAAAGTTTTTTTTTTCGGTATCATCAGTCAGATGGGATGCTGCCTTGCTCATCTGGATATCAAAGCCCATTGACACGTCATGTGTTTCAAGAAGCTCAATGAGTTCTTCGGCTTGGAGCTCTTGGAAGAAGAATTCTGGCATTACTGCACTGTATCACATGGGGTGGTCCTTGGCAGATTTCTCAAGTTATTCCCAAAGTGGAGTTATTTGAGCAAGCGTCTTTCATCGACAGGACATATAGACATAACTACATTGAAGTGAGAGGCTCATATGACTCTAATTTCTACGATGGCCTGAGCTTGTGATGAGCTGTATTCTAATTTTGAAGGTCACTATGAACTTAAGAAGATTGATAAGGCTTTGAAGATTCCGCCAGAATTTCGTGAAATGAGCTGGCTACTTAGTCCACTTAGAGATTTGGAATGTGGAAAGCCTTCAAGCCACTCAGCCAAGTAGTGGTTGAGCACTCCATAGCATTTGAGGAAAGTTGTCAACCTAAAAAGGAAAACAAGGAAAGATTTGATATACCCTCAAAGAAGATGTCAGATCCAGAAATTCCTTCCCAAGCTATTTCAAATGTTGTACCTCATTATCCTAGTCCTAAAATATCATTAAGAAAGCGTCAACTGTCGAGCGATCCTATAGAGCATGGAAATTTTTTTTCAGAAGGAAGGCTTGTAATGCTTCCAAAAGGAAGATTTTGGGCGCTTCCCAGAGGAAGGCTAGTGGTGCTTCCAAGAGGAAGGCTTGGAGTGCTTCTAGAGGAAAGCTCAATTAATGTGCAAGGTGAAGGTTTGGATGCTTCGCAGGGTGAAGGTTTGGATGCTTTGTAAGGCGAAGGCTTTTAAACTTCACGGGGTGAAGGCGTAGATGCTTCGTATGACGAAAGCTTCGATACTTCTCTTAGCAAAGGCCTAAATGTTTCGCTAGGAAAAGACTTAAATGCTTCGCATGGCGAAGACTTGAATGCTTTGTTGGGCGAAGGTGTAGATGTTTCGCATGGCGAAAGCTTAAATGCTTGCCAAGGTTTAGATGATTTTCATGGCGAAGGCTATGTTTCCTTAAGGAATGCTTAGTTTCTTCTTGAAAGAAGACTTGGTTGCTTTCTAGAAAAAGACTTAAATGTTTTCTAAAGAAAGATTTGAAGTGCTTCCTAAAGAAAGACTCAGTTGCTGCCTGAAGAAAGGCTTTGGATGCTTCCCAGAGGAAGGCTCATGGTGCTTCTTGGACGAAGGCTCATGGGGCTTTCGAGAATAACGCTTGGATTGCTTTGAGTACTTCTCGGAAGAAGTCTTGTAAATTATGTATAATGTACAAATGTGTCTGAACAAATTAAGAATAATTTGATAACTTTATTGATAATTCAAATACACTATTCTTAAATTTTGAAGACAAAATAAAATAAAATATAGAAATTTTCCTAGGCTTCTATGTCTTATTTGGTTCTCGTGTGCTTAGATTTACATGTAGATTGTGGCAAGCAATGGTTGGATCAATTAGGGGCATGTCAGACGGTTACCAAGCAAAAACATCTTTTTTCTCACGAAGAAATGTAGTGAGTTTTTCTTTTTCCTTGGTGTTCAGGCGTGCACCAATGTGGGCATGTCATTCTGGATATTGAGGGTCAAGTTGTATGAGAGTGACGCCGTCTTCAGGTCACCTACCTTCAGCTACTAGGGGTTCCTCAAAGATGTTAAGTTCTTAATCCATAATTAGTTGCTATTTAGAAGATGAAGAAGAAGATTTGCCCCCTATGGTTATGTCAACATGAGGAATAAACTCAATCTCTTTGATCTCTTTGGAATTAGATTTTTTGATAAAAGCTTGATGTGTTGGCTAGGATTTTGTGAATCCATTATCTACCTAATATTCCATTGTACGACAAATGCTCGTCAATGGAATATAACACTTGAGATGTGACGATAGGTGGTGAATGAAAATCTAGTTGGTGAGCACCAACGATCATGCTTGTTGATCCATTGAAACTCCAAAGTGGGACAAACCTTTTAGTAGTGAATTTCTCCAAACCAATTTTGCATATAAAATCTAGGCTGAGAATATCTACTTTGCTTATTTCATCAACATGGATTCGATCAACCTGAGAATGCATGATCTTCATTGATACAACGAGAGCGTCATAGTGTGGCCAATCAAGTCCTACTTTGTCTTTCAAAGAGAAACCAACGGCAATGTTGTTTGCCACCCTATGGGAAAATTCAGCTACAGACAAGGCATCACAGATCTTCCTTTTATTTTGCTTAGAAGTAGTTCCTAGTAGTTATGATTTGGTAATTATTGTGTTGATGTAAATCACTTTTGATGTAGTCTTCTTGGTTACTTTGTTCTCCAGATGATCTATGGTCTTCTTTTTTATTTATTCAGTACAATGTTCTTTTTTCATGAGGTTTCAGAGATATCTTTCAAAATATATATGTGCTAATAATGTGTCCGTAGCATTTGTGATAGGCATACCATCTGGTTATATCAGTCTTCACCTAGTCGCCTTTGACATATCCTGGTTTCTTGAACCAAGTCTTCTCCTTGATCTCATTATAAATTTGGTGGACTAGTACTGAAAAATTGCAAACTAGGCTTTCTAGTTTCTGAGGCATTGAATGTTTTGCTCGCCTTGCGCTTGTTCGATCTCGCTTGTGGAAATTTAATATTGGGATCATCTTTGCTCATCGATGATGCCTTGGAGCTTTCATCGCTTGTTCCGACAAGATCTAACGCATATGTAGCATTCTTCTCATCCTCCCATCATGCATCTCGCTCTACCAAAGAGAGCATTTTGGTGAGACTGCGAGCATTGTTTATAACAATTTTGCTATAAAGCTGATTATCCCGGGGAAGCCTTTGATTGAATGTCATTGCCGCAGTAAGATCATTGCATCCAACAATGCAAGAATTTTGTACGCAATATCTCTAAATGTATTGTCACATGGTCTTTTTTTTATCTTTTTTTTTTTATAGTAAAAAGATGATCATCAATCACTTTAGCAGTGCAAAGTTGTGAATATTCCTTCACAAAAGCAAAAACTAGCTCTTCGAAAGAGTCAATAGTTCTTGAGGGGAGATGGTTGAACCATCTCATAACCCTGACCTTGTAGAGAGACTTGAAAAACTTTGCATATATGATAGGACCCGTCCCCAAATTTCGTAAAAAATTAAACCAGTCCTCCCATTTGGCAATTCTTGACAAACTAGGGATTTTCTTAACTTTATTCTTTATTTTTCATTTAATACTTAACTAACAAAAGTTGTCTCTTGTGGAGTACTGCCCTCATCCAACCTACTAACCCTATCAAGAGGTAGGAATTTATGATGAAATCAAACTTTATCGTTATTATTTATTGTGCATAATTATCACTACAACCTTAAGGCACCCATACTAAAAAACTGCCTTCTTATCATTTTCATAAAATTTCTTTTACTGCATTCACAACAATATACAACATACCACTTTTTATTATTTTTCCTTTTCACAACATTCAATTCATCATAGACATTTTCATGGCTTAATACTACCATTTTAAAACTATTATTACCCAAATATGATTATAGTCGAATTATTTTTGAAATAAAATGATTAATATTATAATTGTGCATAACTACATAATCATATATTCTTAACCACTTCCTTAAATACCTATTTTCCAATTTCATAAAGTTATCCAATTATCAAAATCTACTAATATAAGGTTTCCAATATTCATCTCCCAAAATACCATAACAATCATTTAATTCTATCTCCAAATTTACATTTATAACTTCACATAGATCCATAGATCTTCAATATTATTTCGCTAACACATTTCTTATTGAAATTCACCACAATTCATTCATTTCATTTGTTTTTATATCTCATTAAGACCATACAATTTTTTCCCAATTTTCAGAATTAATTAAGAGTTTTTATATAAAACATCACAACTTTGAACAATCGTAACTGTCTCAAATGACGTCTGATTAATACCAAAATTGTACTACTAAACTCAGAATTAAAAAGAAAAAAAATTTCGTTTTGATCAGACGACTGAAAGAGGCCGCACACACTCTCATGCGCTGGTATGGGTCTCTGTGCTTGGGCCTCAAGCTTAGGGCCTGTCACTAGCAACCTTTCGCTGGGTCCACCTACAAGCTTGTGCATAGGGCCCGATCTGGCGTCCTGACCCGACTCAAAATTACCACATTTATGTATATTTTACCTACTTTAATTGTCTAACATCGTCTACTAGATCCCAGCAGAAGATCTGTGAGATTAAAACAAAGAAAACTCACATTGATTTTGTGGTTTACTTGCATGGATTTTTGGATATGGATCCAAAGGCCTTATTCCTTCCTTTCCTCATCCCAACCATCATCCTTACTACCTTATGAGGGTCTCAAGAGCTCGACCAGCCTCCTAGAGTCCCTTATTTGACTCTAAAAGGCTTCAAAACACTTTCACACCCTACATACAGTTTTGAGCCTCACGAGTTTTCTCTTCTGGGTTCGCCTCAGACCACCCCTCCTTGTCTTATTTTCTTCCTTACATCATTATTTTTCTCTTTCCTTCTCCCTACTTGCCCTGTTTTCCTCTTCTTCTTCCACCATCTCACTTTTCTTTCCTTTTTTATTATTTGCTTATTTTTTGTCCATCTCCCTCGAGTACACCACACACACACACACACAAACACACACACACACACACACACACACACACACACACACACACACACACACACACACACACACACACACACACACACACACACACACACACACACACACACACACACACACACACACACACACACACACATATTTAGGGTATGTCAGTGGGAGTTTGGGAGGGAAACTTAGAGAAGCTTCTAGACAAACACACATGATTCACATGTCAAAATGTGAAATTACCCATTTAACCTTTAAGCTAAAATTACCATAATGCCCCAAGCCATCTTTGACCCATAACGAACTTATCTGAACACCTTTTTCGGTATACCACCTCTCTACATATTCAGGAGTTCGATACCTTTGTAACGATTCTCTTGAAACTTTCAGAAGGTATCCCGATCAAAGAGTCAACATTTTGACCCTATGGGGGCCAAAATTGTCGTTTGTACTTTTCACCAAGTTTCAGGGTGATTACAACATAAATGTATCATTATGCCTATAAGGAACCATAACTCCTTGATACTAGTCAATATGTTTCACCGTGTTAGAGGTCCCTTTGAACTGGTTAAAATTTAGAGTTTCAAATTATTGAGGAAACAATTCCTCCTAGATGTCACACACAAAATGTGAGTTTAAGATGACTGAATTTTGTAGCGTAGATCATCTTCTAGATCACCATCATACTGGATTCCACGAAGGCGTCGATCCAACATCTTCTCAACATCATTAACTTGTAGAGCGTCTCGATGAGGTGGTGAGTCATTTCGAGCCAAACTTTGTTGACCTCCTCGTACCTTAATTTTCGAGCTCCAAAATCGTGTTGTGAGTATGTTTCATCCTTCTCACTATGATAGCCAATGAACCCCAGACTGTTGTAAGCATCTCCAACTCCATGCGAAAACTTGATTCATGACAAAACCCAACATGCTCTCCAAGTGTATCATATGCTGGCAGCCTTGGATTTTTTTAACTCTTTGCCCTGCGAGTGTGAATTTCCTCACTAGAGTCACTTAGTGATGTATGATAGGACCCGTCTATAATTTCAGAAAAAAATCGGACTGGTCCTACTCCCGTCTGACAACTTGGATAAGACAAGGGATTTTACTTATTTTGATGACACCCATATTTTCTTCAATTAACCAAACCCAATATGTCCCTACGGGGTTACCACCCACATCCAACCCACTTAACCTCGTCAAGTGGCGGGAAATACTTGTTTAACCTTATTTAGGGTCTTATTATTATTTTAATCAATATTTGAAAGTTTATCTTTAATTCTTACATAATTCTCCTTATTGATCCTATGTATAATTCATCAACCATATGATCATATCATGTTCATAGTTTATCAACCATAGAAACATCTCAAATAATCGTAAATATAGAAATTTGATCCACCTACAATTATAAGTCTTCCTCATAATTAATTTAACATCATCCTATTTAATTCACAAAATAAACATGACTTAAGCCTTTAAGTAATTTTCATATTTCTAGTGTAAAGGAAATATAAATAAACATAAACACTTTGAATGATCATAACTTCCTCATTCTATGTCCAATTAAGTCGATTCTTGAACCATTAAACTCAGGAAATTCAGACTAAAAACTTTTGTGTTCATCGAACGGCAAGACTCTGATGCACGCATCGTCCCTAACTCGATAGACCCAGTCACTAGTTTTGGGGTCACCCAACCTGGCGACTGTGACCCGATTCAAACTTCGTTATTCCTTCACATATTTTCATGTTCTAAGTATCTAGGTTCATCCTAAGACTACCACAAAGGGATCTACAAATTCAGAAGCAAGATTTCTTACCTCAAACTTGCAACTCGAGCTTCCACCTTCTTGACCATGGTGTCCAGGTATGTTTCTAAGGTTGTATTTTGTCCAACCTTCATTATTCTAGACTTAAAATGATCGTAAGACCATCAGAGGGTATCGTAAGACCATCAGAGGGTTGTTAAGATGCCTAGTTTGTACGTCCTTGACTAGGAGAAGGTCTGACATTGAACTTCACGGGTTCGATCGTGGTTCCCAGTCTAGACATCTCCTTTCTTTAGTTTCATCCTCATTTTTCCTCCTTTGGATCCCTTCCATTCCCCCTTTTGTTTTTCCTTTCCTTTCCTCTCTTCTCTTTCCCTAAACCACACCCCTCATATTTTTGGTGTTTCTCTCACGGCCACCACCTTAGTGGTTCGGCCAAACCTTCCCGAATTCCTCCTAGACCTTCTAACAATACACACAAACACACACACACACACACACACACACACACACACACACACACACACACACACACACACACACACACACACACACACACACACACACACACACACACACACACACACACACACACACACACTCACACAACACACACACACACACACACACACACACACACACACACACACACACACACACACACACACACACACACACACACACACACACACACACACACACACACACACACACACACACACACACACACACACACACACACACACACACACACACACACACACACACACACACACACACACACACACACACACACATATATAAAGCTTAAGTCAGTGGAAAGGGAGGGAGGGAAATGTGGAGAATTTTCTAGACTATTCACATGGTTCACATGTCTAAAATATGAAATTACGAAACTACCCTTAATGCCCAAATTACCATTATACCCTTGATCGTTCTAGGCCCATAACAATTTCACCCGAGCTCCGATTTTGGCCTACTTCCTGCCTATGAACTCAAGATACCGAGATCTACGTAACAGTCTTTTTAGAATTCCCGAATGACGTCCCGATAAAAAAATTCAATACTTTGACTTACAAGGGAAAAATCGTCATTTTTCTTTTCCTCAGATTTCTGAGGTGTTACAGTCAACATATGACTTTTGGGGTCAAACGTAAACTCTTTCACTTTTTAGGGAAAAATGGTCATGTTTCATTTTCTTGAATTTCCGGGGTGTTACAATCTCCCCTCTACCTCAGAATTAGACACAGAGACTTATTCACGATTATGACTAGTTAAGCGCAAACATTTGCACCCTAGAGATCAACCTTTATCATATAAAACATTTCAAAATCTCGTCATTCGAAAGCCACACAAAGTTTATTTAGTATCCAGCTAGAATGATGATCTTGAGGGTTTCCTAGTCCCAAAGGTATCCAATGACTAATAACCAATAGTTAGTCGAATGTTATTAACGTATTTTACCTTCTTAGTGCCTCGATTACTATTTCTATTTACAACTTATTTAATATCTATCTTTAGGTTCAATATCTACCAATTACGATAGTTTTCACTCCCGGGGTAACTTATTATCCAACTAACAATTCATTTCCCAATTTTATCACACATCAAACCATCATCTAGACAACTATTACAACATTCCACATCACTATTGAGAATCACGTACTCATATCATATTTCAACCAAACCACATCCGAACCAACCAATAATCAAATGAAAACCACCATAATTCGTTATCACATAATATCATGTCACATACCAGAATACAACGAGCATCAAAAGTTACGATAGCCGAGACACAGATCACCACAACAATTAACACACAGTCCACACAACAATTATCATAATAGGCAATAAGAGTCTTCACAACAATGCCGCATAATCGAAACATATCTAGTATCCCATAAAACCACACATGTCACGATTACCAATCCTCGATGCAAATTATTAATCAATAAATCATTGCCCCAAAGGCAAGGCACACCACAAACTCACATACAGCCTACTCATCATCAATACACAAGTATCGCATCAATAATCACATCACATGTGCACTTACTAATAGACATACAACATACTTTCTTGGGAACCGAAGCCTCAAGCTCGACGTCCGAGTCATCATACATCACACTCTATCTCAAATTTACCCCTGGGGGTTACATTTGTTCTACCGGTAGATGCATCACTTGGGAACTACGGAGCCTAGCTCGACGTCCGAGTGTGGATCGGTTCAGAAACTACAGAGAATTACCTCGACATCTGAGACTGCCCACAAGTCTCGAGAACTACGGAGCATTACTTCGACGTCCGAGACTTCCCCTCACAATATTAGTCTTAGGAACTACAGAGCATTACCTTGACGTCCTAAACCGTCCACCACCACACACAGCTACTCGAAGTACATTATCCGAGTATTAACCAATATTCCAAAATCCCTGCACACAAATATTCATACTTCCAAAAAACATACATTTACAATATTCATTTTTTCCTCAAATCACATCCACTTTATCCATATTTCAATTTCGTATTTAAGTCCAAACACATTTTCCATTTGTCTTTACTAGACGTTTATCCAGTCATTTAATTATTTTCAGAACAATCATCAAGTATATAGTTAAAACTTAAATTGAAATCTTTTCATCATGTACTTATTCATAACGATCTATATATTGTTTTGAAATCCATAGCTAAACCCAGCGCTGTTTTATATCATCATGTATTTTAAATTTTTTCATAAAATACTCATCTTGAAACCACAATCGACATGTAATCCGCGAAATAACATTTACAATTCTGAAGAATTATTAATAATTATATAAACACCAAATTCCATAACCATACTAATTTTAGAATTCAAATTTAATTGCAAAACCAAATTTAACTTCTAACACTTAAACCATCATGTCTCCACATCATCATTCATCATCTCATCAATATATGCTTTATATTATTATTATTATTATTCATGTTTTAAGTTCCAAATTTATGTTCAAAGATTATTTTTATAATTCAAAGTCCTGAGCTCGTAATTCAAATGAACCAATTTTCAACTCAACTGTAAAATGTACTTTTTGAATTATTAATAATTCATACTATTAATTACTTTCTCGTTAACTCGTGTAATAAAGTAAGGCCTTTAAAATCATTTTCCATTAATGTGCGCCAATCGTTAATAATTTCCCAAAAATTATCTATTTATTAAAATCATATTTAGATTGTTTCATAATTTGTTGGCTCCAAAAGAAAATCAACAATTATTCAAAACCTTGAATTTCAGCTCGACATAATTTCGTAAAAGTCTTGTAAAATGTGTATTCAAGAAATTAATACTTTGTCCAAAGACTCATTAGTTAGTCATTCAAAAATAATTTTTAAACCATTTCAACATGTATTCATTCTCTAAAACCCAAATCAACATTTTCATAAAATTCCGTATAACAAGTTTTTACAAATATTTAAGATTCTTAAAGATCCTCAATAATTTTACATAAAGAAAATTCAATTTATTCCATAAAATTGTCGAAAATCGTTTTTAAAAATCATAATCAAAACCATTACCATATAAATCATGTAATAATTAAAGTATGTTATATACATGGTTCATAAAGGTTAAAATTATGCTCTGATACCAAATTGACAGGACCAGTCCATAATTTCAGAAGAAAGCGGACCGGTCCTGCTCTTATTTGAAAACTAGAATCAGACAAGGGATTTTACTTATTTTGATCACACCCATATTTTCTTCAATGAACCAAATCCAATCTGTCCCTCCGGGGTTACCGCCCACATCCGACCCACTTAACCCAGTCAAGCGGCGGGAAATACTTGTTTAACCTTATTCGGGATCTTATTATTATTTTAATCAATATTTGAAAGTTCATCCTTAATTCTTTCATAATTCTCTTTACTAATCCTATTTATAATTCATCAACCATATGATCATATCATGTTCATAGTTTATCAACCATAGAACCATCTCAAATAATCATAAATATACTCATTTGATCCATCTACAATTATAAGCCTTGTCAGGACCCGACCCTCCTCGGTCAGGACCCGACTCATCTAGCACGATATTGTCCGCTTTAGGCCTCCTTGCCCTTGCCCTCACGGTTTTGTTTTCGGGAGCTCACAGTGCAACTTCCCAAGGGGTCACCCATCATGGAATTGCACCAGCCTCAACTCGCTTAACTTTGGAGTTCCAACCGAACCCAAAGCTAATAAGCTCCCAAAAGTCCTCGTGCTAGATAGGTGTGTGCCTACACCTTTAAGGCACACCACCATTACCCTCCCATACCATTCCCCTCGTAGGAATGTGGGATTGTTCACCATTCCCTCCAGGACATAGGTCTTACAAGTCTTCCTCATAATTCTTTTAACAATATCCTATTTAATTCACAAAATATACATAACTTAAGTCTTTAAGTAATTTTCATGTTTCAAGTGTAATAAAGGAAATATAACTAACTATAAACACTTTGAATGATCATAACTTCCTCATTCTATGTCTAATTAAGTCCATTATTGAGCTATTAAACTTAGGAAATTCAAATGAATAAATTTTGTGTTCATCGGATGGCGAGACTCCCTTGCACGCTCCAGCCAAAAGTCCCTGCACGTGAGGCCCACGCGCAGGGCACTGTTCATCATCCCCAACGTGACAGGCCCAGTTCACTGGTTTTCAGGTCACCCGGCCTGATGACTGTGACTCGGTTCAAACTCCATTATTCCTTCACCTTCTTTCGTGTTCTAAATATCCAGATTCATCCTAAGACTACCAAAAAGGGATCTATGAACTCAGAAGGCAAGATTTCTTACCTCAAACTTACAACTCGAGCTTCCACCTTCTCAGCCATGATGTCCAGGTTCGTTTATAGGGTTGTCTTTCGTCCAACCTTTATTATTCTAGACTTAAAATTATCGTAAGACCATTAGAGGGTTGTTACGATGCCAAGTCTGTATGTACTGGCCTGAAGCTAGAAGGTCTGATATTGAACTTCACGGACACACACACACACACACACACACACACACACACACACACACACACACACACACACACACACACACACACACACACACACACACACACACACACATACACACACACACACACACACACACACATATACACACACATGCTTAAGTCAGTGGAAAGGGTGGGAGGGAAATATGGAGAATTTTCTAAACTATTCACATGGTTCACATGTCTAAAATATGAAATTACCAAACTACCCTTAATGCCCAAATTACCATTATACCCTTGATTTTTCTAGGCCCATAATGATTTCACCCGAGCTCTGATTTTGACCTGCCACTTGCCTATGAACTTAAGATATCGAGATCTATGTCATGGTCTTTTCAGAATTCCCAAAGGATGTCCCGATCAAAAAGTCAATAATTTGACTTATAGGGGCAAAATCATCAATTTTCTTTTCCTTAGATTTCCGGGGTGTTATAGTCAACATTTGACTTTTTTTTGTCAAAAGTAAACTTTTTGACTTTTTAGGGAAAAATGGTCATTTTCATTTTCTTGAATTTTTGGGGAGTTACATGTATCACGAGACATTGTCTTTCATCATACGATATCTTTGCCACAATGCCTTGGAATGTCATCTTGGCTACTCCAAGGTGTGGTGCGCCTCCCATCAGCTTGTGTTGCTTCTCACTCTAGTGCTCGTGTTCGTGTAAGATGTGTATCACATCAAGACCTACACCTAGTGCTCAGGCGTTGTTGATCCATGTCATGCTTTCCCGCATTTGATTTTGTTATAGTGTTTCATAAAGATCATCTAGAGTTCTTTAAAGATCTTTATTTTCATGGGGTTGATTCAGGGTTTGCTTGGACGTTTCTCCCATGAATCCCCCATCTATTTACTGGAAGAGTCCCGTTGTAGGTGGTAAGGGTACATGAATTGGGAAGATTGAAAAGGTTTCGTAGCTAATAGTAAGAATCGGTCCATGTGACCTGATATGTGCTTGTATCTTCACGCGGGGAGAATGACCTAATGGTTCATTCTGGTTCCTAGTGTGTGCTCCACTCCAAGTCTGAGCTACAAAGATGGAAGTAGTTGCTTCGAATGAACGAGTGAATAATCGTGTTCTTGCCCTAATCAGAAAACAAATTTTATGAATGATGAACAAAGGCCAAGAACGATAAATAAAGGTGATCAATGATGAATGAAATTTGATGAACAACGAACGAAATTCAAGAACGACAAATAAAGTTGATAAACGACGAACAACGTTGATGAATAATAAACGAACTAGAGAGCATTTCTCGAGTATTTCTCAAATCGGCTTTCAATCAAGGTTTAGGTTGAAGCCCTGAGGGTTTCTCAATCTAGAACACTCTGATATCTAAGTTAGTTTTTTAGAAGCAAAGATCGAATTACTTTGAAAATTAAGTAAGCTTTTATTTAGAAATCTTATAAGTCTTGGAGTATTCTGATTGACCGATGTAATTTGTAATTGATAATTAATAAATAATTATTTTTTAATAAAAAATATTATTTAATAATTAATTATTAATAAAAAATTAATTCTCATGGAGAATATTAATATTATTGAGGTTTTAACCAGATTAAATAATACATTTAACTCGTAAATATACTATTTAATATGTAGGTGTCTATGAGCCATTAATATCATTACCATGGGTAGCGTGGCAGCTTCACAATCTTCAGGTAATTTCAGGTTCCACATGTAATTGCCTGAAAAATTGAAAATTGTAATTTCAAATTTTTTTATTCTAAATTCACTATTTTACCCTTAATGGTCTTAACGTTGACTTTTTACAAAAAGTTGTTGTTTGGAATTTAAGTGAGTACTATTACGTAAGTCTCGGAGTCCTAAGTACGTAGACATACGGCATGTCGGAATGGAGATCGAGTAAACTTAATATGGGTCTAGACTTTATCAAGGGAATTTTGGTAATTTGGACTTAAGGGGGGGTATTTTGGCCATTTTTCAAGCAAATTTTTTGTGTGAAGTTTGTAGGATTGTGACAAGTGTCGCTCCAATTGTTCCTTGGATACACTAACATATACATGAGGAGGTTGTTTAAGTATGTGTGTGTTTTGTTATTGGAGTGTGTTAAGTTATGTGAGTTTTGTGTAAGAAAAACCCCCACCTGAGAATGAGCAAGGGAAGACGAAAAAATAGAAACAGCAAGAGAGAAAGAGAGATTAGAAAGGGAAAGGAAAAACATAGATAGGAAGAGGGAGAAAGAGGGAGGAAGAAGATAACCGTGAACTCGAAAACTAATTTTTTTGCTCGTGAAAATCTAGAATGTAATGACCCGTCCCGAATATCGGGAGTGAATATTAATTAATTATGAATTAGAATGACTAATCGGGGATTAGTTGAGTGAAATCGGACGAAACGTGCAAAATGACCGTTTTGCCCCTAGCGTGGGCAAAATGTTGACTTTTAGTTTGGGCGGTCAAATGGACTTTGACCAATGACTGTGATGTAGTTCGGGACGTCACGAGTTCATAGACAGGTGGCACGTTCAATTCCGACATTCGTAGAGAAAGTTATGATGTTCGGAAGTTGAGGGGTATTTTGGTAATTTGGCATATTAGGGGCCAAATGTTGACTTTTTGATCGGGATGTCCGATGGACGAGGGCCAAGGACCGTTACGTAGGTCTCGTCGATACGAATCCAATGACAGGCGGCATGCCGAAATCGGAGATTCGACGACGAAGTTATGGTCACGGAATCGGGCTCGATTAACCGAACGAACCGGGATTAAAATAATAATATAATAATGAACAGTACCCGGTGACTGAACACACTTGGATGAGTGACAAGTGTCACTCATCCCCTAAAATCAGGCATTAAACCAGATCCCATGTTTTTGGGAAGACACAATTATGATGTTTAATTAATTAATTAATCCTAATTATTTTTAATTCCACCATTAATCTCCTTTGTTCTTCAAACCGTGTAAAATTTGGGAAGAAAATTGGAGAGTGTTAGCTGCCATCTCTAACTGGTTTTGAGGGCAAAATCGAGTGCTTGTTGAGGCTAACTCAACTAGGTAAACACGGGAGATTGAGAGTGAGCTGGGAGCTGGAATTCGAAAATTGGGTTTTTGGGAGGAAAAATCGAATTGGAAGAATTGAGCCGTGAGGAGTGGAATTGAAGCTTCAATTAGCTTCCTGAGGTTGAGACGAGTGGAACCAGATCAAAAACGAGAGGAATTGGTGTCGTTTTGGCTCTGAACGAGCTTGGTGACAGAGGAAGAAAATCGAGGTTGTGTCGTGATCTTGGAGCGATCAAATGGTGTAATTGACGTGGGGATTATGTTCCTGAGGATCCCACGATGCTTCTGGGTTCATCAATTGGAAGAAACCGTTGGAGATTGACGGACTTCCATGGTTGCACAGTGTTGGCTGTTCTTCGAGGAATTGAGTTTGAGTCGTGGAGTTTGAGCAATGAATTGATCCAATTGAGTTGGGGGAAAGGTTTACCTGAGATCAATGAAGCTTCTTGATGAATCAATTTAGGAAAATCATGTGGAATTGAGGGAGTTCGAATGATGAACAGTGGCTGGAGGTCCTTCGATTGTTCATCCTTGATTGTGAGGATTGAGGTAATGTTTCAAGTAATTGATGTAACAGAACCCTAATTGAACTTAGAACGAAACTCACTGAATGCTCAATTGATGAAAACAGTGTGGAATTGACAGGATTGGAACCGGATCGTGTCGCGGGTTAAAGGACCTGTTTACCAGACAAACGGGTTGAGACGACAGCACTGTAGCTGGCGCGTGGGTTTCACGCGCAGCCACTCACGGCTACGCGTGAGGGCGCGTCCGGCCTAGTCTTAAGGTGAGGTCAACATGACTTTTGATCCTCTCAGTGTAACGAACATTTTGACGTTGATTTCGATGAAATCGGATATTGTTTCGATAATGTTCCGCGTATCCGAAATTTTGTTTTACGAGTTAAATACGTATTTAAATTCCGGAAAAATTGGGGAAAATTATATGATGTATTTTGAGATGTTAGTAACCCTCTATAATGATTTTGGGCAGGAGTTGTGATTTCCAGAATTTACGGAAAAACGTGCAGCTCGAAAACGAACCGTTTTGAACGGTGTGTGTGAGTGGACTTTGTTTTCTAACCGTGATGCATGCATATATGATTTAAAATGCTTTATTATATGATTTGATATGCTTTGGCATGATTGGTATTTCAATTCGGTGATTTCTCAGTTTTGTGATTATTATATTATTATATTCTGGCACGATTTTCGAGAAATCATGAAATTGGTTAAAAATGATATTGTGGGCGTGAGAACCCAAGTAAATAATGATTTTGACTCGGATTTGGAGTTATATGTGAATTTGATGAATTTGATGATTTTTGGTATTCTCGTGATTTTGTGATTATTTTAATCAGTCTTTCGGGCACGTTTTACGAGGAACGTGCAAATGATGTTTTGGGCTAAGCCCGGATTGAAAATGATGTTTTGACTCGGGTTATGAGTCAGGAAGTTGAAAATGATATTTGGACTCGGATTATGAGTCAGTGATTGATTTCATGGATTTACGTGATCGTGGCAACTCGGGTTTACGGTTGCACGGATTTACGTGATATTGATATTTTCGACTTCAGACCCAATGGAATTGTGATTTTGGTGGAAATTGTATTTCCATGTGATGACATGATGATATTGATGATTTTCGGATTTATAAAGTAAATCGGGACTTGGGGCTGAGACCCTGTGTTGATATATGATTTGGTTTTTAATGCAACTGTTTTTCACTGGTTTTTTTGATGGTGATATGTTGCGGATATTTAGGGCTTTCGGGAGAAAATATGTTTTTCCCCGGAGTGCACCCTGGAGATAACGCTCGCCTTCGGGATGGAAGTGTTTACCCCGAAGAGGTCACGTAGCACGATCTTTGTCTTGCAGCCCAGGGGAGGCTTGACTCAGATCAGATGTGCTGGATTATATGGATCGGTAAGTGATGTGTTCACGAGATCCGGATCGTCGGCTGGTGAGGTTTTTCCCAGCGACGGATTGCTGACTGATGATGTGTTCACAGCAGCGGATGCTCGGATTTTGAGCGGTCCTTGAGCCTATTGATTTGCACGCGTTGCAGGGATAAACGTGACTCTAAGCAACAAGATATGGAAATAAGTCCCGTGGATTATGGAAAATGATTTTGAGGAAACCGTGGTTTAGCGGTTAAAATGATTTAAAGAAACTGTGAACTTTTTGAGATGTTAAACTGATTTGGTGAACATGAGTTTTTGTGGACCATGAGAAAATATGTTTTGATTTTATCGGTCCACTGTTCATACTTGAATGATTTCATATTATTACTCATGTTTTCTGATATGCATGCAAGTTTGTGAAAACTGGAGGGTAAGAATGCATTTTGATAAATGTTTTTATAAGAGGTCATTTTTGTCCACTCACACCTTTTCTGTTTTGTTAACCCTTCAGGTCGTGGCGCGTTGATCGAGGCTATTCCAGAGGTGGAGGTATGTGTGGGCACAGGCGCAAAAATTCCCTTGTCTGGCAGGTACTGAAGGGTAGTTTCGGACTTTCAGTTGACTTGTCAGACGGGAGCAGGACCGGGTACGGTTTTTGACGTCCAGTTGGGACGGGTCCTGTCATAGAACGTTTCAAGTGTTCAAACTATGAGGCTACTATTAGCCTCCTTAAGTTCCCAGAGTCCCAAAACATTAAAAATCACAAAATTCTGGACATGGGTAGGACTTGAACACATAGGTGCAATTTCGGGCAAAACTTGGATTTTGGGTTAAAGTCCAAGGTACATTTTTTTTCTCTGTTTTGAAGCAATAAAACTGCTTCTAGGATTGATTAGATGAGGATTGATGATTGAAAGGAAGAAAAAGGGAAAAAAAATGGCAGTTTTTGAGTCGGGTCAGGCTACTTGGGTTTGGTCCTGCGTGCAAGCTCGCAGGTCGACCCGACGCGAGGTTGAGGGTGACTCTGCGTTGGCGCGTGAGGTCCACATACAGAGGGTTACTAGTGGTGCAAAAGGCATGTGCCACCGTGTCACTAGATGTGACCAACATGTTTTTTAATGCTTTCGATGTTACGAATATTTTGGCATAGGTTTCGAGTCGACCGTACACTATCTCTGGATAGTTTTGGGTGTTGATGCTTATGTTTAGGTTTTAAAAATTCATATTTAAATCGTAGGAATTAGGGATTGTATTGTGAGGATACATAGGACTTTTGTGACCCGAAATTATGATTTTGACAAGCGACACAGGTCCCGGAGCCAGAGAAGAACGTTCGGTTCGAGATTAAACTACAGATAAACACTGTGAGTGGACTTTTATTTTAAAAAAAATTATTATTCATGTTAATCATTTATATGATTTATGTTACAATGGTTCAATTATAATTTTCAAAAGATTATTTGATGATTTTTCAGGAATGATTGAATTATTTTGAATACGTATTTTACATTGTTTGCGTAAATTGTATTTTGGGCTTAGACTGGGATTTTGAAATTTTGATTTGGTTTTAAGGCATTGATATGCATTATATATGTGTGTTTTCTCGATTTTTATAAACTGTTTGTTCACGAGAAACCATCCTCGGAAATTTGGTTAGTCTCAGACATTTGGAGCACAACTCCATTTTCCTGAGACTGGCGAGTGGATTGTGACTTAGACATCCAGAACTCGACTCTGTTTTCCTGTTTCTTCACTCGGGCGTCCAGAGCTCGATTTTGTTTTCCCAAGTGGTTTGTCTACCGGTAGTGCAGTTTGATTATGATGATTGATATTTGAGCATCGAGAATTGGTTGGTTAAGTGTGGTTTTGCTGTTTTTTTCTTGATATATTTTCGTATTGATTTGATTTATTGATATTTATTGATTTATAGATAGTTACTCATATTTCAAGATTCATAAGTTACCATTTGTTTTTAATCGAGGTTCGATAGTTTTACTTATGCATGCATAATTTTTTAGAAAACGGAGGATATACGTTTTATGTTTTTTCGAACTATGTTTTTAAATGCTTATTTCCGTCCACTTATACTTTTATTGGTTTTACATGCCCTCTAGGCCATGATAAGGAGACAGGGCCTACCTTTGAGCTAGAGGATAAATTGTTCACTACCCACTCGTTGACTTCTTAGGGTGGGCTTTAGTACTTTGAGTTGTATTTTGATACTTATACTCTACGTGTGATACTTTTGAGGATAGTTTCGACTTTTTAGTATTAATCATCAGACATGAATAGGATCCTTCACGTTTATCAAAATGTTTTTGAGAAGAGGTCATGTCACCACAACTGCCCTAGGCAGAATGATATTATAACACCACATTTCAGGCTGCAATCTAGATGATTCCTTACCATGTAATGTATGGCATGCCAATCCCAACAAATTGACTAATTGTGTGGGTTCCTCTATTATTCACTAGGTAGTCACTACTATTAAGTGACAAGACTTATTATTGAAGTACTTATGTGACAAAATCTTATTGGCTCGGACTCGATTTCAAATGTATGGTAATAAAAAAACACTCAGAATAAGAATTTTAGGTGGGGATTGGGCTTATCTACAGTTACAACCCTATAGGCAGCATACGATAGACTTTCGCCATTTGCACAAGCTCTCACCTCATTATTATGGTCCCTTCCAAGTGGTGAGATAGGTTAGGAATATGGCATATACACAAGGGATGCCTTCCACATTCACAATTCATCATAATTTCCATGTCTCGTTGCTCAAAAAGAAGCTCAGTTGTAATCTAGAGAAGGTCCTAAGTCATGGCATTTTTAAACGATGTAATGAGCCCACTACTAACTGGATGATTCAATGGTAGGGTCTACTAGTTGAGGATAAAAATTGGGAGGATGCTAATGACATTCAACAAAGGTTCCCTGCTTTCAGAGTTTGAGGTCAAGTTGTTGTTAAGCGAGATCGAGTTGATGGATCCTTAACTTGTATTATAGTTCAATAATTTAGTTAGTAGTTAGTATACAAATAAGTATTTTGTGTCAATATTTTCTTATGATTATTTGTATTCTATTAGATAATTGAGATATCTGATCCTTTAGGTGCTCAGCATATCCTTAAGTAGTTGTGAGAATGACACATACATCAGAAAGTTTCGCCAAAACTTTCTATTCCTTTCCTTTTTAAGTTAATATCATCAAAGGCCTCCACTTGTTAAGATGAACCTTATCACCCATCACCATCGAAGCTTGCCATAGAATATGAATCGCATCTGAGAAACCTCGAAGCTTTCAGCACCTAATTCATAACCAAACCTAAGCACTTCGCCTACCGTCTAGCCCTTGCCTCCCTTAACCCAAACTGATAGAGCCCATCCCAATCCCCTTGGATTATCATGTGATGTTCCCTGCTCTCGTCTGACACCACGTGTTAGACTAGGGATAAAATTGTAACCCACTTGGGGTTTCAAGAGTACGCAACGGTTTCTAGAGTACGCAGCGGGGTGTGATGTCTCAGTCTCTACTACAGCTCGCATCCTCGAGCAACCTTAAGGGTAACAAAAACCATAAAAGCTGTGAGTGGACAAAAATAAATAGTTGTAAAACAAATTTCCGAAAGAAACATTTATACCCTTCAATTAAAATCATGCATGCATAACAATTTAAAAAAATTTATTTCCAACAAAACTGTATATAAGAAAACTGATGCAATCATCGCAAAACCATCGAATGTTTAAAACATCTGGACACAAATCAGTAAGTCAAAAACCTCGGGTCCCATTCTCATATCCAACATATGTCTAATACTGTCTAATCATCAATTGTCACGATTTCAATGCTAAGCGTGCAACTTGGGGTTTCATCTCTGAGTACATCCACAGGATCTACGACATCTGGGGCGATATCTGCTTCAGGATCTATGACGTCTGAGTGATATCAATATCTACCACCACTGAGCTTGAGCGTTTCCTCAAAGCTACTCACCTATAGGCAGTGGAACGTGACAACTCCAGAATCTACGACGTCTGGTGGAGACAATCACCTCATAGGGTCCCCTCTGGGAAAACACATTCCTGTCGGAGGCCCTCTTCGAGTAAACACATTCCTACCGGAGTCATATCCATCATCTCAGAGAATGGTCATAATAAAAACAATGGAAAAACATTTTCAAAACTTTCATTTCTCAAATCAAAACAGTTATTTTGCATAAGGACTAAGCCCATAATAAATTTCCAAAAATCTCATAAAATTAGTGTCCAGTTCTCATTTCATAATCTCAAAACCGTTTCATAAATCTGAAAACCATCAAATAATCACATTTGACTCTGAAACTGAGTCACAGCCATTATCCAATTGGGTCTCAAGTCCAAATACCATTTAATAAATCCACAATAGGGTCACAAGCCCAAAATCTCATTTCAGAAATCCATAACAAGGTCACAAGCCTGATATCATATCATTAACTAGAATTGGGTCACAAGCCCGAGTTATCATTTCCAAATCCGAAATACGGATTTCATGCATCTCCGTGAAATCATCTCCAAATCGCTAATCAAATCCTCGATTTCACGTATCTCCGTGAAATCATTCAAAACTAATAATTAAAACATTATTCAAATCATATAAAACCCAATTATCGAAAAACGTGCAATATTACATTTTCCACAAAAATGCCAAATCATATTCAAAACATTATGCAATCAATGCATATCAAATGATGATCATAAAACATATAAAATATTTATGCATGCATCATATTTATAAATAAAAAGTCCACTCACAAACCGTCCAAGCTACGTGCTCAAATTCCGCACTATAACCCCCTCCGAGACTAATCCATAATCTCCGAGTCATCTAGGCCTGTTAAAATCATACCCAAAGGTCACTACAACCCTATACAAGTCTAAACAATAAACCCTCAAAACTTCCAAAACAGTAAACGTGTCCTGAACACTCTTCCCAAGGCTAAAAATCTCCACATGACCTATCAAACAACCTCCGATCGACTTGAAACCACCACCATTAGATTCATATTATCAAAACCATTCAAACAAGATCAGTTTAACCTCAAAATTTATGTCCATACACCCGAAGGGCCCGATCAAAGTCCGATCAAGGACGATCAACACTAGTCAACGCTAACGTCATGCTGACATCAGCTACTGAAGTCATTGGTGACGTCAACTGCTAACAGGTCTGCCACCTGACGGCTTTAACATCTGACACCTATGACCGCCTGCCACGTGGTATACCCTGATTGGTGCCACGTTTCACCCTCTGACACTGCCACATTATGTGATGATGTCACATGCTGATGTCATCACTACCACGTGTCACTAACACGTTAACTCCGACGACCTAGAACCTGTCTAACAGCTTGCCACGTGGCACCACCCCACTGGTCCACGTGGTCTAACAATGCTGACATGGACTACCATGTCAACTGTGACAGATCCTAACACACTGCCACGTGGCACCACCCTTCTAGTCCACGTGGTCTGATAAGTCTAACGTGGCATTGCCACATCAGCTGCTGACTGAACTAACCCTTGGCCATATGTCAACCTCTGGTTGGCCACGTGGCCTGACAGGGTGCCACGTCATCGCCGTCTACCTCAGACGAGTTGACCCGTTTTCCTGCAATCGGGTCTTTCCAGCCGCGACCTTGATCCGACTCCCAAAACCTCAATTCGAGTCCAAACTTCATTCTGATTTCACCAACCTTCATCTAAGCTACCCAAAAATCGATCATAAATCCCCAAATTTAGAAAACGTACTTGAAATTCCATGGCCAAGCTCAATGCTCATGGCCAACCTGCAAATCCATCCCATCACTTGTCCTTGCGCCCTTTCGTTCCATTTCTAGCCCAAACTGATCGTGCAACTTTAAAGAACATGTACAGGGCCTAAGTTCCTGGTTTTAAATGTCCAAAATCAAAAACACCATTTGAAGATCCATGAGTTTTTTTATCTGGGTTTTGTTCCAACCAATCCGCTTTGCCTTGTCGTCCTCCACCGTCACTCTGTCTCTCCCTCTCGACTCACTCTTACTCTCAATCTCTCTCTCTCTCAGGCCAGCATAGATGAAAAAATGATCATGATAATGGTTTGGGGTGGGTGACGGGTAGGATGAACAAAGGCAATGGGAAAATGTGATATGCATGAAGGTAGGTGAGGATCAATGGATGAGTGACACTTGTCACTCATCTATTGGTCCAGGACTGATATTTTTGGCCCACTAAAAACAAACCCAAAAGTCAATCATCTCGATTTTTGTGCAACTGTGAATAGTTTGAAAAATAGTTCTAAATCCGTAACTTCCCCGTACGATGTCTGATCTCGACGTACCACCTGTCTACGAATTTGTATTGTCTCGATCTACGAAATGGACCTCGTTCCACGTGCATTTGACATCCTTGGTTAAAAGTCAACTTTTCCACTCGTGTAAGGGAAAAATAGTAATTTCACCCCGATTGTCCGATAACCCTCGATTAATTCTTAATTAATCCTTAATTAATTCTCGATAATCTCGTAAATTCAGAATGGGTCGTTACACAAACGATTGTTGGATTGATCCACAAAGGAAGTGATTGTTACCTCGCCTCTAAAACTTCAAAGACTTTGAGGTTGGGATCCATCTCCATTTGGGGCCCACACGTCGCATCCTTTTTTGAAGAATCTACAGTCATCGAGCCGACAAATTGCCAGCACCAACCAATCAACGAGGATGACATGTTCCCACATTCGGCGATGATAAAGGCACATTGTCATCACTGTTGGCGATGAATTAAGTTAGTGATGACAATGTGCCTTTATCATCACTGGGGGGGGGGGGGGGGGAGGACTTTGATTTTGTGTTTAGTTTTTTATTTTATTTTTGTTGTTCATCGAGTTAAGTTAGTGAATTAAGGATTAAGGTCCATACTAGATCAGATTTAGTAGCAAAGAGGTAGACGACGAAGATGGAGATGGGAAGGCGATTCTCGAGTGGTAGCTAATGAATGAGGGATAAAGATTCGCATCGGGGTTTCTAACCTTTGTGCTTTGAATCTAATCGACGTGGCTAGTTAAAAGGATGACTAGGTGAGAATAGCTAAGGTCTGGTGTGGTGTGGTTATGGTTGATGATGGTGTTGTTTAAAGGATGAGGGACTAGAGTTTTTATGGCGGTCATGGTCGTGTTGGGACTTGCTAATTTCTGGTTAGGGTGAGTGTAAAGGTTGGACTTGGGGAGCTTATTACTAGGTTGTGGTGCTGCTGTTTGGAAGGCGGAGGAGATGAGGTGATGGTTGTCGCCGAAGACGATGGGTGGGTGAATGATTGCGTTTTCTCTTTGATTTTTTAATTTTAAAAATATTTACTGTAATTTTTTTAATTTTTTTTTTATTGTTTTCTAACTTATGTAGAGGCCACATCAACATAAAAAAGGCCCAAAAATACCACTTGGCTAAGTAACAATTTTTCTTAACAGATTGCTATTTGTGGGTAGTTCGGTGGTATGCTTTGATAGTTTGAGTATTTAGATGAATTTTTTCATAATTTGAGTATTGTGAATTATAAATGATCGAAAAATTATGAAGCTTCCACGTGGCCCATAAATTATATAATGTCCAAATTGTCTATAGTAATAAAATTAACAACTCATAGATACTCATACATTAAATAATGCATTCACCAGTAGAATATATTATTTAATCGGGTTAAACCCTCAATAATATTAATATTCTCTTCGAGAATTAATTATCATTATTATTTTTAATAGTGGGCATTTAATATCGATATTAAATTATTTTAATTGTCATTGTTATTCCTAAAAATGAACAATTATTATTAATATTAAATTATTAAATAATATCTTATATTTAAAAAAATTATTTATTAATTAAAATATCCACCGACCAATAAGAATGCTCTGCGACTCTTAAGGCTTCCCTATAAATAGTGGAGTTCATTTCACTTTCAAGATAATTCGTTCTTCGCTTCGAAGTATTTCCTATTCCTCTCTCAAAGCTTACTTAAACATGAGAGTGTTCTTGGTTGAACAACCCTCGAGGCTTCAGTCTTAACTTCAATTATCTTTTAATTGCTGTTTGTGGGGATTGTGAAGACTTTTTCAAGTGATTACGATTTCTGTTTCAATAATTGGTGTTTCATTAAGAGTTGAATTGAGAAATACTCGAGATGAGCTCTCTAGATTGTTCATCGTTCATCAAATTTGTTTATTGATCATCATATTTCGTTCGTCGTTCATCGACTCTGTTCGAAGTTTTTGAACATTGTTTATTTTTCATTAGCTTTGTTCATCGTTCATTATACTTCATTCATCGTTCATCAACTATGTTCGAAGTTCTTGAACGTCGTACATCATTCATTAGAACTTTCCGTTCTTGAGATTCAACGTGGTTAGAATGTGATAATCTATTCGATCATTCGAAGGTAGTGTTTCAGCCTCTACAACTCAAACTAGGAGCGGAGCCCACACTATGGCTCCAGAAGAACATTAAAGGCATTCCCCTCGTGTGACTATCATGGCACTTATCAAAACAGGGAGACCAATTCGCATGTTAGTTTAGGAACATTTCCTATCCCACTACTTGCATTCGGAGTGGTAGGCCCAAGCCTCCGCTCTATAGAACATCCAAGTCTTCGTTCTGTGAAGCATCAATTGAGAGCCACGTTAAGAAATACTCAAGGAGTGCCCTATAGTTCGTTCGTCGGTCATCCCCACAGGACACGTTAAGTAGCAATACTCGCATCCATTGGGACACATGGACCTACTCCTATGGTTGGATTCAAAACCTTTCCTACCCACAACAAGCATTTAGAGCGGTAGATCCAACTCTTCCTCCGAGAAGCAGTCAAAGCCTTCTCCCAACAAAACATCAAAGTCTTTGCCATGTGAAACATCCAACCTTCACTCTCGCAAAGTGTCTAAGCCTTCGCCCTACGAGGCGTCCAAGTCCTCGCCCTGCAAAGTGCTCAAGCTTTCGATCTTGCGAAGCATCCAAGCTTTCGCCTTCGTGAAGGGTCCAAGCCTTCGCCCTCAGGAAGAGTCCAAGCCTTCGCCCTTGTGAAGCATTCAAGCCTTCGCCCCAAGAAGCACCTGCTAAGGCTTCACCCCACAAAACATCAAAGTCATCACTTTACGAAGTACTCCAAGTCTTTTTTTGAGAAGTAAACCCCTTCCTTGAGGAAAATATAAAACTTTTCTCTGAGAGGCATGTTGAATAAAAGCCCCAACATCCAATGCCTAAGGCTACAATAGGGGCACTAGAAAAAACCAAAAGCCTTTCCTTGAAGACAATGCAAAGCCCTTGTTCGGAAGGCAAAGCGAAGTCCTTCTTTGAAAGGAAACTATAGTAAAAAAGCTCTTAGTGGATGGTCATGGCACTACAACCAATAAGTATTTTTCTTCAATAAGAAATATGGGCAAAACCATAGTTTCAACACATCAAAAAAATCCCAAGGATTATTAAGTTGGAAATAACTAGCTAGCCACAAGATTTCAATGCAGGAGATATCACTTCTTGGCTCATTGAAATTTTCAACTAAACAACTCCTCCTCAAATCTCTCACCGAGTCCTCAAGTTTCTGCACTTGCTGAAGAAGTTCAGTCTCCAATTTGATGCAAAGTTCGGGGGCTTGCAATAGAGAATATGGCTTGAATTTCAAATTTTCAAGTTCTTCTTTCATGAATAATGAGTTCAACAAATTTAGTTTCACAGAAGTAGTTTCAACATCATTTTGAATAGCAGCGGCATCTTTACCATTTTGTGTCAACATGCCACTCATCTTGAGATCAAGGACCAATTTATTATTTCTTGCATCGGATATGGAATGAACATTTTCACTAGGTGTGTCAGCTTCACAGATAGAACATCCAAGTTCTCTTCCTTCAAACTAACTAGGATAATGAAAAGTGACATCACAAGCTCCACATGGGATATGTGCAATCCACGATTGTTGAGTTTCAGCTTAGTGCCACCCTACTCAAGCTCAACAAGGCCTTCAAAGATCAAGTCTCATTCAGCGCTGGAGAAAGTTTTAGCCCAAGTTGGAAGAAATCTAACCCTGCGTTATCACAAGCGGAACCTTGCACAGTGGCAAGATGTTGTATGTCTAAAGCATGGGAGTCACACTATCATCACTCATTGCAAGGCTGGGGTCAATTGGAAACCATTCTTCGGATAAGGACAGGAACAGATAAGCCAGAAAATTATTGCCAACTTCTTAGTTCTTCTAACAAGGACAAGAATGGGCAAGCCAAATAGTCTTTGCCTACTATTCAGTTCTTCCGAGCTTCTTACTCTCCAATATGTGAATTCTCCAAGAAAGCCAAGTCGCATGCACATAAGAAGAAACAAAATTGCCAAGCCAAATAGAAAGCCACTAGCTGCCAAACTGCAGGACTGATAAGCAGATAGTGAATGAGAGCTAGATGTCATTTACTTAGAAAGCCTCCACAAGTCTATTACTCGTATCCTCTAATTACCAAATTGTATAACTAATAAGTAGATAGCGGATGGCAACTAGAATCCACCTACGCCGATAGCCTCCATAAGTCCACCTACATATGGCATGAGTATGCAAACCACATTGACATCAGCTCCCTTGAAATACTGATGTCACCCGTAAAATGTTCTCCTCATCTGCCAGCTGGCAATTCCCACAAAATGAGTACCACAAGACTTCATCGTAAATATTCCTTCATGCATGCTACAAAATGAAGCAATGCTCTCCCCAAGATGGAGCAATGAATTCCCCAAGATGGAGAAATACACGCACTAAGATGGAGCAATGCACCTCATAAGATGGACTTTCAAGTTTCTACACTCTCACAAAGTGAGCTCTTCAAAACTCCACTAAAAGTATGCCTTAACACGTCTTAAAATGATCGTCTATGAAAATAGAGCACAACACTGCTTGAATTAGAGCAATCAGACTCCTTAAGCTCTCAGAATCGTTAAAAGAACAAAATTGAAAAGAAAAAATTTGTATTGCAGAATAGTATACATATGTACACTATACTTAGGTATTTAGTACAATGTCACATTGTATACCTCACTATAGTATAGTTAGACGGAAATAGTTATTGGACAGATGTCCCTAGACAGTTACTTAGGCATTTTCTAGGCAGTTATGTCCAAAAATCAGATAAGGAGAAATAAATGTTGATAGTTATCTCAATCCCAAAAATTTGTATAAATATGCAATTCGGCTATTCAATGGAATCATCATATTTCTTATAATTCTTCATGGTTTCAGAGCCCTAAGTTTAACCACCATACCGGTCTTCCCTAAGTTTGATCACCATACTGATCCTCTTCTTATCCTTCTCCATACCATGGCAACAAATTCCTGCTCTTCTCCCATTATCTCTCCTACTCACATTCCAACCCTAGTTTCTATTAAACTAAATGAAACTAACTACCTTCTTTGGGAAATTCAAATCAATCCCTTCCTCATTGAGCATAATTATTGGTGTTTCATAGATAGAATGCATCCCCCACCTCCTACTACCTTACTACCCCAAACACCTACTACTTCTTCCCCTCAATTTGACACTTCTGTTTCAGCCCTCATCACTACCTATGTTCCTATCCCAAACCTAGCATATCATTAATGGTTTCAGATTAATCATACCTTGATCAGCATGCTCAGGCAAGACTCACTAAACCAATGTTATCCCAGGTTTCTCGTGAAAGTTGGGAGTGCGTTAGACATAATTTCTTAAAAACAAATCCCTAGAAAATGCCACTAACCTTTATTTTCAACTCATGTCTCTCACCAAAGGCCAGGAAATCGTCTACGAGTACATTTCCCTTGCAAAGACACTAGCTGATTCCCTTGTTGCCATCAATTAGCCTTTCTCCTCCACTGACCTAGTTACTGTTGTCCTTTCGTGGCGTAGGTCCTGAATACATGATGCTGGTGATCTGCCATGTTGAATTTTCCACCCCTGCCTGCCTTCTCTGATCAGCGAGCCCACTTACTTTAATTTGAGACCCAACAAAACTATTCTGCTAATCTTGCAGTCGACAGTTCCTCCAGTGCCTTCTATGCCAATTGTCACCCAACAACCCCAATTCCCAATGCCAGTGCTTACTACAGCACTCACGGGCTGCCAAACATCTAGGGTATTTCTAGCCAAACTCGTCCCCTCACAATCATCTTATTGCAGAGGTTCTGGTCACTACTCCAATTACTCATCCTATATAGAGATCCTTGGGTCTTCCCCCAACTAAACTTCACGCCCTAATGGACCTCAATCTGGTCCTGCAATTGCCATAGGCTTAATATTGCCCCAATGTCCTTAACTTAGCCAATCTCACGATGATGATCTTGCTCAAGCCTTTGCGGGGCTTCATATTACCCTTTGCCATTGCTAACCATAAATGGTATCCTAATAGTTGTGCCACCCACCATATGACTCTCCATTATGCTCCTCCAAAAACTACAACCTCTTCCTCCACTAACCATATCATGGTGGGAAACGGTGTCACTCTTCACATCAACTATACGAGTAATCTCACTCTAACCTCTCAGATGTCCTTCATATTCCATCCTTACGCAAAAACATATTATCTGTTGCTCAGTTCACTATGATACACATTTCAGTATCACTTTCTTCCCTACTTACTTTATCATCCAATACCTAAAAACAAAGGCTGTTCTATTTCAGGGCCCTTTTAAAAATGGGTTGTACCCCATTACTCCTCGTAGCACTCCCCAACCTTAGGCCTTGTTGACCACTGCATCTAGTTCCTTATAGTACAACCGCTTGGGTCATCCATCTCTTCGATTCCACCGTGTGTTAGCTTTCCCAAATTTCCATCATCCCTACTGCTCCCCTTTGAAGCTTTAGGCTTTTGTAATGGTTGTGCCATGGGCAAATCAACTAGAATATCTTTCAATTTTGTTGTTTATACATCAATAAAGCCTTTCGATTTAATACATTCTGATGTCTGGATGTCTCTAGTTCCCTCAGTTTCGGGTTTTTGATATCATGTCCTGTTTACTGACGATTTTACTAGGTACACTTAGATTTTTCCACTACGTCTCAATATGAGGTCTTTACTCACTTCTCTCAACTTCCTCACCTATGTTAAAAACCAATTCTCGACCACCATCAACAATTTCATAATGATGGTGGCAAAGAGTTTGATAACTACTCCTTTAAATATCTATGTTCTCACCATGGCACCCACCACTGTTTTTCTTGTCCCCATACCCTTAAATAGAATGACTTGGGTGAAAGGAAGCACATGCACATTTCTAAAATAGGCAGAACTGTAACGACCCGTCCCGAATATCGGGATTTAATAATATTTAATGGTGATTTACTAATCTGGGATTAGTTGTGTGATTTCGGACGAATTGTGCAAAATGACCGTTTTGCCCCTGGCGTGGGCAAAACGTTGACTTTTAATTCGGAATGGTCAAATGGACTTTGACCGATGACCTTGACGTAGTTGGGACGTCACGAGTTCATAGACAGGTGGCACGTTCGATTCCGACGTTCGTGGTGAAAGTTATGATGTACGGAAGTGCAAGGGCATTTTCGTAATTCGGACGCTATAGGGGGGAAACGTTGACTTTTTGATCGGGAGGTCCGATGGCCGAGGACCGAGGACCGTTTGGAAGGTCTCGATGCCCTGAGTTTCGTAGACAGGCGGCACGCATCAATCGGAGTCCGTATGACCGAGTTACGGGTCAGGATGCTGTGAGGGCATTTTGGTAATTTTCTGCACAAGGGCAGAATTGTAATTTCACGGGGGGTACTGTTTCATTGAACAGCCGTGAAGGTGGATGCTTTGTGCGATCGATCCCGTGATTGTTTATCAATTTAATTGAGTTAATTGGACCAGTATGAGGTGGAATTGCACATGTTTGGTGCTGGCAATCGATCAAAAGGACATGGGCACTGGTTGTTTAATGTTTTCGAGGTCAGTGCAGGGAACTTTGCACAGTCATTTGAGGACACTTTTGGATGCCTTTAACGGCTGAATTGGATTAAAAGAAGGTGAGTGAGTCGTGTGGGTTCCTCTGTGATTGAGAATGGAAGGATTGAGTGAGATTGGTGCTGGATATCTCTGAAAACCCGAAACTGGGTTCTGGGAAATTCAAATTCGAACTTCCAATTTTAGGCCAGCCCAAGCCTAATTGATGATGGATTGAGCTTTCTGGAACTTCAACGTGTTGAACCAGATCAAATGGGGCAAGCTTTTGGGGCTCCTAGGGCTGTGAACGGACGAGGTGGACGGCCGGAAAACTCAAGCTTGAGTTGTGGGTGATTGAGGTAACGTTGTGTTCAATTAATCATGCTAATTGGTTCGTGTTAATCCTTATATGCTTCATATGAAGTTAATTTGACAATGGTTGAGGATTGATGGAGTTTTTGGTGATTGACCGTTTTGGGTGATCACGGGTTGATGGCTTGATTAAGGATTAGTTGATGTTGATCGATGTCACAGAACTGAAATTCATATGCTAATGATTGTTTTAGGATCAAGAACGGATTGAATTGATGTCGAATTGGGTGTGAATGAACCGGATCCTATCGCGGGTAATCAGACCCGTTTACCAGACAAACGGGTGAAGGTGGTGACTGTAGCAGTCACTGTAGCAGGCGCTGTGGCTTTCACGCGCAGCCACTCACTCGGCGGCGCGTGACGCGCGGTGGGCACGAATCTCGAGGTGAGGTCAACATGACTTTTATCCTAATACAATGTTACGAACATTTTGGGATTGGTTTCGTGTCGATCGGATCCCGTTTCGTTATTGTTCGGGATGTCCGAAAGTTTTAAATCCAGTTTAAAAATACTTAAAAATTTGGGAAAATTACGGGACTTGAATAGGATGTTAATGATGAGGTTAGTGATCCTCTAATGTGATTTGAAGAGGATTGGGAGTCCCGGTGATTGTGGTGTGGCCCGGGAAGGCCTATGGCACGCGTATCGAGGCACTCGGTTAAACGGTCTGTGAGTGGACATTGGTTTTATAAATTCGATGCATGCATAACTGTTTCATGATTGTTATAATTGGGATTATATGATTTGTTTTGGATATCAGTGAATTTATATGTTTTCACGCATTTCGAGGCGATTTACGTGTTTGCACGTGAATCGAGGTTTTCTGGATTTGCACTGATTTCCATAATTATGGATGGATATGATTTCATGAAACGGTTACGGATTTCATAAAGTAAAATCGGGCCAGGGGGCCCAGTTAACTTGTTAATCGGGCCAGGGGCCCAATTGAATTATGAAATCGGGCCAGGGGCCCAGTTGACTTATGAAATCGGGCCAGGGGCCCAGTTGACTTATATATGTGATTTCGGGTCGGGGTCCCTAAAATGGAATTGAATAAACTATTTCGGATTTGATTCAACTATTTGGACTTATGACAGTTTTATGGAAATTCGGGGCAGGGCCCTTGTGATATTTTGGAAATGAATAATAAAATGTGTTTCATAAAACCATCTCGATATGAGGATATTTATATCCTTGTCTCCTCCAAGTGTCGGGGACACTGGAGAAGTCACGATGCATTGCCTGCGAGGGCTCATTATACGGAGCTACCGGACCGTATAGTGATCCAGGAGCAGGATTGCTAGAGGTCATGGACGTCAGACATCGGGGATGTCAGAGATATGGACCCGGTGAGACCCCGGGCAGCACGCGTTGCTTAATACCGTGAGATATGACGTCTGGAACGTCAAGCGTCTAGGACGCTAGGCATCGGGGATGCCGGAGATGGAAAATTAATAAATGAATATACTGGATTGATGAAATAACTCTTGGATTGACTTTTGGAATTTGAAACTATGCATTGGTTTCCGGGCTAAGGCCCTAATGGTTATTTCTAAATAAATATGGGATTATTGGTTTTTGGTGCATGCATATGATTTTACTGAGGGGCATAAATGTCTTATAAATGTTTTTAATAGACTTGTTTATTTTCGTCCACTCACAGCTTTCGTTTTTAATGCCCTTCAGGTTGATTCCGGATGCGACTTCAGCAGAGACTTGAGCATCGCACACCTCTTCCATCGATCCTTACGCACTCTGGAAGCCCGTTTGGGCAATGGCAATCGGTTATCCCTTGTCTGACGCCTCTTGTCAGACGGGAGCACGTCACATTCCATGGTAATCCCGGGGGGATTGGGATGGGTCGTGTCAAGAACCCTATTGCTCACTACTGGTCTGCCCTATTATTACTGGGTCAAGGTAGTGACTACTGTAGTTTTTTATCATCAACCTTCTTCCAACTCCAGTCCTTTAATGTACCTCCTCTTACTTTCAACTCCATGGCAATGATCCTCCTTATCACCTCCTTCATTTTTTGGGTAAGCACGTTATCCATACATTGGCCACTCCGTCAAACGCAAATTAGCACCCAGGTCCCTTCCATGTACCTTTCTCGGGAATAGCTCTTACTATAGAGGGTATCAATGCCTTCATGTACCCAGTGGTAGAGTCTACATCAACCGCCATGTTACTTTCAATGAACACTATTTTCCTAATATCACAACTCCCTCCCCTCCAACCCCTGATTTCTCCTTTGTTCCTATTATCATGCCCATCATTACTCTTACCACCACCAAGAAACATTGCAGTTGCCTCCTCCTCCATCTCCCCTTCCCACTCCCCCTCACACTCCCTCCACCATATTCACCACCACTCTATCACCCGATTCCTCAATTCAACCTCAGATTGCTTCCCCAATTCCTAATTCTCCTACCATTGTTCCCACTGACTCTCGACCACCAAATACTCACCCCATGATCACCCGCATCAAGGACTGTATCTCAAACTCTACAAACCTTCTGTTTTCCACCAAGTACTCCCTTCCCCAAGTCTTCCTTTCAACGATTGAGCCCACCACATAAATTTCACCTTCAAACAAGCCTCTAAATCTCCAGAGTGAACCCATGCCATGCACACTGAGTTTACCGCCTTGGTCAACTAGCAAACCTGGTCCCTAGTTCCCTTACCACCTCATGCCAATGCAGTTGGATACAAATGAGTCTTTCGGCTCGGAAGACATGCTAATGGTACCATTAAGAGATACAAGGCTCGTCTTGTAGCCAAGGGCTTCCACCAGCAAGTAGGCCTTGACTACAATGAGACATTTAGTCCAGTTGTGAAGCCTCTAACCATCAGAGTTGTCCTTGCTCTTGATATCTCTCACGGCTAGCCTCTGCGAAAAATGGATGTCACCAATGCATTTCTCCATGGTATCGTTAATCAAGAAGCATATAGGCTCCAACCCCCTAGCTTCACTGATCCTACACGTCCTCACCATGTCTGTCGACTACATAAAGCTATCTATGGGCTGAAACAGGCTCCACGGGCCTAGTTTGACCGTTTTGATCCTTCTTGCTTCAGTACAACTTCCACCAGAGTAGAACTGATCCCTCCATGTTTGTTTTCAGTTAAAAATCTACTCTTATGTACCTACTGCTTTATGTCGATCATATAATCTTAACACGGAACTCCCAGCCTGTAGTATCATCTTTCATGGCTACGTTAGCTCGTGCCTTTGCCATTAAGGACTTAGGACCCCTCCACTACTTCTTGGGGGTTGAAGTCAAGTCCATTTCCAATGACCTACTGTCAGGACGCGTCCCAAATATCGCCTCGATACCCGGGACGAACACTGCTCCCGTCTGACAATCACACTCAAAGTACCAAAATAACCTTAATACCACTATAAGCATAACTATCAGACGAAGGAGTAAATATAATACAACTGTAAGTCAGAGCATAGTTCTACAAAATGGGCACAAAATCCTACTATGCTAGTCTCGCAACGGAAGAACGTCGTAAGCTCTATGCCTCGAGTCCTGCCTCAACGTTCACCCCAACGCTATCACCACGACCTGGAGGGAAAATTTAAAACCAAAAAGTGTGAGTGGACTAGAATAAATAAAGGTTTCAAAAACAGTTTATCATCAAAACAGAGTTAACGAAAAATAATAATAATACTAATATTTGTTCCCTCCGTTTTGAAAACATGCATGCCTAACAAAAATTCTGAAATCACAACATCAACGATATAATGTATTTCATAAACCATTTTTCAAACCACGT
Organism: Prinsepia uniflora; assembly: GCA_032719365.1. Classification (NCBI taxonomy): domain Eukaryota; kingdom Viridiplantae; phylum Streptophyta; class Magnoliopsida; order Rosales; family Rosaceae; genus Prinsepia; species Prinsepia uniflora. The sequence continues at coordinate 26,254,962 of CM064863.1, forward strand.
CTGATCAAACCTGCTGGGTCTATCTGAGTCTTTAAACTCAACCAGGCCTCAAATGTAATCCGAGTCTTTAAACTCCCGAGTCTTTAAACTCAATAGGCCTATGAGGGTAATATCATAAATGTCCGAGTCTTTAAACTCAATCCGGGCCCGTCCCCCATCCATCAGAACATCCGGGTCTTTAAACCCATATCCAAATCCAGCAAATCCAATCCAAATTCAATGTAAAACCATTTCTAAATCCATAGCCAAACTCGAATTCGAAATCCCCGGTTCGAAGCCCTTCCGGCGTTCAGAACCGTCATTCCGAACCCAAATCCGAAAATCCATTTTTTAAACCAAAACCTGCGATTATCCAAAAATCATGTTTCATAATCCATTTATCATCATCAGAAAACAATTTTAAATTGAAATCCCTAAGTATGGCATCACAATCCGAAATCCAGTTTTTTCCTCGAAAAACGTGCGAAAATCCGAAAATGCCTCGAAAAACGTGCAAACACATCAACCACATATAATCACCATCAAAAAGCATAAAACCATATTTAATATCATAAAACATAAATAAAACAGTTAGGCATGCTCGTAAGGAAAGAAAGAGTCCACTCACAAATCTGAACGAGTCAATCGCGCTCCGTGCGCTCCTCGACCGTCTCAGGCGTCTCCCGTCCTGTCAATATGCACCAAATAGGGTCACAAATACATCAAGGATACTAACCCTAATTTTCCCATTTTTTCTGGAATTTATTCATATTTTAATCTTAGACCCTAAACCGTCCGGATTCCCGAACTCTCTCATAACATCGTTCGATTAACCCGAAAATCATACCAATGGATTCCTTAGAACATTTGGAGCCAAAACCATGTTGGAAGTTTGGCCGGAATCCTCCCCATGCGCCTCCACGAGCCACCCAAAGTGGCTGCGCGAGGGCCTCACGCGCCTGCTACAGTGTTTCTTCAACCTCGAGTCACCCGGTTCAACACAGTTGAACCGGCGTGACCGGTTCTCTGTAATTCCTCCACCATTTCAGTCCAATCCAATCCCAGAAGCTTCGTCCAATCCTTAGCAATCTAACCCCGTCCTAACATCGAAGAATCACGGCCTAAAACTTCACGATTTCTCCCTCGAAAAACATAGCCCGTGGCCCCTATTTTCGCCGCCGGCCACCCAGGTCCTCCCTCGTCATGGAGACCATCCTAGACGACTCCTAGGACCTCCCTGAACCTCACTTCACTCACCAATTACCTCGACTCTAGCCCAGGGTCCACGATTTTTGAAAACAAAATCACGGGAAAAACAGGGGATTCAAACCATACCTTCGAACCGTCCACCGCCGTCTGCACCGCCGTGTGCCACGGTGCTCGTTGAGTCCCATGCAGTCTCCTGAGCCTCCTATTACCTTGGTTTGAGCCACCACACGGTACAACCACCACCACAGGGTCACCGCCTCTCTGTTTTCCCAAAATTTCCAGTCGTCCACCGTCGTTCCTCCGTGCACGGTTCCAGTCCAAAACACGATCAACAACTCACCCTCGTCTCCCTATCACTCTCACAAGTCATCAACTCACTCACCCTTGCACTGAATCGATCGAACACGCACAATTTCTTCCTCTCTGTTTCTCTGTGTCGAAGCCAATTGCACGGTTCAAATTAGACAATTTGTAGCCGTGTGTATTTTAGACTCTCCCAGAACCATCTAACCATCTCCACGTGTCCACATTCCCCTGGTCTAGCACAAAATATCCCAATCCACTATTGCCACTTGTTCTGATCTGATTGGGCTGAGGAGAAAAAGACCAAATTGCCCCTAGTTATAAAAATTACCGTTTTGCCCTTGAACTTTCCAGACCCGTAACTATTCCATCCGACGTCCGATGACAGCGTGCCGCCTGTCGTTGTACTCAGGACGTCGAGACCTATCTAATGGTCCTCGGTCTACGTGAAAATCACAAGTCCACTAAAAAGTCAACATTTTCCTCAATTAATCCAAATTACGGTAACGCCCTCAATCTTCCGCACATCATAACTTTTCCTCTGATTGTCCGAATCGAACCTGCCACCTGTCTACGGACTCGTGACGTCCTAAACTACGTCACGGTCAATGGTCAACACTCATCCAACCTGTAAATCAAAAAGTCAACTTTTGACGCACTATTTACAAAGGCAAAATCGTCCTTTTATACAAATATTTACGGGTTGTTACACCTACACCTAACTCAGACCAAGTAAACCTAGACATCTTGCAGCGAAGTGATCTCATTGATTGCAAGCTAGCTCCCACGTCTGTCGCTCCAAAACAAGTTCTCTCTACTGTTGTTGATCAGCCCTTCCAAGATGCCTCTGCCTATCAACAACTTGAGGGTGCCCTCCTCTATCCGAGTTTAGCAAGGCCAGATATATCCTTTGTTGTTCAACAAGTTACCTAATTTTTGAGCTATCCTACATATGTCCATCTAATTGTAGTCAAACGGATCATCCCCTACTTGAAGGGCACCCTTGGACATGAAATTCACATCCACGTGTCCATATTTTCCCTTACGAATTCATGCATTCTTTGATGTAGACTGGGTCGGATGCAGATATACAAGGCGATCTATAACAGGTTTTGTATTTTCCTTGTCTAAACTCTAATTTCCCAGTGTGCAAAGAAATGAAAGACTGTTTCCCGCTCTAGTTCTGATGTAGAGTATCATGCTTTAGCCTATACCTGTGAAAATACACTATGGATCCTAAGTCTACTACGAGAACTGGATGTCCTACCAGCCATCCCAGTTTAGATGTATTGTGACAACAAGAGTGCCACTTACATAACTAGCAATCTAGTCTTTTATGCTCGAACAAAGCACATCGCTTTAGAGACTATCATTTCCTTCAAGAAAGGGCGTCTTCCCGGACTCATCAAGTCCAGTTTGTTCCCTCTGCAACACATCTTGCTAATCTCTTCATAAAAGAGCTTCATGTCACTCGCTATTTTACTCTCGCTTCCAAACTTGTCACCCACGTGATACCACGTTTGCGGGGGGATGTAAAATAGTATACATCCGTCTACTATGCTTAGGTATTTAGTACACCGTCACATTGTATACCTGTGTATAGTATAGTTAGACAGAAACAATTATTGGACAAATGTCCTTAGACAGTTACTTAGGTAGTTTCTAGGCAGTTATGTCCTAAAATCAAATAAGGAGAGATAAATGTTGATTGTTATCTCAATCTCAAAAACTTGTATAAATATGTTATTCGGTTGTTCAATGAAATCATCAGATTTCCTATAATTCTTCATGTATATTAATTGGATATATAGTGTATATATATATATATATTATAAAGTGGAGTAGCTAAAAAAAGAAAATGAAAGACTTAGTTGCAACTTTTGTTCTTGACGCACAACCTCATGCGTGCCTTATCTACTCCACACTCACATCACACAGCCTTGTTGTGCCCCACATATCCACATTTACTTCATGTTTGGATGCGCCATCTACCAGCTGGCAATTCCTCCATTTGCACTGCTACATGGTATTCTCCCCACAAGCTATCCAAAGATGCCATCATTCTCTCACTTGCAAATTTGAGAAAGGAAAATCAGAAAATTTGAGAAAGAAACTTTCTTCTCATTTCTTAAGCCTACACAGATAATAAGGAGAAGAAAATCATTTTTCTTACCTCAAAACCAAGACGAGATCACAGTAGAAAGTATTCCTCTCCAACAACAAAAAACAAACTTACCTTGAGGATTGTTGAAAATGACTGTCTACTATCCTTTTATAAAGGAAAAAAAACCTCGAATTAATGAGTGAATTGATGGCTATCGAAACCTCCACCATATTTATTAGTCACTAATAGCAAAACAATGAGAAGTTTTGATTTTATTGCCATGGAAGTTACAAATTCCATTAAGTAAAATCAAAATTCATAAATAAGGAGATCAATTACAGACAAGCCACAAGTCAAGCCCACAAACCCGAAGTTTATTGTTACTTATATAAACTTCAAATAACATTCCGAATCCAACGACATTTATCTGACACAAGAATAATATAAGATAAGATGAAGTACTACTTCAAAATGATTTAATGCGACTACCAAAAACCTACATCCCTTAGGATTCCCGGCATTCTTAAGCGATGTAGGGACATTTGTGGAATCATAAATCAACAAAAAATTGTAAAGCTGCAACATGACCCATCAATCATATAATGTCTAAATTGCTCCTCTTAATAATATTAACAGCTCACATATATTCACACATTAAATAATGCATTTACTAGTAGAATGTATTATTTAATATTTAATCGGATTAAAATTTCAATAATATTTTTATTTTCCATGAGAATTAATTAATTCTTAAGAATGAACATTTATTATTTATATTAAGTTATTATAATTAACATCATTATTCCTGAACAACTATTATTAATATTAGATTATTAAAGAAAATCTTTCATTAAAAAGATATTATTTATTAGTTACAATATCTATCGATCAATCAGAACATTCAGCGAGTCCTAAAGTTTTCCTATAAATAATGGAGTTCATTTCACTTTCAAGATAATTCGTTCTCGCTTCAAAGTATTTTTTGCTCATCTCTCAAAAGCTTACTTAACTGTTGAATCAAAGATTGAACTCGTCGCGAAAAGTCCTCACAATTCCTGCAAACAGCAAACAATTAGCTATCGTTGCCTCGATCGATTTACCCGGGGGGTTGTTCGACCAAGAACACTCTGATGCCTAAGTTAGCTTTGAGAGAGGAAAGGGATATACTTCGAAACGAAGAATCAACGTACCTTGGAAATGAAATGTGCCTTGCTATTTATAGGAAAATCTTGGGAGCTATGAAGCGTTCTGATTGGTCGGTTGAATATTTAATTAGTAAATAATATATTATTATTAAATATATTATTTAATAATTGTAATGATGGCTCATTATGATAGTAATGATATTTATTGTATTTTAATATTAATATTAATTATCCATTATTAAGAATAACGATAATTAACTCTCGTGGAGAATACCAATATTACGGAGACCTTAACTCGATCAAATAACGTATTTAACTGGTAAATAGATTATTTAATGTGCGGGTGTTTTTCAAATGATCATCGTTATTTGCCAAGGGTAATTTGGTCATTTTGGGAATTACGGGACACGTGGCAGCTCCATAATTTTCGGATGATTTTGGGTTCCATAAATGCCCCCCACATCGATTCGGTATTCAGGGAATCCGGAGGGATGTATATTGCTTGGAATCATATATTACCGGGTTACCGGTTACTGTTAGGTTCAAGAAACGAGTCAGCGTTTATTTGACGATTATGCCCCTGACTATAAGGGTTAAAAATCCATTTTTAGTTTTAGAATGACTAATCTGGGATTAGTGGCGTGAATCGGACATAATGTGCAAAACGACCATTTTGCCCCCAAGCATGGGCAAAATATTGATTTTTAATTCGAACGGTCAAATGGACCTTGGCCGATGACCGTGACGTAGGTAGAGTCGATACGAATCCATAGACAGGCGGCATGCATCAATCGGAGGTCGAATGCGAAAGTTATGGGTCTACGAAGGCGAGGGGCATTTTCATAATTTTGAAAGGTAGGGGCAGAACGGTAATTTTCCGAGCGAAGGGCAAAACGATCTTTTTGACAAGCGAACGGTGGACGCTGACTCATGCTACCTGCCAATGATATTTGTTACTTTGTCCAAACAACATGGAGGAAAACCATGGATTTAGGGACACTAATCCCTTAATTAGGGAAAACTCACTCATTTTGTCCAACTTTTGACATTGTTAAATAACAGATCAATTCGGTTGTGAGAATGAGAGATTGGAGAGTCTGAATTGGATCAAAACAAACACGAAGGACAGAGGGGTCGCTGCTTTTGCAGATTTTCGAAAATTTGAAAATTTGTGGTGAAAATTCGAATTCGAATTCGTGAGTCTTGAGGATCAAAATTGAGACTGGATTAAGTCTCCTGGGACTGATTCGAACCGATCCAAATAAAAAACGGAGAGGATTGAGGCCGTATTGAGCAAGAACAGAACCTTCAAAATCCTCGAAAAATCGAGCTTGAAGTCGAAGGGTTAGAGGTAAATATTAGTGCAATTGACCTGGTATTAATGTTTATTATGGTCTTAGGTTGCTTTTTGTGTGATTAATTTGAAGAAATGGCCTAAAATTGGGTGGTACCCGATTAAGGATCCATCGGGTTTTCATTTTGAGTCGAGTGAATTGAGGTCTAATCTTATGAAATTGAGCATAAAGATCCCTAAATATGATTGGATACATGAAAACTAGTAGAAGAAACGAAGGAATTGGGGTCGATTTGGCTGAGATTGCTTCGGGTCTGGTCGCGGGTACGCGACCCGTTTACCAGTGAAACGGGAAGAGAAGACGCACTGTAGCAGTTACTGTGCTACGCGCGTGGCTTTCACGCGCAGCCGCTTGCAGCGGCGCGTGAGGGCGCGTGGATGTGTTTCTGGGGAAGTGTTCAACAGGTGTTTTACTATACTTAATGTAATGAACATTTTTGGTGTTGGGTCCGAGACAAACTGACATCGTATTGATACTGTTTCGAGGGTCTGATAGTTTAGGTCATGTTTTAAATTAATATTTAATTCCCGAAAAATTGTGGGAAATTGATATGATATTCATAGGGTCATTATTAACCTTTCATGATATTTTTGGGCAGGATTCGAGATTCCTGGAAAGCGTCGGAAATTACGGGGACGCGTGCATCTTAGAAAGCGAGTGGTTCGGACGGTGCGTGCGAGCATCGGTAGGCTGGCTCACATTCAATGTGACCCTTGTTAGTACCACAAAAATGCTCGCTACGCGTCAAGAGTCTGCCGAAGGTGTTTAGAAACCTTGTTGGAGCGGGTGTACAACCAGTGCCACGTGATGGGCGGAGTTTGGCTGAACAGTCAACGAGGACTTGGCGGTGATTGATTGCTCTTGTGGACGTGACTAGTGAGCATCGGTAGGCTGGATCACTATCACTGTGACTCCCGCTAGTACCACAAATATGCTCACTATGCTTCAAGGTGATGAGAGACCCAGCAATCTTGCTTTGTGGGAGCGTGGCGGTTCTCGTGGCCTAAGTCCATTCCGAGGGAAAGATATGGAGTTTGAGAAGCCTCAAGACCTCATAGAGTGGAAGGTTCGCAATCAAATTGCCTTTCCAAGCGACGCTCTTGTGGAGCTTGGCGACAGTCATGCCTCTCCAAACTTAAGGATGGTCTCGCACTTCCGCATGTTTGATGAGATGTACAACGGGTTTGGAGGTCAGCCTGATCTCAAAAAGATTGACATGGCCCCTAAAATTCCTCCAGAGTCCCGGGACATGAGCTGGCTACTTTCTCCATTTAGGGATATGAATGGCGGGAGGTCTTCAGTCATCCTAATCAAGGAGTGGTTGAGCGCTCCACTGTGCTTGAAGGAGACCGTTGTTCAGAAGAAGGACAATAAACAAGGACCTATTGGTTCTTGGGAGAAAAAAGCATGCCGAGCAACTTCTTTCCTAACCAAAAAGCATACCGAGCAACTTCTTTCCTAACCTATCTGCTCTGGTCCCGCGAATGTGCCATCTTGACGCGAAGGGCCTGCAGAAACGGAAAGTTATGTTGTTGATGTGAGATTACGATAACTTAAGAAAACTTGAGGTCCTAATTTCACATCGGAAGCCAAAATGGGCGAGTTGGAGATGAGCCGTGCAGAGACGATGCTGATAGAAAATGAGCGAGATACCGCTCGAGATGAGCTCTCCTTGCTGCTCAGAAATTTGCAGGACTCAGAAGGCTTAGATGCTTCGATGACGAAGGCTTGAATGCTTCGCAGGGCGAAGGCTTGGATGCTTCGATGACGAAGGCTTAGGTGTTTCGCATGGCGAAGGCATAGATGCTTCGCAGGGCAAAGGCTTGAATGATTCGATGATGAAGACATGGGTGCTTCGATGACGAAGGCTTAGGTGCTTCGCATGGCGAAGGCTTGGATGCTTCGATGACGAAGGCTTTTTATACTAGAGAGAATAAGATTTGAAAATTGTAAGTGGTGAACAAATCAATTTGTCAATCTCATTTCATTGATACTTGAATTTAGAAGAAAAGCAAAATTGAAAAGCTCCATAGAATTTTATGTCTCTCTAATGTTGACTTGCGTCTAGTTGATGCAGATCACCTTTGGCGCTGGTTCGTTTGGCTCTTTATTCTCCATGTGATTTACAGTCTTCTTCTTGATGTAGTCTGTACAATGTCCTTCCTTCAGGAGATTTTGGAGATATCTTTCGAATGATATACATGTGCTGATATTGTGCCCATAACATTCATGATAGGCGCACCATTTGGTTTTATCAGCATTCTCTTGATTGCCTTTGACTGGCTCCGGCTTCTTAAACCATGGCTTGTTCTTAATTTCATTGTGGATCTGATGGACTGGTAAAGATAGCTGCAAGTTAGGCTTCCCCATAACTGGCGTTTGGGAGTGTTGCTCCGCCTTGCGCCTGTTGAGCTTTTCAGTCGCAAACTTTCCATGGGGTTCATCCTTATTGGAGGCTTTTTCGCTAGTCCCGGCATGGCCCTGAGTATGAGCGGCGCTCTTCTCGTCCTCCCAACTTGCATGTCGCTTTGCTAGCGAAAGTATTTTGGAAAGACTTCGCGCATTGCTCATGATGATGTCCCCGTAAAGCTGGCTGTCTCGAGGGAGTCCTTGCTTGAATTTCATTGCCGCAACAAGGTCATTACAGCCGATAATGCGAGACTTCTCCTCACAAAATAACCGTATGTATTGTCGCAGAGTGCCTTTTGCTCTCTTTCGGACAGAGAAAAGATGGTCATCTTTCACCTCGATTGTCCGAAGTTGTGCGTATTCCTTCACAAATGTCAGGGCCAACTCTTCGAAGGACTCAATCGACCTCGGGGGGAGATGATTGAACCAAGTCATGGCTTGGCCTTAAAGGGAGGCTTGAAAAACTTTACACATGAGCGCATTGTTAGACCTGTGGGGGATCATGACTCCTCGGTAATAATCTATGTGTTTTACCAGGTCAGAGGCTCCTTTGAATGGAGTGAAGTTTGGCGTTGCGAACCTCTGGGAGAATGGCTTCTCCTCAATATCCCTTATAAAGGGCGTAGAGAGCCGTATCTGGTGACGTAGATCGTCCTCTAGATCGCCACCTTATTGAGCACGAAGGTGCATATCCAGCATTTTTTGAATATCATTAGCCCGCAACGCTCCTCGCTGAGGTGATGAGTCCCTTTGTGCTAATCTTCGAGAACCTCTTTGAGCTTCTCCCCTTGATCTCTGGGATCGTGCAGGGGAGTAGGCTTCATCCTCCCCTTTACTGCCGTGGGCAGATTGTTTTGGATCTTTGTATAGAGCTCGAAGTTGCCCCCTGCTCCCATGTGAGCGCTGTGAATGCTCTGCCCGTGAAGTTGCCCCAGTCTTATTTCCTAGCCGTTCACGTACTGATGGCTTGAGGCCTTGAGGGTTTTTTGCTCGGTGAGCATGAATTTCTTCACTGGAATCGCTTAGCGAAGTGTCTCGTGACGTTGTTCGGCAGTGGACTGGTTCTTTCCCAGGACGCCTTTGAGCATGCTTCTGTTTTCCACGTGACGTGGAATGTCTGTCCTGCTCTTGGACTGGTCTCTCTACTAGGAGTTGCTGCAAGAGCTCTGACTGAAGTTGAACTTGTTTGCTTAACCCTTCAACTTGCTGCGCCAAGTTGTCCTGGGGAGTTTCTTGACGACTTCTCCCTGAGATGTCATGACACCCGTCCAGAAAGTCCCTTAGGACCATGTTTGTTGTGGGTTGATCATGTCGTGATGTATTTCCCATCAACCTCTCGTTTGCTTATTGTAAAGCCGAAGTTCCTTCCCCTAGCGCAGGTATTTGGTTAGCTGGAGAGGGGAACGCTCCAAAACTGAAGGTTGGCCTCCCTGCAAGTGTCTCCATGGGTGATTCTATGGACACACGCCTGGGTTGAGTTGGCCGCTTCTCCGGAGTTTCAATGCGAGCCTCATTCCTTGTCTGAGCCGTTGAGGCAGAAACACATTCTCCAGTTGATCGAACGGAACGATGAACCTTAGCCATGCTGAATCGAAGAATTTTGAATTTTGGAAAGCTGTTGATGGATAATTTGAACAACGTTCAGGATCTTCGAACAATGTCGATGAACGACGAACGAAGAAAAATGAACGATGAACGAATTCTTGATGATTGATGAACAACGTTCAAAATCTTCGAACAATGTCGATGAACGACGATCGAAGAAAGATGAACGATGAACAAATTCTTGATGAGCGATGAACAACGTTCAAAATCTTCGAACAATGTCGATGAACGACGAACGAAGAAAGATGAACGATGAACAAAGGAGAGAGCTTCTTCTGAGTATATCTCAATAACTCTCAATGAAAGCACCAATTGTTGAATCAAAGATTGAACTCGTTGCGAAAAGTCCTCACAATTCCTGCAAACAACAAACAATTAGCTATCGTTGCCTCGATCGATTTACCCGGGGGGTTGTTCGACCAAGAACACTCCGATGCCTAAGTTAGCTTTGAGAGAGGAAAGGGATATACTTCGAAACGAAGAATCAATGTACCTTGGAAATGAAATGTGCCTTGCTATTTATAGGAAAATCTTGGGAGTCTTGGAGCGTTCTGATTGGTCGGTTGAATATTTAATTAATAAATAATATATTATTATTAAATATATTATTTAATAATTGTAATGATGGCTCATCATGATAGTAATGATATTTATTGTATTTTAATATTAATATTAATTATCCATTATTAAGAATAACGATAATTAACTCTCGGGGAGAATACCAATATTACGGAGACCTTAACCCGATCAAATAACGTATTTAACTGGTAAATAGATTATTTAATGTGTGGGTGTTTTTCAAATGATCAGCGTTATTTGCCAAGGGCAATTTGGTCATTTTTGGGAATTACGGGACACGTGGCAGCTCCATAATTTTCGGATGATTTTGGGTTCCACATTAACCATCAAAATATTTTTGATTGAACAATTCACTAGGGCTTCAACCTTAATTTTGATTGTCTCTTATTTGCTGTTTGTATGGATGGTGAAGATTTTTTCAGGTAAGTAAGGTTTATGTTTTAACAAGTATGAACTTGAAATGACTCATATAGATTGGGGAGTTGTATATAATTTATCCTTATTTTAGTGATATTTTAATTTGTGTTCTTCCGCTACAAATTTGGGTGAGTCGTCGCACTTTATAAGAACATTATAAGGGATGCTTTCATGGGAATAGGTATTGGAGGAGAGGGATTGGGGAATATGGATTATACAAATTGGATATTAACAAAGCCAAATTCAAAGTTAAATCAGGGATATGAATTAGGTCACGACCTTTGAACTTTGTTATATATGAAAATTAAATCCGAAATTTAGTACAATATTAGAGTAAATAAAAGCAGCGAAACCGTTACTGCTACTATGCGACTAGTTGAGTGTGGCTTACAATTGCTTTCCTTATACCATGAAAGAGAGACTTATCGGCATGCATGACCAATCCTTGAAGCAAGAGGCCCAAAGCGTTTTCATTCCCATCGTTTTTGCCTCCTTAACCAAAGTGAACGGATAGTCTCTCAACTCTGCACTCTCAGATGGAGATGGCCAGTCACTAATGTCAAACAGATCTCAGAAAATGTACGGAAAAGCAGCATTCGCTCTCATCTTCGCTTTCCTACTACTCATCACCTACTCAATCTTCATCCGCACCGGCGATATTCGATCCTACTTCCTCCCTCTTCTGCCGTCGCCGCCACCCGGTGCACAGCCCCTCTGTTCAACAACTCCACCTCTCAAAGTCTACATGTACGATCTCCCGCGCCGGTTTAATGTAGGCATGCTGAACCGGAGAAGCACGGATCAGACTCCGGTGACGGGCAAGACTTTGCCTAAGTGGCCCCAAAACTCTGGGCTCAAGAGGCAGCACAGCGTCGAGTACTGGATGATGGGGTCGCTCTTGTTCGACGGCGATGGAAGTGAAGGGAGAGAGGCCGTTAGGGTTTCTGATCCGGCATTGGCCGATGCGTTCTTTGTGCCTTTTTTCTCTTCGTTGAGTTTCAATACTCACGGGCACCACATGACCGACCCGGCTACTGAGATTGACCACCAATTGCAGGTAATTGATTGGGGTTTGATTGTTGGAGCTGTTTACCTGCGTATCGGTGATTTGTTCTGGAGAAATATAATAGTTTTATGTTGAATTGGGTCCAGAAACATTAAATTGGATGTCTTTGATTGAGTTTGTTTGTCCCAGTTTGTTTTCTGTATTTGGAAATCGGATTTTCATTTATGTTGATTTGCTCTAAAATTGCTTAGGTAAGATGTTAAAGACTGGAATTTTCTTCTTTCCCTGACATTTTGAAGCCTTTTCTGCACTCATTCAGTTTTTTTATACAAGAAAGGAAATTCTTTTTGGTAAGATAGGTTTTAGAGAGGAATTGGATGATGGTTTCAACAATTACTCTGTTGATTGTGAAACCCTTACTGCAGATAAATCTTTCTTGTTTGATTGTCAAAATTTTCTACCTTTACTTGGTTTTCGTCAACTGGCTTCTCAAATTATAATTCCTGCCTCTTGTGATTGCGTATTTTCATATCATCTTGACCTAGTGTTTTTTCCAAAGGTCCTTTTTTTGGTTGACTTCCATATTTGGTGTGGCTGAACTTTGAATTTTTTCTGGTTTCAGATAGATTTATTGCAACTCTTAGGGAAATCCAAGTACTGGCAAAGATCCGGAGGCAGAGACCATATTATCCCTTTGACACATCCAAATGCTTTCAGATTTCTTCGACCAAAGGTCAATGCTTCAATTCAGATTGTTGTAGATTTTGGTAGGTACCCTCATGTCATGTCAAATTTAAGCAAAGATATCGTTACTCCATATGTACATGTCGTGGATTCCTTTACAGATGATAATCAACTGGATCCATTTGAGTTCCGCACCACACTTCTTTTCTTCCAGGGCAGGACATTCAGGAAGGATGTATGTTACTTAAAGAGTTGTTTAAGAGAAATAGCATCCTGTCTTAACACCTTCTGCTTTGGGCTGTAATTGATTATCTTTTGTCCGGTTATATGCAGGAAGGTATTGTTCGTGTTAAACTAGCAAAAATTTTAGCTAGCTATGATGATGTTCACTATGAGCGGAGTGTCGCAACAGGAGATAACATAAAAGTGGTATGTTTGGAGTTTTATAATGGTCCATAAATGATACTGTTGTGTCCATGCTTGGGTCCTTGAAAGCATGTGTTTTACTCACTCGCCTGGAAATGATTCTATGTCATCCTCATTGTCATTTAATTTTCTTAATGATTTGTAGAAAACTTTATATGGTGTCTCAGAATCATTCACGAGGCCCACTTCTGTATATAATTTAGTCTCATAGTTTCTATCGACCAGGTGCTTGCATCTTCTCATGAGTAAACTTAAATATCATACAATAGTGCAAACACAGTTTTTCTTACTTTCATTCTAGTAAAGAAAAGTTATTGGGGAACCTACTCGTTGGGGGGACACCAAGCAGATAGAATTTTAATGTAAACCCTTAATTGATACCTTTCAGACTCAAATAATAAGGCAGACAGTTTGAGTGTGCATAGAAACCTACATTTACGTTCTGGAATCTGGAATTTCCATCAGCAGGATAATCTTTTCCTTGCATATGAGGTTTTGGTAGTCAGCCGTCTTAAATTTGAGTAACAATTCATGCATTATTGAGTACAACATCTTGTTAGTCTCATTCTTTATTCCTTCTGTTATACCAGTCTACGCAACGGATGCGTTTATCAAAGTTCTGTCTGCATCCTGCTGGAGACACTCCCTCCTCTTGTCGCCTATTTGATGCTATTGTAAGCCACTGCATTCCTGTAATTGTGAGTGATGAAATTGAGCTCCCTTTTGAGGATGAAATTGACTACACCCAATTCTCGTTATACTTCTCATTCAAAGAAGCTCTAGAACCTGGTTACATGGTTAATCAGCTCCGGAAGTTTCCCAAGGAGAGATGGATTGAAATGTGGAGGAAACTTAAGAGCATCTCCCACCATTTTGAATTTCATTACCCCCCGGAGAAAGAGGATGCAGTCAATATGCTATGGAGACAGGTGAAGCACAAGCTTCCTGCAGTCAAACTTGCTGTACATAGAACCCGCAGGTTGAAAATACCAGACTGGTGGAGGAGAAAGTGATTTCAGGAGCCTTCGTTTTTTTGTATATTCATGAATTTTGGTCATCATATTGTCACCCTAAAGGCCAAAGGGGTAAAGAAAGCCTATACGTTTCACAACGCCCAGCTTCTGCAGGGATAATGTTTGAGAGATTCAATAGAGATTTTTGCAGTTTGCGGCTGGTCTATTCTATTCTTTGATCCTGCCACATTGTATTGTCAACCGAGTAAATTCCCCATGTTGAGTGTCGTATCAAGTCGCACATTCGGAGGTGCTTACACGTGGTGATTATCTGATTGATTACCTTGCTTTATTTGCTGCCCAACAGTTGCTAGTTTCCTAACTTTAATAACTGTAAATCCGAGTTCTTAACAATGTAATAACACAGGGCTGTTCGAATTGAGGTTTTATTGCTTACTTTTAGCTTGTTCAATGTGCAAGATTATAAGCTTGTATGGAACTTAGGACTTTAATGTAAGCTTGGCAAATCGAAGTTGAATTGTTTTTTTGATCATCTAACTTGGATTCAAGTAGAATTGTTCTAATGATCAGCTGATGCATCAATCTGAAATTTACGCATTTAGCATGTAGGAGCAAGTCGTGATTGAAATGCTGTGGTGCTGATGAGTCGGTCCCTCTTTTCAGTGGCGGAGAATTACTATAATATTTGGAGTTCCAAATGATGATTTTGATATCTCAATTGAGATGATTTTGATATCTCAATGCACATGTAATGGATTGTGCATTCTAAGTAGGTTCATTGTTATGCATGAAAACATGGAAGGACACTTATTGATCGTGGATATTATGCTCATGTGAATTACCATGAGATTAATTTGAGTCAATTCTTATGTATGATGATACATTGATGTCTTTGTTCCATCCATCCCTATATAAAGAAAGAGGGATTGAGCATTCTCATCATCCTCAAATAGCAAGTTATCTATCAAAATAAGAGTGAGAAATGAGTTACTCCTTGTGTGAGAAATATAGATATAGTCTATTTTGTGAGATAAAGAGAAGAAAATGAGATCTCTTGAGTGAATCGAAAAGAGAGTTGTTTGACAAAATTGGGGTCGATGTACATGAGGGAGATTCATCAAAGATATCAAGAAGATGGAGAAGTCAAACAACTTCAAAGAATATCCAGTCGACCTAGTTTTAGTTCCTCAGCTCAGGATTCGTAATGAAGGGGGAAGATGCGAATAATGTTGAACCTATTGTTAATAACAATAATGATAATGTTGTGTCTGAATATATGCAAGAAGATCAAGCTTCTGAAGAAACACAGTTGAGAAGATCGAATAGATAGCGCAAGCCCAACAACTTCTACTCTCCAAATCAGTTTGGGTTGTTGACAGATGCAAAAGAGCCCGAGTGCTACCAAGAAGTTGTGACCCGTGAGAAAAAAAAAGGGAGTGGTTGAAAACCATGAAAGATGAGTTGAAATCCTTAATATGAGACTTACAAAAATGGTACAAAAAGTTTGATTCCTTTATGATCAACCATGGATACTAGAGGACCATTTTTGATCATTGTGTTTTTGTCCAAAGGTACACTGATGGAGAATTTATTATACTTCTTTTATACGTTGATGACATGTTGATCATAGGTCGTGATAGTGACAAGATTAGCAAGTTGAATTAAGAACTCATCAAGCCTTTTGTAATGAAAGACTTAGGATCAGCAAAGCAGATTGTTGGTATGCATATCTCTCGTGATCAAAATAATGGGAGGATGTGGTTATCACAAGAACGATATATCGAGAAGGTGTTGAAAAAATTCAACATGGACAAGGAAAAATCAGTTGTGACTTCTCTTGCTAATCATTTCAAGCTCAGCTCCAAGCAGTGTCCTACAAGTGAGAAAGAGAAGGAAGAGATGAACTCGGTGCCATATGCCTCAAAAATTGGAAGTCTTATGTATATGATGGTGTGTATCAGGCCATATATAACTCATGTAGTCGGTGTTGTTCTTATTTGAACCGGGTAAAGAACATTGGGAAACAATAAAATGGATTATGAGATATCTCAGAGGCACCTCCAAAATGAGTTTGTGTTTTGAAAGTGGCAAGCCTGAATTGGTTGATACATAGATGCAAACCATGCTAGAGAACTCGACTCCAGAAATTCCACTTTAGGTGATTTGTTTACTTTTTTAATGGGGAGCTGTGTCCTGGAACTTTAAATTACAAAAGTGCATCTGTCAACTACAAAAGCAGAGTTTATTGCTACTACAGAAGCTTGCAAGGAGTTATTGTGGATGAATAGATTTCTACAGGAGTTGGGACAAGAGCAACAAAAATATGTTTTTTTATTGTGATAGCCAGAATGCTATTCATTAGAGTAAGAACTCAAGTTTCCACTCAAGGTCAAAGCACATTGATGTGAGATATCATCGGATTTGTGAAGTGTTGGAATTCAAGCAACTTCAAATCAAGAAGATCCATATTGATGGCAACGGTTCAGATATGATGACAAAATCATTGCAAAAAATGAGAGTGAGAAATGAGTTCCTCACTGTGTGAGAAATATAGAGGTAGTCTCTTTTCTGAGATAAAGAGAAAAAATGAGATCATCTTGAGTAAATCGAAGAGAGAGCTGTTTGAAAAAATTGGGGTCGATGTACGAGAGGGAGACTCATCAAAGATATCAAGAAGAGGGAGAAGTCAAACAACTCCAAAGAATATCCAATCGACCTAGATTCAGTTCCTCAGCACATGGTTCGTGATGAACGGGAAAGATGCGATTGAGAACAATAATGCTGAACTTATTGTTAACAACAATGATGATAAAGTTGTGCCTAAATATGTGCAAGAAGATCAAGCTTCTGAATAAACGCAGTTGAGATGATCGAACAGACAACGAAAGCCCAACAACTTCTACTCTCTAGACCAGTATGGGTTGTTGACAAATGCAGGAGAGCCCGAGTGACACGACCCATCCCAAATCCCCCCGGGATTAACGCGGGATGTGCCATTCTCCCGTATGACATGAAATGTCAAACAAGGGATAACTCGAAACCGCAGTGTAACGACCTGTCCCAAATTCCTAGCTTAGATTAGTGACTAATCACGATTAGTGAGGCTAATCCGTGATTAGTAGAGCGAAATCGGACGAACGGTGCGAAATGACCGTTTTGCCCCTGATGGTGGCAAAACGTTGACTTTTTAATCGGGCGGTCAAATGGACTTTGACCGATGACCGTGACGTAGTTCGTGACGTCACGAGTTCATAGACAGGTGGCACGTTCAATTTCGACATTCGAGGAGGAAGTTATGACGTTCGGAAGTTTAGGGGCATTTTGGTAATTTGGGTGAATAGGAGGTCACAAGTTGACTTTCTGACCGGGAGGTCCGATGGCCGAGGGCCGAAGACCGTTACGTAGATGAGGACGATACGAATCCGTAGACAGGCGGCACGTCGAATTCGGACGTTCGACGGCGAAGTTACGGTTCACGAAAGTTCCCAGTTACTATTCACGACGACACGTTTTACGAGGACAGTTTGTCTTTAGTGTGGACCCAGATATTTTGGCAGGCCAATGGATGAGTGACAAGTGTCACCCATCCATTGCCCACCTTCCCACATACATGCATCGATCATTCCTTCCATTTCAAACCATTACCCGATCTCACACCATTTCTTCTCCTCTGAACAACCCAACCCATTCTCTTCACTTGGTTTCACTTGAGGCTGGCACAAGAGATGACTGAGGACTGGTGGAGGTTGCTGGACGGCCGGAACCACCGTCCACGACGGCGGGGAGGAGACAAACCCGAGCGGGTAAGTCTTCCATTCAAAATTTCATTTCGGGTTTTAGGTACTAGGGATGATATCTGGGGATTAGATGGTAATTGTTAGGTCCCTAGGAGTGTGTGGGGGAGCCTTGGACGGCGGTGAAGGGCTGAGCTGCCGTGGGGGTTAATCGGAAAAAATGGGGACCGTGAGGGGTTTTAGAACGGGTCGATTTAGGGGCTTAAACTTAGTTTTCTTTACATGATTAGACTCCTAGGATTAAAAGAGGAATTTAGGAATTGGAATGGAAGAAATCGGACCGAAAATGAGGGAGAAGGAGGCCTGGACCGGTTATGCCGGTCCAGTTGCAGGGGTCGGACCGGACCGGCCGGCCCAGACCGGTTCGATTGCTGGGAACGATGTACTGTTCACCGGCGCGTGAGCCCACGCGCAGGGGCCTTTGGGCGGCGCGTGGCAGTGCGTGCTAGGGTTTCTGGGGAAGTGTTCAACACGGGAAATCTTCTATTCGATGTAACGAAGATTTTGGGACTGGTTTCGCGTCAATCGGACATCGTTTCGATAGTTTTCGGGGGGTCGGAATGTTTAGGATCGGTTTAAAAATAGTTAAAAGTTCGGAAAAATTACGGGGCTTTGATGGGAGGTTAATTAAGTAGTTATTAACCTTCTATTAAAATTTGGGCAGGTTTGGGAGTCCCGGTAATGGTGATCGGCTCAGGGAGCCGAATGGCACGCAAATCGAGGCGGCGGCTCGGACGGTCTGTGAGTGGACCTTGTTTTCTAAATTGGTGCATGCATAAATGTTTATTATATGTTTTATTACTTGTTTGATGATGCCATGGGTGCATTTGTATGTGGTTACGTATAAGCACGTATTTCGAGGTTTCGGCCTTATACGGTGCTTATACGGGTCTGTATTTCTTTATTGATTTAAATGAACTGAATTTGGATTTCCAAATGATAAACTCGGGTATGAGACCCATTTGGTTTTGTCTCGGGCATATGACCTTAGATTCCGGGCACGGTGCCCAGTTGGTGTCCTATGTTCGGGTACGAGACCCAGTCACTTTACGGTTTTGATTTCAGGTCAGGGAACCTTAAATGGATTTCCCGGTTCATGATGGTTTATGGGAACCGGCATGAACTCTTAATATGGTATCATGGTTCATGACGGTTTATGGGAACCGGCATGAACCCTTGTTGGTTATTACGGTACATGACGGTTTATGGGAACCGGCATGTTACCTGGTTATGTTATTACAGTACATGACGGTTTACGGGAACCGGCATGTTACCTAATTATGGATATTATGGATCTTGACGGTTCAGGGGAACCGGTCATGAATGTTTATGTTATGTATATATATGTTCGTCTACCTTCCTTTACTTCTATTATCTCCTCCGGGGAGGGTCGTTGGCCTGGGTGGACCCCGGAGTAGTC
This sequence comes from Prinsepia uniflora, assembly GCA_032719365.1. Lineage (NCBI taxonomy): Eukaryota > Viridiplantae > Streptophyta > Magnoliopsida > Rosales > Rosaceae > Prinsepia > Prinsepia uniflora. The sequence continues at coordinate 26,274,371 of CM064863.1, forward strand.
ACGGAGCACTGACTGAGTGGAGTCGCCCCCCAGTTGGGTTCCTTACTCTCAGGAAGGCTATGATTACTATTACCTCGGGTAGGGTCAGTGGTCTACGGACATTGATCTTGACTTTGAGAAGACTCGGATTGAGACCTGGGTAGCACGCGCGTAGCTTTGGATACCGTGACAGGATTGGTTGTGTGACTTATATATATGTATGTGATGGATATATGATATATGATATGTGGTGTGTACAGGTGTGCACAGGATTTGGGCAGTGGCCCGTATGGTCGTTTTTATTGTGGTCCTTTCGACCTTAGTTTATATCTGCTTTGGGCTTAGTCCCACATATGGTTGTTTTGGATAAATGGTTTTCGAATGCATGCATGCTTTTTAGTGGAGGGTACAAATGTCTTCCTTATTAAATGTTTTATAAACTTTTGTTTTGTCCACTCACAGTTTTTAATGTTTTGACTGCCCTTCAGGTTGACATCGGATGTGGATTGTAGCAGAGACCGAGATATCACATACCTCCTCCGGATCCTGGCGTACTCTGATAGCCCGGGAGGGCAAAGGACGAAAATATCCCTTGTCTGACACTTCGTGTCAGACGGGAGCAGGGTCATCCCGCACTAATCCCTGGGGGATTGGGATGGGTCCTGTCACGCAGCCCATTTGGGGGCTTCCAGAGCGCACCAAGATCGGTGGAGGAGTGTGATGTCTCGGTCTCAGCTACAACCCGCATCCCATTAAAAGCTGTGAGTGGACGAAAAGTCAATAGTTTAATAAAACACATTTCATCATAAGACAATTAGACCATTCACTAAAAAGCATACATGCATTCGAAAACCAATAATCAAACCATTTACTTTGATTAAATCGTTGGGGCCTTAGCCCAAAAACATAAACCCAAGCATGTAGGACTCAACCCAAAACCGTAAATCCAATCATGTGGGCCACTGCCCAAAACCACCAATACTAATGTAACGACCCGTCCCGGGAAGTAGGATTAAGGAAGTGATTAGTGAGTCTAAGTGGAGGTTAGTTGGGTACTTTTGGACTTTGGTGTAGAATGACGATTTTGCCCCTGGTTTGGGTAAATTGTTGACTTTTAGTTCGGGCGGTCAATTGGACATTGACCGATAACCGTGACGTAGTTGGGGACGTCACGAGTCCGTAGACAGGTGGCACGCCCGATTCTGACATCCGAGGAGGAAGTTATGATGTTCGGAAGGTTGTGGCATTACCGTAATTTGGGTAAACGAAGGGGGAAAGTTGACTTTTTGCACGATAGGATTTTTACACGTAGACCGAGGACCGTTAGGTAGATCTCGTCGTCCTGAGTTCAACGACAGGCGACACATGTTCATTGGACATAGGACGGGCAAGTTACGGGTCTAGAATGGCAGTGGCATAACCATAATTTGACTCAAAAAGGGGCATTTTGTAACGACCCGTCCTGAATTCCGGGATTGGATTAGTGACTAATCTTGATTAGTGAGGTTGATCGGTGGTTAGTAGGGCGGAATCGGACAAAATGTGCAAATGACCGTTTTGCCCCTAGTCGTGGGTAAAATGTTGACTTTTAGTTCGGGCGGTCAAACGGACTTTAACTGACGATCGTGACGTAGTTCGGGACGTCACGAGTTCATAGACAGGTGTCACGTTCGATTTCGACATTCGAGGAGAAAGTTATGATGTTTAGAAGTTGAAGGGCATTTTGGTAATTTGGCATATTAGGGGCCAAATGTTGACTTTTTGACCGGGAGGTCCAATGGACAAGGGCCAAGGACCATTACGTAGGTCTCGTCGATACGAATCCAATGACAGGTGGCATGCCGAAATCGGAGATTCGACGACGAAGTTATGGTCACGGGAACGGACTCGATTGACCGAACAAACCGGGATTAAAATAATATTATTTTATATGAACATTACCTAGTGACTGAACACACTTGGATGAGTGACAAGTTTCACTCATCCCTTAAATTAAGGCTTAAAATCAGAATCCATGTTTTGGGGAAAACATAATTATTATGTTTTATTAATTAATTAAACTTAATTATTCTTTTAATTTCCATTAAATCCTCTTTGCCTTAAAACCGTGCACATATTTGGGAATCAGATTGGGGAGAATTGGCTGCCTTCTCTAACTGGTTTTGAGGGGAAAATCGAGTGCTTGATGAGGCTAACTCAGCTGGGCAAACACGAGGGACAGAGAGAGGCTGGAGAGTGAGAATTGAATTTGTGAATTTTGGGAGGGAAAATTCGAATTGGAAGAATTGAGCTGTGAGGATCGAAATGGAGATTGGAATTAGCCTCCTGAGGATGTGACGAGTTGATCCAGATCAAAAACGAGGAGAATTAAAGCCCAATTAGCTCTGAACTGGGTCTGGTAACAATGTGTAAGTTCGAGCTTGAGTCGAGGAATTTGAGGCTTTGATTGATGAAATTGAACTGGGGATTTTGTTCCTGAGGATCCCACGATGCTTCTGGAAGGATCAATTGAAGAAAATCGATGGCTTTTGGCTCTGAACAGACCTGGTAACAGTAAGGAAAATTCGAGGTTGAGTCGTGATCATTGGGTGATCAAACGACGAAATTGATGAAGGGAAAATGTTTCTCATGGTCCAGTGATGCTTCTGGGTGCATCAATTGGAAGAAATCAGCAGCCATTGTGGAAATTCGAAGATTGAACAGTGACGGGTGTTATTCGTTGATCATCGTCGAATCGTGGAATTTTAGGTAAGGTTTTGTGTAATCAATGTTACAGACCTTAAATTGAACTTAAAACCAAGCTAACTGAATGATGAATTGAAGGAACTAAGGTTGAATTGATAGGAAACCAACCGGGTCATCTCGCGGGAAAAAGGACCCATTTATCAGACATACGGGTTAGGACGATGACACTGTAGCAGGCGCGTGGTTTTCACGCGCAGCCACTCACGGCGGCTCGTGAGGGCGCGTGGGCACGAATCTCGAGGTGAGGTCAACATGACTTCTGTCCTATTTAATGTAACGAACATTTTGGGATTGGTTTCGTATCGATCGGACATCGTCTCGATATTGTTCGGGACGTCCGAAGGTTTTAAATCGAGTTTAAAAATAGTTAAAAATTCGAGAAAATTACGGGACTTTAATAGGATGTTAATGAAGAGGTTAGTAACCCTCTAATGTGATTTGGATGGGATTGGGAGTCCCGGTGATAGTGGTGTGGCCCGGGAAGGCCTATGGCACGCGTATCGAGGTATACTGTTAAACGGTCTGTGAGTGGACTTTTGTTTTCTAACCGTGATGCATGTATATATGATTTTAAATGCTTTATTATATGATTTTATATGCTTTGGCATGATTGATGTTTCAATCCGGTGATTTCTCAGTTTTATGATTATTATATTATATTTTGGCACGATTTTCGAGAAATGATGAAATTGATGTTTTTGGGCTAGGCCCGGATTGAAAATGATGTTTTGACTCGGATTATGAGTCAGGGAATTAAAAATGATATTTGGACTCGGAATATGAGTCAGGGATTGTTTTCATGGATTTACGTGATCGTGGCAACTCGGGTTTACGGTTGCACGGATTTGCGTGAAAATGGTCTTTTGGGCTTGAGACTTAAGTGAATAGTAATTTTGACTCGAAATTGGAGTCACATGTGAATATGATTAAATTGATGATTGTGATTTATAAAGTCAATTCTGGACACTATTTTGATGATGGTTTTGTGGAACTTGAATTGTGAAAGCTATGTCTCGGGCATAGGCCCTATTGAAATGTCTTTGACTTGATTTGAGACATAAATGATTTTAAAATGAGATTACTGGATTTGGTGACCTGTTCCACATATACCATCCTCTGTGATTTGATAGTCTCCTCCAGACGTCGTAGATCCTGGAGTAGTCACGACCACTGCCTGGAGATGAGTAGCTCCGAGGGAGGCTCACTCGCAGGAGCGTGGGATTATGATGATATCCTCTAGACGTCGTAGTTCCTAGAGTCGATATCCCCCTAGACGTCGTAGATCCTGGGGGATGTACTCGGACGTGAGACACCGAGTTGAACGTGTTGCATTGATATCGTGACGGGTATTTGGTCTTTGTGGCCAGGTGATGGTGTTTATTTGGTCTTTGTGGCCAGGTGATGGTGTTTAGTTGGTCTTTGTGGCCAGGTGATGGTGTTTATTTGGTCTGTGTGGCCAAGTGATGGTGTTCACATGTTTTGGCCTGAGAGCCGGGATTGATGTTTTATAACTTGAACTGATTTGATGAACATGAGTTTTACGGACCATGGGAAACAGGTTTTGATTTTATTGGTCCACTGTATATACTTGAATGATTTCAGACTATTACTCATGTTTTATGATATGCATGCACGTTTGTGAAAACTGAAGGGTAAGAATGTGTTTTGGTAAATGTACTTATCAAACTTTATTTTCGTCCACTCACAGCTTTTATTGGTTTTAATGCCCTTCAGGTTGATCACGGATGCGACTGCAGCGGGGACTGGGACATTGCACGCCTCCTCCATCGATCCTTCCGCACTCTGGAAGCCCCGTTTGGGCAGTGACTTTTGGTTATCCCTTGTCTGACACCCCTTGTTGGACGGGAGCAGGGCACAATCCACGGTAATCCCGGGGTGATTGGGATGGGTCTTGTCAATTTTAGTCTTTTGGTGCATTAGGAATTGGGCCAATCTGATAAGGCCAAGTGTACAAGAGAGATGGGATATTTTGTGAGAGGGCTGAGGGGATGGTGACACGTGGTGTGTGTGTAGTGGGTTCTAGGGAGTGCACGGTGTGTGTTTTAAATTTGTGCAGTGTGTGTTCGTGTTTGTTCGAACAAGAGAGAAACAGAGGGTGAGATTGAGAGAAAATTGAGTGTTGGCCGTGTGTGTTGGTGTGGCTTGGTGATTGAGCGATTGAGGGAGTGTTTAGAGGTCGAGAGAGAGATCGTGAGTGAGTTTGGAGAAGAAGACTGGTGAGAGGAGGAGGTGAGGTCACGGGGAAAAACCAAAAAACAGAGAGGGATTTTGGTGGTGGTGTTGAGGTGTAATCGATCCATTGAAGCTGTAGGTGTTGCTCAGTGGACGGAGGAGGACCTGAGGAGTTGTGTGGACACCTAGGGACACGGTGGAGCCCACGGCGGTGAGCGGCAGGAGAGGTAATTTTGATTTCCTCTGTTTTTCCGTTTTGTTTCAAGTTGAAAGTCGTGAAGTCTGGGGTTGAGTCGAAGGGTTTGGTGGGTGCTAGTCGACTCAGTGAGGTCCTAGGAAGCTGCTGGTTGTGCAGCCGTGATGGGGGGTGACCTGGGTGGCCAGATTGAAAAACAGGGGTACGGGTGGTTTTTAATTTGAGTTTGAGACGATGATTTAGGGGCTGTGATAGAGTGTTTGGTTGAGGGGAATAGGTTGCTTAGGACTGGACGAAGAGATTGGTGAAGAGAGGGAGGAAAACGGTGGAGAAACGGTGGAGAACCGCTCTCGCCGGTTCAGACCGGTCGAGTAGCTGAGGAAGAAGATGAACAGTAGTCTGGGTGCAGGCGCGTGAGGCCCACGTGCAGCCACTTTGGGCCGCGTGTGGAGGCGCGTACGACGGTTTCTGGGAAAACGGTCAACTAGGTTTTTGGTCTAGAGGTTGTAATGAGTCAATTGGAATATGTTTCGGGTTATTCGGACGTCGATTCGAGTTAGTTCCACGAGGTTGAAGGTTTAGGGTCTCAGTTCGTTACGTTTAGAACCCGGGGTTTTTGTGGGAAGTTAGGAGGGCCTTCGTTAACGTGTTAGTAACGTACATTGGTGACTTGTGACAGGATCGGGAATCCCCGAGGAGGTCGAGGAACGTGCAGAACTTTCGGGACGCGAGTGACGTACCCGGTAACTGTGAGTGGACCCCTTCTCTATAACTAAGCATGCGTAATTTCTTTTCATTACTTGATTTATGGTTTTATATGTGATTTCCTGGTTATTTGAATATGCTATAACTATTTTACTTAATTGCACGTTTTTTGAGAAAGTACGGTTTTCAGCACGTTTTACGAGAAAGGTTTGAATTCTGATGTCAATGCCATGATTTGGGATTTCAAACGATAAAGGGTTTTCAATGATTATAAATGGATTTAAGACATGAATTGATAAGCAAGGCTTTCGGTTTTGGAATCGGATTTCGAGAATCGAGATTTGGTTTTAAAGTTGAAAAGTGGAATTCCGGATTTGGGTTCGGAATGACGGTTCTGGATGCTGGAAGGGCATCAGACCAGTGATTTCGGATTCGGGTTTGGATATGGATTTCGATGGTTTTCAAATGGTTTTGGATTGGATTTGCTGGATCTGATTATTGGGTTTAAAGACCCGGATATTGTGATTGACGGGGGACGGGCCCGGATTGGGTTTAAAGACCCGGATTGAGTTTAAAAGACTCAGAGTTTAAAGACTTGGATATATATTGATATTTCCCCCGTAGGCCTGTTGAGTTTAAAGACTCGGATTATTGAGGCCTGAATTGAGTTTAAAGACTCGGGAGTTTAAAGACTCGGATAGGTCCAGCAGGTTTGATCGGATAATGATGACTTGGATTTATAGTTTATCGTACTGTTTTCATGATGCCTATTTTGTGAATTATAAATGTTTTTATGATGATTATTATGTGGTTTATAGCTGTGTTTAAATAAATGGGTTGTGCATGCATGTTTTCAAAACAGGGGGCCAAACCCTGTTTTGTTATAAAATGATTTTTGAAACTTTTATTCTTATGGTCCACTCACACTTTCTGGTTTTAATTGCCTTCCAGGTCGTGGAGCTAGCGCGGGGGTTGACGTTGAGGCAGCCTCGGAGGCATAGAATACTCGAGAGTGACCCCGGAGTAATTTAAATTTTCCGTTGTGCGTATGTTTTGTGTATCGTTTTTTGCTTTCTTAGTTTGGTACTATACTCTGTATAACTGTTGACTCTGGGATGTTGTAAATTCTCCTGCGTCTGACAATGTAATTTGTGGTTTCTGTGAGGTTGTTTCGGTCTTTCGTTTTTGGGTTGTCAGACGGGAGCAGGGTTTAGTCCCTAATCCTAGGGGATTAGGGGTGGGCCCTGATAATTGGTATCAGAGCATAAGTTTTTCGGGTTTGTGGTTTGTGTCTGTTGCGAGGTTGTGTTTAGGTTGTTGACTGATTCTATGCCTCTTTCAGCGGACGATTGACCATGCCTCCGAGACGTGATCCCCATCCACGACCTGAAGACGAAGCGGCGAGAGGGACAGAGAGTGCTATGATCGAGCGAGCCCAGCGGCTCGGGGCTACGACTTTTAGTGGTGGGGTAGATCCTGAGGAAGCCCAGAGGTGGATTATGAGACTTGAGCGGATTTTCGCGGTGATGCATTGCCCACCGGAGGATCGAGTGTTACTGGCTACCTTTTTACTGGATGGTGCAGCGTACGAGTGGCGGTATACTCTCGAGTTGTCTGGTTGAGATGCCCACACGGTGACCTGGGAGACGTTTAGGGAGCGGTTCCTGGAGCAGTATTACCCTCGTTCTTTCCGTGATGCCAAGGAGGCTGAGTTTCTGCAACTCCAACAAGGGAGTCTGAGTGTGGCTGAGTACGAGCGAAAGTTTCAGTTGTTGTCTCGTTTTGGTCCTGCGTTTGTGGCCACTGAAGCTAAGAAGTGTCGTAGGTTTGATTTGGGCCTGCGAGGTGAGATTCGAGCCATAGTGACGGCTGGATCGTTTGCTACCCTCCGAGAGTTGTCGGATGCTGCGGTAAGGGTTGAGGCTAGCTTGCCGGTACGACGCCGGGAGCCACCTTTTTCTGGAGCTTTGAGCTAGAGAGTACCGAAGAAGGGCAACTACAGTGGAGCATCGTCGTCGGTCGATGATCGTTTTGGCAGACCTGGTAGTTCCCAGAGTTCAGGGTTCCGTGGTTACCGAGCACAGCCGACTCCGCAAGCGAGTGCGACGTCTATTGCGTCTACAGGGAGACCGAGTCCTTCTGGTCGGGATGTGTGTTACTACTGTGGGGAGCGAGGTCACTTCCGACGTGATTGTTCACTGTTACCACATGAGGGTGGTGTAGGCCGAGGAGCGGCGGAGCCCGGACGGAGTACGACCTCAGCGTCAGGGATAGCCGGCACCAGAGGAGGTGGGGGTGCTACCAGTAGTCTGAGGGGACGTGGTAGATCTGCAGAACCCCAAGCCCGAGTGTTTGCAATGACTCCGCAGGAGGCTCAGTCAGCGCCAGGTGCGGAGACAGGTACTTTGACTATCCTTGGTTGAGTTGTACACAGTGTTGTTGGTTCCGAGATAGAGTCTAGGACTTTCCCTAGGTGACTTGGAGTAAGGAGGTTCAGGATTTCGGGGAGGTCTGTTGCAGGCTGACGGAAGGAATTGGAAAGGAGTGACTATAACTGATCGATATGAGGTTATTGAAGAGAACCCACAATCTAGGATTTGCCTTTAGGACTTTGTTGGGTTATTCCGACAAGGTGGTCGACGTCATTGAGTAGTGAGCCGGTAAGTAGGATTCCTTTTTGGATTAGTTTGTTTCTGGGTTAGGACTTGAGTTGGGTTTCCTGAAGGTAAGGTGGTAGTACGTGAGGATGTACTCTATGAATTCTATTGGGTACTCTATATGAGGTATTCTAAAATACCTTTGTTTTCTGTTCATAGAGTTTCCCTTGCGTACACCATGAAGTTCTAGTTGGTGTTGACTGGCGAGAGTGTTCAGCGTGTCGAGCTGGTATTGGGGGTGTTGTGAAATACCCAAGGTGGAGATCATAGATGGGGAATTGACAAGAGCAGTTGGTTTTGGCGAGAGTTGACCATCGGGTAGAAGACCATACGTGTCGGGTACGAGCTGCGGAATTTCGGGGGCGAAATTCTTTTAAGGAGGGTAGGTTGTAACGACCCGTCCTGGGAAGTAGGATTAAGGAAGTGATTAGTGAGTCTAAGTGGAGGTTAGTTGGGTACTTTTGGACTTTGGTGTAGAACTACGATTTTGCCCCTGGTTTGGGCAAATTGTTGACTTTTAGTTTGGGCGGTCAATTGGACATTGACCGATGACCGTGACATAGTTCGGGACGTCACGAGTCCGTAGACAGGTGGCACGCCCGATTCCGACATCCGAGGAGGAAGTTATGATGTTCAGAAGGTTGGTGGCATTACCGTAATTTGGGTAAACGAAGGGGGGAAAGTTGACTTTTAGCACGATAGGATTTTTACACGTAAACCGAGGACCGTTAGGTAGATCTCGTCGTCCTGAGTTCAACGACAGGCAGCACGTGTTCATTGGACATAGGACGGGCAAGTTACGGGTCTAGAATGGCAGTGGCATAACCGTAATTTTTGACTCAAAGAGGGGCATTTTGGTCTTTTGGTGCATTGGGAATTGGGCCAATCTGATAAGGCCAAGTGTACAGGAGAGATGGGATATTTTGTGAGAGGGCTGAGGGGATGGTGACACGTGGTGTGTGTAGTGGGTTCTAGGGAGTGCACGGTGTGTGTTTTAAATTTGTGCAGTGTGTGTTCGTGTTTGTTCGAACAAGAGAGAAACAGAGGGTGAGATTGAGAGAAAATTGAGTGTTGGTCGTGTGTGTTGGTGTGGCTTGGTGATTGAGTGACTGAGGGAGTGTTTAGAGGTCGAGAGAGAGATCGTGAGTGAGTTTGGAGAAGAAGACTGGTGAGAGGAGGAGGTGAGGTCACGGGGAAAACCAGAAAACAGAGAGGGATTTTGGTGGTGGTCACCGGTCAACGAGTCAACTCACCGACGACTTGCCGGAATTTCTAGTCGGAAAACTCCATTGATGCCCCAAACTTCAAACTTCAATATCTCGCTTGTTTCTCAACCAAATTCAACGTTCTACCTATGTAAATCCATCTACTCGAGCCAAGGATCCCAAATATAAACCCAGGAATTGCAAAAAGTACTTGGATTTAAAGTTATGGCCATTCAAAGTTTCGGCCAGAATTCCAATCATCATTTCGGCCACCTCCTACGTCCAAATCCGTCCCAAATTGCACCTACAAGCTCGTAAGAGCTCAAGGAACATCATCCTAAGCTTAGAATCAATCAACACCATCAAAATCAAAAAACCAAAAATTTGAATCCTACGGTTTACCTTCCGAAATTCAGGCCATCGTGCACGATGGTCCTTGTCCTGGCCATCATTGGGTTCATCTTAACATCTTCTCCAACTTTTATTCACGGGTCACAAACAATGGATGATGATTGAGAGGGGTTGGCTTAGGATTAGGGTGCACGGTCATGATGGAGGAAATGATGAAGATGGTTGCACGGGAGGGAAGAAAGAGATGAGAAGGGAAAAATAATAAAATAAAAGAATTAATATTTTAATATAAAACCATCCAATCAGAACTTAGATCCACTTTTTAGGGGAGATAACCAATGGGATGCGTGACACTTGTCACTCATTCAAGAGCCCAACATTAATTAATTAGCCAATCATATTTCATTAATATTTAATTCGAATTCCGAAACGCTAATTAACCCGATTTCGATCCCGTGACCATAACTTCCCCATTCGACGTCCGATTTCGATCCCGTAACCATAACTTCCCCGTTCGACGTCCGATTTTTATGTGCCACCTGTCTACGAACTCGTGACATCCCAATCTATGTCACAGTCATCAGTCCTCGTACGTTTGACTTCCCGAGTCCAAATTCAACATTTTACCCAATTCCTGTGGTAAAACGGTTATTTTACACCGTCCGTCCGAATTCTCTCAACTGATTCACGATTAGTCATACTAAATCCATAATTAATTAATATTAGATCCTGATATTCGGGACGGATCGTTACACCGAGTGCTACCAAGAAGTTGTGACCCATGAGAAAAAGGGGGAGTGGTTGAAAGCCACGAAAGATAAGTTGAAATCCTTGTATGAGACCCACACTTATAATTTGGAGAAATTGCCAAAGGGAAGAAGAGACCTCAAGAATAAGTGGATGTATAAGTTGAAGATAGAAGAAAACAACTCACAATCAAGATACAAAGCAAGACTAGTTGTGAAAGGCTTTAGTCAGAAACAGGGGGTTCACTTTGAAGAGATTTTCTCACCAGTAATAAAGATGATGTTTATTCGAGTAGTGCTTGGTATGGCTGCTATTCTAAATTTAGAAGTTGAACAATTAGATCTCAAGACTGCATTCCTTCATGGAGATGTTGAAGAAGAAATTTACATGGAGTAGCCAGAAGGTTTCAAAGTCATAAGAAAAGAAGATCTAGCCTGCCGATTAAAGAAGATTTTGTATGGACTTAAGCAGACACCACCAAAATGGTACAAGAGGTTCGCTTCCTTCATGATCAACCATGGATACTAGAGGTCCACTTTTGATCATTGTGTTTTTTTCAAAAGGTGCACTGATGGAGAATTTATTATACTTCCTTTATATGTTGATGACATGTTGATTGTACGTCGTGATAGTGACAAGATTAGCAAAGTTGAAGAAAAAACTCAGCAATTCTTTTATAATGAAAGACTTAGGACCAATAAAGCAGATTCTAGGTATGCATATCTCTCGTGATCAAAATAATAGGAAGCTGTGGTTATCACAAGAACGATATATCGAGAAGGTGTTGAAAAAATTCTACATGGACAAGGAAAAATCAGTTGTGACTCCACTTGCTAATCATTTCAAGCTCAGTTCCTAGCAGTGTCCTAAAAGTGACAAAGAGAAGGAAGAGTTGAACTCAGTGGTATATGCCTCATCAGTTGGAAGTCTTATGTATATGATGATGTGTATCAGGTTAGATATAACACATGTAGTCGATGTTGTTCTTATCCGAACCGGGTATAGAACATTGGGAAATAGTAAAATGGATTATGAGATATCTCAGAGGCACCTCCAAAATGAGTTTGTGTTTTGAAAGTAGTAAACCTGAATTGGTTGGATACACAGATGCAAACCATGATGGAGAACTTGACTCCAGAAATTCCACTTCAGGTGATTTGGTTACTATTTTTATGGGGGAGCTGTTTCCTGGCACTTTAAATTACAAAAGTGCATTTCTTTGTCAGCTACAGAAACAGAGTTTATTACTGCTATAGAAGCTTACAAGGAGTTATTGTGGATTAAGAGATTCCTACAAGAGTTGGGACAAGAGCAAAAAAAATATGTTCTTTATTGTGATAGGTAGAGTGTTATTCATTAAGAACTCAAGTTTCCACTCAAGGTCAAAGCACATTGAAGTGAGATATCATTGGATTTGTGAAGTGTTGGAATCCAAGTAATTTCAAATCGAGAAGATCCATACTGATGACAACAGTTCAAATATGATGACAAAATCTTTGCAAAAAGACAAGTATGAGTTTTGTAAAAGCGCAACTAGTATGATAGAGCCTTCCACTTAAGTCATGAATGGAGAAATTGATGGGTCAACCCCTCCCTTAAATGGAGGAGAATTACTATAATCTTTGGAGTTCCCAAAATGAAGACTTTGATATCCCAATACACATGTGATGGATTATGCATGGATGTGATTTTGGGTAGGTTCATTCCTATGCATGAAAACATGGAAGTGTTGTGAATTATTTAGAGAATGAAGGGTTTATAGAAAGGGAGGTAGAGAGATGCAGAGAGGGAGAAACATTCTCTATGAAATATATTTTCAAAAAATCATATAAATAGTTTACATAATTCCCTTATATAATGAAGGGATAATCAAATAGCCAAAATGATGATATTACCCCTAGTACCCTTTACATAAATAGGCACAACCCTTAGTGTTATTTACAACACTCCCCCTTGGATATTTCATGTAATGGTGCTGCTTGGCTATGCACTTATGTGTTGCCTCCTTAAAACCTTACCAGGTAACAAAAACCCTGTGGTACAAAAATAACCCTGGTTGAAGGAAAAAGAGGGCAACGCGTGTGTAAGTGATGGCATTGGAATCTCCTAAGGTAGTTGATGTCGTCTCTTCTAAAATACGAATAGGTAGTACCCCTTTGAGATAAAATGCATTAGTGTTGCTTCACCAAAACCTTTTCCAGTAAAACTAGTGCGAAAAACCCGTGGTCGAAGGGAAAAGATGAGCAAATGCATATGATTCGAATTGTTGTATCTTCAGGATGCATTGTTAGCGGGGTGATCATACCAAAATATGCCTCATTAAAACCTAGCCAAGTAACAAAACCCAATGGGACAAAATAACCCTGGTCGTAGGATAAAAGAGTACACGATGATCATGTGAGTATACTTCGGGATACTCAATATACTTCTGGATACTTGGTATACTTCATGGTACTCCCCCTGATCTTAACTCCCGCTGAAAACTCGCACATGCTGCTGGAATGTGGCCTTTGGTAATGACTTGGTGAACAGGTCTGCATGATTATCTTGAGACCGTATTGATTTGATCTCAATCTTCTGATGTTCTTGCTGTTTCTGGTTGAAGAAGAATTTTAGTGCAATATGCTTGGTGTCGTCTCCCTTAATGAAACCGGTCTTCATCTGCTCGATGCAGGCAGTATTATCTTCCTAGATAATTGTCAGTTCATTATGGGTGGAATGCAGTCCACAAGTACTTCGAATATTCCCCGTAATGGCTCTTAGCCATATGCATTCACGAATTGCTTCGTGAAGAGCTAGGATATATGTATGATTCGAAGACGTAGTAACTAGGGTCTGTTTTGTAGATCTCCAAGATATTGATGTGTTCCCAATGGTAAAGACATAACCAGATTGGGAACGCGTCTTGTGTGGGTCAGATAGGTAACCTGCATCAGCATACTCAACAAGGCGTGTATCATTCCGAGGAGAGGGTTTGATTCATTCCTCGATGCATAGGGATAGAATAATCCCATATTTGTTATACTTCTAAAGTATCGAAAGATATCTTTTATGCCATTTCAGTGGCGGCGTGTTGGCGCATAGCTAAATCCAGCTAGCAAGTTCACAGCGAATGAAATGTCCAGTCTAGTTCATTGAGCCAAGTACAATAATGCATCTATTACACTTAGATATGGCACTTCTAGTGTCAATATCTCCTCGTTATCATCGGCGGGAAAAACGGATAATTCTTAGGATCATTCCAGTGGCGACGTGTTGGCGCAGAGCTAAATCCAGCTAGCAAGTTCACAGCGAATGAAATGCCCAGTCTAATGGATTGAGCCAAGTACAATAATGCACCTATTACACTTAGATATGGCACTTCTAGTGTCAATATCTCCTCGTTATCTTCGGCGGGAAAAACGGATCATTCTTAGGATCTAGACTCTAGACGATCATGGGCGTGCTCGAAGGTTTCTCTTTATCCTCATTAAAGTGTCTCAACATCTTCTGAATGTAATTCGATGGATGGACCAAAATTCCATCTGCACGGTGCTCAAGCTCCAGGCCGAGACAGAAGTGTGTTCTCCTAAGACCCTTCATTTCAAATTCTAACTTAAGGTGCTTAGCGGTTTCTTGGATATCTTCAGGAGTACCAATCAGATTCATGTCATCAATATAAATTGCCACTATAGCGAATCTGGAATTAGTTTTCTTAATAAACAAGCATGGGCATAATTCATTATTCACATATCACATTCTGATCAAATATTCACTTAGACGGTTATACCACATCCGTCTGGATTGTTTCAATCCATAAAGTGAACGCCTCAAACGAATTGAGAGCATGTTGCATGGTCTGGAACTATTTGCATCAGATATCCTAAGTCATTTCATGAGCTTTCATATATATCTCCGTATCTAGATCCCCATAGAGATAACTAGTAACCACATCCATAAGCTCCATATTCAGTTTTTTTTTTTTAAATAAACTACCATACTGATAAGGTAGCAGAACGTTATGTCGTTCATTACAAGAGAATACGTCTCATCGTAATCAATCTCAGGGCATTGAGAAAACTGTGCCCCTTTAAATGAATTTTACATCTCAAAATCTCATCTTTCTCATCGCGCTTCCTTATAACTACCCATTTAAATTCTGCAAGTTTAATATGGGGAGGTATGGGAACTACAGGTCCAAATACCTTCATTTTTGTCAAGGAATTTAATTTGACCTGGATTTGTTCTATCCATTTTGGTTAGTCTTCTCTACGTTGGAATGCATTCATCAACGGAGTAAGATTCGATTTCGTTTCTATTTATTATTTCGGTAGCTACCGCGAATACATATAAATCATCGATGATAATATCATTTTGATTCCCTATCTCACATAAGCATGCATGATTTACCGAGATCTCTTTATTCTCGGGAATGGGTTCAGACGTTGGAGCGTCCCCCAATGCCGTCACAAACCCATAATCCTGAATTATCTCATGAGATGGATCAATTGATATTTAGATGGGATTCGATTGATAAGAATGCTTCGAATCTATTAGTCTACCTCGTCACTAGGCAGGGACATATGACTAGCTAGCCACCATGGTTATACCTCTTCCATCTAGAACAATGCGTCCTACTAGGACGTCTAACCTTGCAGGCACATTTGCAGCAGGTATATGTGATCTCGTCACTTTAACTAGATTAGAGAAAGCGTCTGGCGTATTATCAGCTACACTCTATAAATCTAGAATTCTCAGTACTTCATTTTGACTTTGTATGGTTCGAGGATCAACATGAGACATAGTGGGGACATTCCATGTCAATTCACGCTGTTTTTCGGGAATATTTTACGTTCTTATCTCCCCCTAACAACGGGAAGGCTATCTCATCAAAGTGACTATCCGGAAACATAGCGGGAATGAGATCGCCTGGAAAGCACTCTAAATAGCATATAATGGAGAGGGATTCATAACTGACATATATGCCCCTCCTTTGTTGAGGTCCCATTTGTGTACATTGTGGCGGAACAATTGGCACGTAACTGCACACCCATAAATGCGTAAGTACGAAGCATCTGATTCGTACCCACTCACTAGCTGTAACTCAGAACATCGTTGGGTGGCGTTGACATCAACTGGACCAACATTATTGCATGCAAAATTTCATTACCCCTGCGAAAAACTAGAAACTTGGTACGCATTACCAAGGTGAATTAGTGTTTCTACGAGACCATTATGGGTGTGAACATGTGGAACCAAATGTTCATTAGTAATCCCAAAGGGGCCTGCAATAGTCATCGAATTATGTCGATGTAAACTCTCTGGTATTATCGGGTCTTATAGACTATATAAAAGAATCCGGGTGGTGTGGCTTTTAATTGAATGATCTGGGCTAAGAGTTTAGAAAATGCAGTATGCGTGTGGACAAAAGAGTATTATGTGACCACTTTGTCGGTATTTCAACCTGAACCATGAAAGCTTTTCAAACGGTCCGCATGGTGGTTGGAAAGTCCACAAAATTTCCCCTTATATTCTGTACAAGAAACGGTGGAGTCGTTACTTATCTTTGCATATAATGGTCTAACAAATTTTGCGAACGAGCAAACTTGGCATATTGTTTCATTAAACACAAAGGTGCCTACTGGTGAGATGATGCGTGTGTAGTATATTGAGGATACGGCGCATCATTACCTCGACCTGAGTGTCCCAACCGATCATGCCATAATGAGCAATTGCTCGTACTAGTTAGCTTCTAGCTAACTCTTGGCTAGCTCATGGCTAGTTTCTCTAGTGTATACTTTTGGTCATATTGATTGGAGGTTATGCAAAGGTATTCTACTTTCTTGTCATTAGTGGTTTCAATGTGATAAATTCTGGCTTGAATATTCGTAAATCTCGACAATGTTCTTCTGAAACTTGGAGAATAAAATGTCTCAGCCAAACAATAAATTTCCTCACAAAACATGCATACTCAAAGATTTAATTCAATGGATCGCATGCATAAGGATAAATGTTTGTATTTAATTAAATCATATTCGAGCGTAAAGCCACACATTTGAATTTCAAAATCATAAATCACCAATTTAATCTGTATATGTGAATGGATGAGATGTCATCGATTTCTTGCTTCGGGCAAGAAATTGTTAGTATGATGATTAAACCGCTCTGCTAGAGTCTATATAAGGGACAAATCATTATATTTAATTCAGTGGGAAGACTCATCCATAAGCAGCAAATAAAAACTTCAGGTTCTAACAAATGGTATGATAAATCAGATTTAAAATATAAAATCTACTTAATTTATCATGTCCGGTGAATTTAAGAAGGAATCTATGGGTCCCTTTTTCCATAGCATTGTCGAAACTACGGGTTCGATGATTAGTATGAAATATTAGTTCATTTATAAATCTCGAAAATTGATGAACATCTGGTTCATATAAGCACATACATTTTCTAAATAAATATATATAGAAATTTAAAAATATCAAACAATGTAATTAAATAGCACGTAGTAATAGTTTGAATGAATGCTTCTGGCATAATCAAAGTTGTTTTTTGTTGGGCTTTCTAAGCCGCACTTAGGCCTACTGGGCTTAATGCGACAATCTGCTGGGCTATTGGTAGCCTGCTAGGCTATTTAATTTGGATATGTAAGGCTAGCCTACTGATAGGTAGCCTTCTGGGCCACTTCTATTGTTAAGTCTTCTAGGTTGTTTTAGGCCTGGTGCGTGAGCTTGCTCTGCTGGGCCTGATCTGTGTTTATTTATTTATTTTTTATATTAGGCCTTCTGGGCCGTAATCAACCTTTTGTGATTGGATTAAATGGGTAGCCTTCTAGGCCTGTGCTTAGTTAACAAGACCAATTCCTCTAGGTTACATTAATGGGTCTAGTTTCCTTGGGCTTTTGGGCCTACTAATTCTGGCCCTCATATGGTAGTCTTCTGTACTATGCAAATGGGCTACAACACTAGGGCCTTCTGGGCTTAACCAAAAATCCATCAGGGCAAAAGAAAAATAATCCATGACCCAAATTGATGAATTCATGACCCAATATCCACATATATCATAACATCATCTATTCATTATCGTATCATCATCATCATGGTATCATCAACATATCATAGTCATAAATACATCATCATATATACCATTATCATGTATTATCATCATATCACTGTATGTATATTATGCGCCCATCATATATCATGATCATCTTATATTAGCATCATAGGTATAACATCATATTCATATATCATCATATCATAACATTGTCATCATGTCATCATCATATAGCATACCATTATATCATCTATATCATCATGTCATGGCATCATGTATTTATCATGTGCATACATCATATTGTCATCACATTACCATATATACCTTATATATCTTATCATGTCTTATTATATCAATATCGCCAGCCAACGTCTTTTTCTCACCTGATATGGGCCTTTGTTCATGTGGGTTTGATGCTGGTGAACCCATCATCTATGCTCTTCTGGGCCTTTTTTTTTTTTGGCTTCAAGCCTTGCTTTCTATTAGGTAGAGAATAGAAAGAGAAAAAAACCCTACTGCGTATAAAAACTGCAAGCATCATTCCATGAGCCGCCATGAACATTTCAGTTTATAAATGAAAATGTTCTTTTTTAATTTTTTTTTTCCGGAGGGGCCCTCCGCCCTTTTGTGCGATCTTGGTTGTACGCCCGCAAAGACAACCAAAATGCGTACTGTTTGAAATTATGAGGCACAAGCGGTTTTCATGGTTCATATTGCACATGCCGTATGATCCTACTTCATGATCATCATCATTCATCAATTATGGGCAAAATTGCCTATCTTCTTTACCGCAAAGGAATCATGCATAATAATATGCATAAAACAAGCAAATATATTTTTCATTCTGCAATTACCGATATTTTGAAAAAATAAATATGCAATCTAATTCAAAGTAAGGAAATTAATCTAGGGTTTAAATAAATAAAATAATTCACAATTCTAGGATTCATCAATTCTAAATAATATGCAGTTCAATTTCTAGAAACATGGATGGTAGGGTTTGAATCAATAAATAAAAATAAAAATAAATTGGAATTTAGAAAACCTACTTGGCTGAATTTATCCTCATCTTGATCACCGATTCAGAGACGATCGTGCTGATAACGTTTAGAGAAGGAAGGGTTTACAAAGAGGGAGGTAGAGAAAGATGCAAAGAGAGAGAAACATTCTCTGTGAAATATATGTTTAGAAAATCATAAAAATAGTTTACATAATTCCCTTATTTGATAAAGGGATAATCAAATAGCCAAAATGACGATACTACTGCTAGTACCCATTACATAAATAGGCACAACCCTTAGAGAGTTATTTACAATAGGAAGAACACTTATTGATGGAGAATACTAGGCTCATGAGAATTACCATGAGATTAACTAGAGCCAAATCTTATGCATGACTATACATTGATGACTTCCTTCCATCCATCCCTATATAAATGAGAGGAATTGAGCATTCTCATGGTCCTTCAAGCAAAAAGTTATCCACCAAAATGAGAGTGAGAAGTGAGTTTCTCCTTATGTGAGAAATATAGAGATAACCTTTTTTTGTGAGAAAAAGAGAGAATGTGAGATCCTCTTGAGTGAATCCAAGAGAGAGTTATCTGATTATCTGATTCTACTCTTTTGATATCTATAGTTGCCTCCACCTATGTCTTGCCACCGTCCAAAGATACATCAACCCTCTTAATTTCCCGCCATGCTCCTGATGTTGCGTATCGATGAACACAAACCTGCAAAGAAATTCATAAAAACACATACTCATTGATGCTCTTAAGTGCATGGCACGAGGAAATACGTACTTGCAATGCAAGTCATACATATTCACATACCTTTCCAGGCTTCGTCGTGTTTTCTTCCTCCAAAGAACATATTGCAGACTGCATAATCAATCGAAGACAATATTCATTAGATCCTTAAAGAATCAAATCCAAATAATTCTAAGAAGGTTAGCGATGTCTTGACAAAACTAAACAGAAAAATCCAATTGAGGTCGTCATATTGACCAATCTATATTTTCCCAATTTACATTTGGAGGAAAATTTTTGTAGTATCTCTACATAAACAATCCTTGTACCACAACAAACACATTTATTCTATCCATTTCAAGAGTCGTATAGAGAAAAGACCATATAACGCAAATTTGGTTTGTGAAAATCAATTGGGCATTCATTTTCAATTATATTGATGGAACTCGACCATTTGACAAACTGCGCACCTATGACACCGGGAACAATTAAATGCAGTAAATACCTGTTATTCCTGTCTAGATTCTTTGACATAGTAAAACAAGTCAATCAGAACGCATGTGTCACATGTATTTTATATAAAAGTTGGAGAGTTTCACACCAAATATTAGTTTGATTACATTTCCATTCATCTTGTTGATCTAAAAAATGGACCAACTTATACTCGCCTCGTCGAGCACCTTTGCTTGCTCTTTTTGGGATAGGAAGACCTGCATAGGGAGAGGGTAAGAGCAAAGGGACATTGATGCAGTGCTAGCCTAACAGTCTCTGATGCTTAAGTAAGATTAAGTATGAAGGGTACTGTTTTAATTTAGCAAGTGTGATGGTAAGATTTTCATTACCTTTTGGAGGGGGATATCCTTGTATTTGTAGTAGCATTGAATGTGTTTGTCTATGTGGGATAAATGTCGTGGCCTTTAGAAGCTGACACGTCTCCTGAGGTGGTCCTAGGACCCTGGCCGACCAGATCGCCTGTGTGTATGTCGGTCTCTTGCTGTTCCTTGGAGTGGCCTAGGGGGTCATCAGGCTGATAGGTTGGTTGAACGATCAGGTACAATCGACTTATGTTGATCTGGCCTTGTTGCTACGATCAGACATGTGGTTGGAGGGTCCTAACTGACCAGAAGTGGTCGATTAGCCTAGATTGTTTTAGGCTTGGCGTGTTTGGTTGCTAAGGCATGCCTTGTAACACCCCGGACATTCGAGAATTTTAATATTGTAATTTAATATATGAATTGACGTTTTTACCCTTGTGAATAGTATGGCCAAATTGTTGAATTTTTGATTGGTGGGTCAAATGGACTTTGACCAGTGACCGTGACGTAGTTCGGGACGTCACGAGTTCATAGACAGGTGGCACGTCCAATTCGAACGATCAGGGAAAAAGTTATGACTATCGAAAGTTCAGGGGCATTACCGTAATTTGGACTTTAAGGGGAAAATGTTGACTTTTCGTTTGGCAACTAATTTTCACCTGACTCAAGGACCGTTAGGTAGGTCTCGATGTCCTGAGTCCGTAGACAGGCGGCACGCCGAAATCGGACTTCGTACGAGGGAAGTTATGGTCAGAAACGTGAAACCGGGAGGTTCGTGTCTCGATTTTCGTGTCGAATATTTTATTCTGACATTCTGATTGGAGGACACCTGGATGAGTGACAAGTGTCACTCACCCATTAGCTAGATTGGATCAGATCCACTATGGGATTAAATAGCATTAAAATCCACTTTTGATCTCAGCCATTGATTTGAAGTACCCCAGATCTAATCTGAACCATTGATCTCATCCTTGAGATCAAATCTGGACTGTCCGTTTCCTTTCCCTCCATTCTTTATATTTCCTACCCGAAATGCACATTCTGTCCATTTCGAACAAACACCCCAGCTCATCACCCATTCTCTGTGTCTGCGTGCGGGGGACTCACTGGTGAGGCTGAGAGACGGCGGTGAACCGCGGCAGACGGCGGCAAGGTAGGTGGTTCCTAACCCGAAACTGCTTAAAAACTCAAAAAATGGAAGCCTGTTTTCCAACGTGTTTTGTCGTGTTTTATTGATCCTATTCGATTCTATGGACTGGTAGGAAACTTTAGGACGTGATTTCGTGGTCTGAGGTAGCCTGAACGGAGTACAAACGACGACGGGAGAATCGGGTCTGTTCATCGAGGTAAGCCTTCGATCCTATCTGTGTTTGTCGATTTTAATTAGCTAGAACCCTTTCTGGGATTGAGACGAGCATCTAGGAACAAACTAGGACTGAAATGGTTGAGAATTGAAGAAATGGTGACCGGGTCATGATCGCGGGTCTGATCGACCCGAGTTGCAAAGATACGGGTCGACCCGTCTGAGGACAGAGGTGATGACGTGGCACCCTATCAGACCTGTCAGGTGACGTGGACCAATCGTGAGCTGACACGTGTCACATGTCAGTGCACAGTCAACACTGACATGTCAGTGACGTGGCCCAATTAGGGACTGCCACGTGTCACTAACATGTCAGTGACGTGGACCAGTGCCGTGCTGACACGTGGCCTGACAGATCAGTGAGGTGGACCAATAGGGTGTTGACACGTGGCACCTGTCAGAGTCTGACATGTCAGACCTGACAGCTGTCAGATGACGTCATGCTGACCGGCGCGTGGGGGCGCATGTGAACAGTGTTTTTTGTGGGACCACCACCATTCTTTAGGTTTCGACGATCCGGATCCAATGGCGGTGGTTTCGGGTCGATCGGAGATCATTAAGTTGGTCAAAATGAGGTTTATTGCCTCAGGACGCGCGTTCGGGCGGCTTTGCCGGGCCGGTTTCGGTCTAGGGTTTCATGGTTAAATATTAGGGGTTTGTATTGACCTTTACGTATACTTTGGATATGACAGGGATTGTACAATTGTACCAGAACGAGGGTATACGTTCGGTTTTCAGCAGGATTGTACTGTGAGTGGGCCCGATTTCATTAAACTCTTGCATGCTTAAATGTTTTCTGATTTACTTATATGTTCACATGCTGGAATCAAGAAATGATTTTGATGATATTGAAATTTCGGTTATGGCACGTTTCATGGTATTTGGGCATGAGACCCGTCTGATGAAACATAACGATCGGTTCGGATTTTACCTATGTATACATATATGTTTTGCATGTGGATATCAATAAAATGTATTTGGTACTGCACTGTATAGATCCTTCCATATGATACTGTCTCCTCCGGATGAGGTACCCCGGAGTGGTCACGGACGTCTAGAACGTCCATCGTTTATGACGCTAAGCATCGGGGATGCTGTAACCGAACAGGGTTCGGGGATTGAACTCGGAATTGAGACCCGAGTGGCACGCGTAGCCTTGTGATTGTGACCTTATTGGACGTCAGGGACGTCAGACATCAGGGATGTCGGGATTGGAGTGTATAGTGCAGTGGCTAAAATTATGTGTATGGTTTTATTATATGCCTTATGGTTTATATTATATGATTGATGGTTTTAAATTCGGTTACATGCATGTTTGGAAAACGGAGGGGTAAATTATATGTTTTACTTATCAAATGATTTTATAAACTTGAGTTTCGGTCCACTCACCCTTAATGTTTTGGTAACCCCTCCAGGTCGTGCTAATGAGGTAGAGGAGGAACCTGAGGCTGAGGCATAAATCCACTTCTGCGTACCTGAACCCCTGTTGGGCAGTGTACCCGCAGGTTTATGTTAGAGTCGTGCTCGCAACTTGTAGTTTGGATTTCATCCCTTGTCTGACATCTGTTTATTTCGGATTTGATGTAAAACTTTAATTTGGTTTTTATGCATTTGAACGTTTAAGGTTAAAACTGGAACATTATTTTGGGTGTCAGACGGGAGCAGGGCACGTGCCCATGTGATCCCAGAGAGGATCGGGGCGGGTCCTGTCATGCCTTCTTGGTCTTTAGTCGTACCGATTAGTTTAGGTACGAACAGAAATCTCCCAAGTCGTTGACTGAGGTGGATTTCCTAAGTCGAAGGCTTATATTGTACCTGTCGGCCTGTGTAGATGTAGTGCACCCTTCATTGGCCGGTCGAACACCTTTCTTATCGGCTAAACACCCTCCTCAATCCGTTGAACATCTTTTTGGTCGGCCTCCACAAATCTTCAAAAATGCCAACTATGACAAAAAATTTGCTCTTATCACTGGTGTCCACTTTACCAAGAGAGCTATTCACACCTGCCATGTGGGAAAATGAGGTGATCTGCTACTCTACTCTACCTTTTGAAATGAAAGTATGGATATGGCAAGGCACACTACCCAGGAAAAGTCACAAAGTTAACAATAAATAGGAAAGTAGGTGAATCGCCATTCACCTTATATATATATATTCTTTATATCATGTTCAATGATATTTTGGCTGCAATGTGGGCACATCACACGTGAAAGGCATGGGTGAGTTAGGGCATGGTGGGCACCCCCATGTAAAATCGCCACTTGTGTCTGGTGCCCCCACCCAAATGAAACACTGCCAAATACATATACTATATATTATATTTACACATATGACATATATCTCTACACACATATTGAAAAAAGCCAAAGAATCTTCCTCTTACTGCATGACACGACCAAAGAAGAAGAGTCAACGCCGCACATAATCATTCTGCAGCATCGTATCTTCTCCTTCTAGCGCCACCCCATGGGAACAAAATTAGGTGAGACTAGCATGGGCGAACTGGTCACCATGCTGGTATCATCTCCAACTTCATCTCGATCATCATGAAAAACTCATCAATTTGATCGGCGATAATTGGGAGACTTCGTACGATGTCAAGATGATCGGTCTCCCCTCCAAAACTATCAATTTGCTCGGCTTTATTAGGGGGAAGCTTGCATGGTCACCTAACTAATCGGCCATCATATTTGCGTGATATATATAAGCATGTGACCATGCATGTTGTATGCATGTAAGATTGTCATTTTCTCATGAAAACATACACAATTCAACAAGATAGGATAAGGTGGGCACCACCCACGTGAATCACCATTTTAAAAACTTTGGCAAATATCTTCACATACAACGTGTCTTTTCTTCTTTGATTTTGAGCAATCAATGTTACCAATCATACTGATTGACCATCATATTTTGTTTTCAACAATTAATCCTAAGCAGCTCCTATTGAATCAACAAAACAACAAGAAGCATCCTCATCTGGGGGACATTTTCTCCTATTTTCGAAATATACATGTTGATGTGAAGATGAAATAATTTTGGGCTACAGCATCAAATTTCTTTTGGTCGGCCTCCTTCTTCACCGAGGCCAATCGGCCACCTCCTCGTGTGAAGGTTCGCGTAAGCTGACTGACTAAGGTGACATACACTCACCTTTTGCTCACGTGGCCGTCGGTCAACTCGTTAGATTTGGAAGCCCTCGTGTCCGTCATCAATTGACGTTCACCATGACCAAGAAGAGCTCATCGTCTCTATGCTCTCCTTCTACCGACCACATCTATCATCATCAATCACACTCGACGACGTAGATGTGCTTAGAGAGAACACGAGGATGGAATTCGAGGAGGCCTAGTTTGAGGCAGATCCAACAATTACTTGAGCCGAATTTGATACAATCGAACCGATTTTCGGTACCCCTCAAATTCCCCCGTAATATCATGATTAATTTATGATATAACATATGATGATATGCATGATGATATAACGATGGCATGTTGATATGATAGATGATGCATATATGGTAATGTGAAATAAATGTGATAATGGTGCATATGATGCATATAATGTTCCAAATGGCGTTAAGTACTCCCAGGGTAGTGGACTAGGGCCTAGCGCCTAGGCGGTTTTTTTTAAGGACAAAAATAAATAAATTTTGTATTACATAATTATATATATATATATATACTACATAATTCATTTTAAAAATAATGAGAAGTTGAATAAAAATTAAAGACTAAAGACTAATAAAATCGAATTCTAAATAAAGTCACTCGGTGTATTCAAAAATCCAAATGTATTTATAAACCCATCCCAATCTATTTAGAGGCCCAAACCCAAACAAACACTAGCATATATAAAATTATAATAATAGTAAGAATAATAATTTCAAACAAACATAACATATAATTATCTAAACGCAAAAAAAATATGTTATCTAAAAAAACCCAAACCTAAGACAAGTCTGACACTACCCCCACCTCCATGTCTACTCTCTCCTTCCCTCATAATCATATAATATCTGAATTCCGATAATTAAAAAAAAGTACACCTAAGTTTTCTTCCTCTCTCACGAAGCCCAGAGTGATCGAATTGCCCAGAACAAACTGACTTTTCTCCCTTATCTCTACAGACTATACTATCTTCCTCTCTCTCCCTCTCCCTTATCTCTCCTTTCTTCCTCTCCACATCTTCTTCCTAGTCAAACGAGAGGGGTCTGAGTGTAAAGGCGATCAATTCAAGCAATCAAATCAGGCGATGGAGGCGATCAATTCAAGCCAGACGATGGAGGCAATCGAAGCCGCGTAAGGTGAATCTCGTTCTCTAATTTTTTATTCAAATCGTGAAGTGTTAGTATATGATGAGATTTGGGTTCTACGAATAAGAAATATTGAATTGAAGATTTGGGTTGAAATTAGTTTAATTTTGGTGTTAAATTAAAGATTTGAATTGAAGATTTGGATGGAGTTAACTGTCTATGGAGTAATTTTTTTGTAAAATCGGGTGAATAAAAGTTTTTGGACAGATTCAACCCGCTAGCTGCGGCGCTGCCCAGGACCACCCAACAGTCGCCGAATCCACCTAGGCATTGCCCAATTCCCATGTCGCGTTTTGCGGCCACATAGCCGTTATTCGCAGTGGCTCTCCTCCGCCTAATGTCTAGGCGGCTGCCTAAGCCGTCGTTTATAGCATTGGATGCATATATGATGGTGATATATGGTGATGATATGGCAGGAAGATTAGATGTTATATGATATAATATGGATGATATATATATTTTATGAGGGCATGATGATGATATATGATGCTATTATGAATTGATGATGATCATATTCCTTGGCCCAGATCTTCATATTATGAATTGATAATGTAATGGATTGATGACCATTAGTTAAATATTTTGACAATCCATTGGATAATTGAGGTTATGATTTTTTTTTGGTGTGGAATGTTGGCTAGAAGCCTAGACCATAATGATAATTCATTTAACTTGAAGTAATGGCCAAGGCCTAAAAGGTCATGTACATAAGCCCAGAAGGTTGTGACAGCCCATGATAGTTATGTTAATGATGCAATTATGTGAATGATAATTATGTTAATGATGTAATCATATGGATGATAATAATGTGGTTGATATAATTTTGATAATTTACGAGACGATGATTTTGATTACCTAAAAAAAAAAAGAGGAAGGCTAGAAACTATAATGTACTAAAATCCAAAGGATTGATTTGTAGGTTGAGATTTTGTTCCATAATCGCCCCCTAAATCGGCTCAGACAACAAACTCAACCCAAAAGGTTGGAAATGAGCCCAGAAGGCCCAAAATCCAATTGATACAAAACCCAACTACTTAGGTACAGTAGACATGGGCCTATTAATTCAGCACAAGCATAAGCCCAAAAGACCATAGGAAATATAGAAAGAAGTTCAATGAATACTAAAGCTTGAAGTCCAAAGTATATCCATCCATATGATGTCAGAAGCATTAATTTAAATTATTTTTACATATTATTTAATGTTTATTTACATTGTTTAATTTTTGTAAATTTCTCCGCTTATTTATTTAATAATTGTATGTGTTTAAATGAACCAGACATTCATCATTGAACTAGAAATTTATAAACGAACAAATAATTCATACTAATCATCAAATCCGTAGTTTCGGCAATGCTATGAGAAAAAAGAATCTGAAGTTTTCTTCATAAGTTCACCTGACATGATAAAACTAATAGATTTTATATGTTTTAAATCCTATTTATTATATCAAGTCATAGAACTTACAATTCTTATTAGTCGCTTATGGACGAGTTTATCCAAAGCACTAATTGCGATAATTTGATCATTGCATGCACTCTGAAAGAGATGATAATCATCATCTTAACATCTTATTCAAAGCAAAGAAATGAATGACATAACATTCATTATTTACAGGAATTTAAATCAACGTATGAATATATTCGGAAATGATGTCGAACTTGGTCCATGTTGCAAATTGAAAATGAGTATCATACTAGTTGCGGAACTCGAAAGACGAACTTAATAGAATGATCAATCCACATATACATATTACAACGATGATTTATGCTTTCGAACTTGAAAATGTGGTTTTATTCAAATATGATTTAATTCAATACAAACATTTATCCTCATGCATGTGATCCATTGAATTAAATCTACAGCTATACATGTTTTGTGGGGAAATTTGTAGTCTCGTTAATAGTGCTACCATGTACACTATCCTCCCAGAACGGACGTAATTTGCGAACTAATTGTCTACATATACCCATCTGACAATCATATCAAACTAATCCAAATTGATTGATGGCTATGGTGAATTTTATGTTGTCAAATGGTACTTAATTACCAATGCAATATTATATTCTCCAAGTTCCAGAAGAACGTTGTCGAGATTTCCGAATATTGGAGCCAATAGTTATCACATCGAAACCACTAACGACAAGAAATTGGAATAGCTTTGTATAACCTCCAATCAGTATGGCCAAAAGAATACATTGGAGAAGTTAGCTAGAAACTAGCCAAGAGTTAGCTAGAAGCTAACTAGTATGAACCACTGCTTATTATGGCATGACGGGATGGGACATTCAGGTCAAGGTAATGATGTGTCGTAACATCAATACATTGCACGGGCTTTCCTTACTAGTAAGCATCTTGTGTTTAATGAAACACTATGCCCAACTTGTTTGTTAGTAGAATAAAAATTAGACCATCATATGCAAAGGTGAGTAAAGCATCCACCCTTTCTTGTATAGAATACAAGGGGAAATTTTGTGGACTTTTCTAACCACCATGCGAACCATTTGAAAAAAGTTCAGGGTTTTGGTTGAAATATTAACAAAGTGGCCACATGCTACTCTATTGTCCACACGGATACCGTATTTGCTAAACTCTTATCTCAAGTCCTTAAATTGAGGGCCACACCACCCGGATTCTCTTATACAGTCTATAAGACTCGATAATACCATAGATTTTATATCGAAATCATTCGATGACTATTCCCATGTCCCTTGGGATTGATGATGAACATTTGGTTCCACATGTTCACACCCATAGTGGTATAGCAGAAAAAATAATTAACCTTGGTAATGTGCACCAATTCTGCATGGGGCCTAACACTGTTAATCGATTTTTCGATTTGATTTTTTTACCGAAATTGAAATCGAACCGGTTGGGGAACCGATTTCGGTTCGATTCGGTTTGATCTCGGATAAAGCTGGTTTTTTTTCCTCAAATAATTAATATTTATTACCTAATTAATGTCCATTACAACTAATCAATATCCATTACAACTAATCAATGTTCATTACAAATAACAAAATCATCAAGACATCAAAATCCACCTAAAATGTCCACTAAACAACAAAATCATTAAGGCATCAAAATCCAACATAGAATGTCTATTACAAACAATAAAATCATCAAAGTATCAAAATCGAATAAAAAAACGTCCATTATAAGCAATAAACACAGCAAGATTGCAAAACCAAACCATCCAAGCAAACAAATTTAATAGAAATAATAAAAAGATATAACAAGTTACCTTGTGCAAGAGCATGATAACACTCACTTCATCAACACTTAGCTCCAAATGTAATGCAACATTAATACTCATAAGCCAATTTTGAGTACAAATCAATGCCTCGACAACTTCAGGGCTCAACGAACTCCTATACGAATTAATTACCCTTCCACTTATGCTAAAGCATGACTCCGAAGCTATTGTTGAAGTGGGTATAGCTAGAACATCTCGTGCAACTCGCGACAAGATTCGATATTGGATACTCCCGATCATTTTCCACCAACCCAAAATATCAAATGTCGAAGTCCTCAATAGTTTCGATGGACATCTAATAGATATCTATCCAAATCATTAGAAATAACTTCCTTGTTTTCCATCCTCCTCATCCTCCTTACTATAAGATCCGTATCGTCACTCAAACTCATTTTGTCCTTTTCTATTCCAGAGGAGCTGCCACTAACATTGTCCTCTCTTGCAGGAATCCCCACTCTCACCGTCTTGATAGAGTTTATGAAGACTAGTCAATAAAATCTTCAATCTAGAAATAGCATATGCAACCTTATCATCATCATCATTCTCAATTACACCCCCAAACCCATCCTCCACAGCGTCGAAATTTATGACGGGGATCAAGAACAAGAGCTATGAAATAGATTATCGGGTGACGTGTAGCCCCCCCCCCTGTGTCGTCCCCCCTCGCCCCCCCCCCCCCCCCCCCCCCCCCCCTCCCCCCCCCCCCCCCCGTCCCCCCACCCCCTCCCCCCCCCCCCCCCCCCCCCCCCCCGCCCACCTACTTGTCAAATTTGGCTTGCATGGTGCTTGCAATACCAGAGAATAAAAACACTCTTCTGTTCACGAGACAAAAGAGTTAAAATCCTATACACATCAAGTAAAGCACATTCCATTGTGGGCGTAGAAGTTGCAACAAACTCGCAGAAGTTACTTCATAAAAGGGTTTCAAATAAGCAGCAAATGAACTCGCTACTTTCCAATCTACTTAGACGGTAGTCCTACCCTTTGATCATTTACAAAATAAGCAGCATAATTTGGATCATCCTCAACTAGGACCTCAAATGCTCCCCGAAACTTAAGAGCATCAGATTACAACATCAAATAGGTGGGAATTTCACCTAGTTAGAACATCCAATACCACTAGCCCTGTTGCTATCAACCATAGCCTTCTCCGCACCCTTCTTAAATATTTCAAACCTACTAAGGGAAGATCTTACATATCTGATGCATTTCTAATACTTTGAATAGAATCATCTCAACACATTCAAGCCATCATTGACAATCAAATTCAAGATATGAGTAATACATCTAACATGAAAATTTTCCCCATTATTCAAAAGCGCCACCAAGACATTTCCATTTAGACATTCTCTTCATCAAAAAAGACAACCCAGCATTATTCGAAAAAGCATTATACACTGTAATAGTTAGAAGCTTCTCAATACCCATCCAATTAAACAGTCCTCCAAAAGCCTCCCAATTGATTCTCCCTTATGGTTTGGAATCACACAAAAATTGATAATCTTTTTATGAAATACCCAATCACTGTCAATAAAATGAGTAGTGATAACCATATAATTGATGTTTTGAAGGGATGTCCATGTATCAATAGTTCACAAACCTTATAAGACTTGATCAATTCTTTAAGGGACTCCTTCTCAGCATAATACATATTAAGCACCTCCTTAGCAACTGTTTGACGACATGGAATTTTAAACCTAAGACAAGCTTGGGAACAGAAATCATGAAACTCTGTCTCCCTCCCCAAAAGAAAAAGGTAACTCATCAACTATGACCATCTGAACAAATTTCCTAACAAGCTCCGTTCTGAGCTAAACCTAACATCAACTTATGTGGGCTTTTCTACGGATAGAACTTTCTGGATTTATTTTGGCAATCGTATTAGGGGGATATTTAGGACATTTCCTAAAGGTGACCTAATCAAGGCCCTAGTTCCATTTCTAATAGAATCAGCAGCATACGTATTAGGGTAATAATTACATCTGGCCCTAGTGAAACCAGTATTGACTTTGTATCTTTCAAAATGATCCCATATGCTTGCACACTGCCTTTTCTTCGCATGCTCAAAAATTGCGCATTACTTTCAGCGTTGGTCAGTGGTTTACCATCCCTATTCACCTCTTCATCAAATTCATCTACTTGTGATTGTGAACCATGAACATTGTCCACCTACAAAACAGAAAATAGCATGCATAAATAAGTTGATGATTCATGTTAAAGTGAATGAAATACATTGCTTATAAACCAATCTCATCATAATCAATACTTATGCCATTGTTCTATAGTATTTTTCGAGATTAAATACCTCTTCAGGCAACTCTGATGAAGCAGCAGACGCTAGCATCAGCAGCATTACCAAAAGGTAAGCACCATTCTTATTTCTTAGGGTTTGGTTTCGATCTGTAACAATAAGTAGCATTCTCATAGGTTAAAAATAAATATGGTGAGATACTAATCACTAAAAAGGTGCTTAATAATCACTAAGAGAGGCCTGAAACAGTTCCTTAATCATCATCAAACCATATTTTGCACAGTAAAACTAAATATCAAGATAGGTTGATTTACATATGAATTTTCACATTCTCTGCCAATTAAATAGGAATCAAATAGTCATCACAGAATCTGCCAATTAACAGTAGCAGCAGCAGAAAAATAGGCTAACCAAGCCTGTTTTCGGTAGAGGAAAGGAAAGGAATGTTTCTCTTTTCCACAATTTCACTAATTCTAAAAACCAAATAATGCATGCATATGTAACCTCTCTACCAGCCGAGTAATATGCTACTCTGTTATTTAAGTTACAGTTCCATTCGACAAACTAAAGGTTTAGATTTTATTTCTGGTTGGGTACATACCAAACAACCATTATGAAGGATTTGAAATCAATTGTCACCACCACACCAAAATACTAAAATTTTAAACTACTTATGTAAACAGATTACATGTAATAATAGTATAGGAACTATCCAGAGACAGATATTAGCTAGGGCACTGTCCAGTCCAGTGTCCAATTTACATGCATTTGTTACATCATATTCCAAACAAACCGATTAAAGCAAGAAAAAAAAGAAAATGAAGAGGTTTCTGATTTCCATTGAATCATGAGGCTATAGTGCTTACTGCTTATATTGAATGGTCAAAGACATGAAACAAATGTGTCAATCAAAGGAAAGAACGACACAAAGGAAAGAACGACACAACCCTATAACAACAAAACCATGCTATACAATTCTACAATATCTCACTCTGTCGAACAGAAATAACATAACCTAGGCATGAAAACCAAACCAAAAAAACCACAAGTCTTAAAGGTTGTGATCACAACAAAAATGGCAATGTAGGTTTCAGTTCTCCATACACCAATGTAAAGAAAAGGTCTTTAGTCCACAAAATGACCACGCTACAATCGAAACTCACTAATAATGTGTAAGTGCAAAATTGCACTAGGTTGTTAAGTATTTAACAAGGAAAACGTATTCACTGAGGCAAAACAACATACACTTAACCTATAACCAGAAAAGGTACAATGGACAACTTGCAAAAGCAAAACTCGTCATCAATACAAAATCTTATCGCAGAGAAGATCAAAGAGGCCAGAAAGTTGGAAGGAACACTTAACAATACAAACACTAAACATACACATATTGAATGCATCAATACAAACACTTAAAAACACTTAACATACACACGCATCAACACAAGAAAGAAAACCGACCATTTATTATGAGTTAGCCCAAGTTGCTTTTACAATTACGAATAAGGCTTATTTGATAATTATTTTCGTTTTGGTGTTGAATGCGAAACGATAAATTTTTAAGCTACATGAATATATATACTTGACTTAGAAAACTACAACTTCTCTATGGATTCAAGCTGATCAAACAAAAAGTTCTCTTAGTGAAGCTGTCTGAGTAAAAAAAAAACCATGAACATGTAGATTAATGGGAAGCTATGAACTAATGAAAGCAGCTGAAAAAGTACCAAACTTTTACGAAATTTAATGTCTCGCTTTTAACATGTACCAGACTCTGGTGAACATGAAATCTCCAGTTGAGGATTTTGGCGACCGCAAAGATGTAGACAGTGAAATCAGACAGGTCTCCGGGAAAACTAGAAAATTCCAAAAACCTTCTTGTCATTTTACATGAAAGAAATTCCACAACTACACACGAAATTCACAATGCTCTCTCTTTATACAAATTAAAATCAGTCTCTCCACCCAAAAAGTTGTGAATAAAAAATATTCGAACACCCGTGATAAAAAAATACGAAGCCCTACTGATATAATGGAGGAAGCTTGAGCCTATAGCTAAAAGAAAAAATCCCAACAAAATCCGAAACAAAATGAAAAGAGAAGTATTGGTGTCAATCAACTTGGAGAGGAGCAGATAACAAAAAAATAAATAAAAAATCACGAAACTCAAATAAAAGAAACGTTGATCTGAATAAATTGGGGTAAGAAAGTTTGGTACTTGATGATGTGAGAATGTAAGAACAAACTGTGTGTGTATATATGGCCAAATTACATAATTAATTCCTCACTGCAGGCGAGAGGCATCAAAATAATGTACAAATTGAAGCTTAGACGCAGTCGGACATAATATTACCTGCAAAATCAGAGCCGTGAGGGATCGACGCTTAGACGAGGTCGTGAGGGAGCGACGGCGCCGATGGAAGATTCGATGAGGGTGAGAACGGCTGCATCGACTACGACGGTTCGAATTTTCAAGTCTGTCGCCTGGAGTGGAATCGATTTCGACAGTGTCGTCTGGGACTGGAAAGAGGAAGGAGTCTATCTCTGTCGTTTAGGTCTGAGGGAGAGGGAGGGTATGAAGTGAGAGTGTGAGACGACCGTCAAAAATTTTGAAGTGGGAGGAACGAAGTGAGATTGAGAAAATTGGGGAAGTGTCGAAGTGAGACTCTGTCGTCTAGGTCTAGGGTTTCGTAGAAAAGAGAAAAAAAAAATGATGTCGTTTTATATAAAATTAACTAATGCATTTTGGTCCGGTTTTACTACCTTTTTTATTCGGTTCGGTACGATCCGATATAATTATACTAAAAATTGAAATCGAACCGATTTAGTCTGATTCAGTTCGGTTTTCTCTAAACGATCTCGGTTTTCACTCGATTCGATATTTTTTGGTTCGGTTATAGTTCGGTGCGGTTTTCGGTCGGTTTTTTCGAAACCAATTGACAGGGCTAATGGGGCCTATACAATTTTGCATGCAGCAATTTTGGTCCACTAACACCCAATCATATTCCACGTTAGAGTTGGTGATTGAGTAAGAACTAGATGTTCGTACTTATGCATTTTTGGATGTGCAGTTTCGTGCCAATTAGGCTGCCACAACGTACAAAACATGGGCACCTCAACGAATGATGGGCATATATGTCGGTTATGAATTCCTCTTCATTATACGCTATTTAGGAGCACTTGACATGCAATCTCATTACCGTCATATTTGCGGATAGTCACTTTGATGAGACAGATTTCACGTTGTTAGGAGGAGATAAAAATGTCAAATGTTCCTAAAGAACGATGTAAATTGACTTGGAATATTACCATTATGTCCCTGAAAAGCACAAAGTAAGAATGAAGTGCGGAGAATTCTAGATTTACAAAGTGTAGCTAATAATACACTAGATGCTTCCTCTGATCTAACTAAAGTGACAAGATCATATATACCGGCTCCAAACGTGTCTGCAAGGATATATGTCCCAGTAGGACGTATTTTCCCAAACAGACGAGGTATGGCCATGGCGGCTAACCAGTCATATGTCCCTGCCCAAAATCGAGGTAGACTAATAGGTTCGAAGGATTCTTATCCCCAGAAGAGGATAAATTTGGCACAATCGAATCCCTTCTAAATTATCAACTGATCCATCTCATGAGATAATTTCAGATTATGGGTCTGTCCTAGAAGAGACGACGTTGGGGAACGCTCCAACGTCTGAACTCACTCCCAAGAATAAAGAGATCTCGGTAAATCATGCATGTTTATATGAGATATGAAATCATAATGATATTTATCGCAATAATTACCAAAATAATAATTATAAACGAAATCGAACCTTACTCCGTTGATGAATGAATGCCAATGTAGAGAAAATTGGCCAAAAATAGAAAGAACCAATCTAAGTCGAATTAGGTTCCTTGACAAAAAGGAAGATGTTTGGACCTGTAGTTCCCCACACGTCCCCATATTAAACTTGCAGGATTTAAATGGGTAGTCATAAGGAAGTTTAATGAGAAAGATGAGACTGTGGATGTACAACTCATTTAATGGTGTACAATTTTCTCAACGCCCTGGGATTGCTTACGAGGAGGCGTATTCTCCTATAATGAACGTCATAACACTCCACTAACTTATTAGTTTCGTAGTTTTCGAAAAAATGAATATGCAGTTATGGACGTGACTATTACTTATCTCTAAAGGGATATGAATAAATAGATATATTTGAAAGTTCTTGAAGGACTCAAAATACCTGATGCAAATAGTTCCAGACCACGGAACACTCTCTCTACTTTTTTAGACGTTCACTTTATGGATTGAGATAATATGGACGGATGTGGTATATGTAACAACCCGTCCCGAAATTACGAAAACTAATTGAGATTAGTGAGGATTAATTGAGACTAATCGAGATTAGTCTAGGTGAAATGACGATTTTACCCCCTAGAAGGGAAAAATTGTTGACTTTTGACCTGAAAGGTTAATTGCCCATGGATCGAGGTCCATTACGTAGATCGAAGGACTACGAGTACGTCGACAAGTGGCAGTTATAATTTGAACGTCGTACGGGAAAGTTACTAGTCTAGAACAATTTTTCAAACTATTATGGTTGCATGAATTACGTGACAGTTGACTTTTGGTTTTTCAAACTATTTGAACGTCGAACTGGCCATCTCCCCCAAAGTCATACACCATCTCCCCCTTCTCTTTTCAAAATACCCGAAACCCCACCACTACCTCATTTCTGTTTTCTTAATTTATTGCGACTTGAGAGAGTGTGGGAGTGAGGTTGAGAGACAGAGAGATGGTGAGGGAGTCGAGGAGCAATAGCGATGGCCGAAAAACCTAAATAAACCCCTGAACCATTTAGGGTGGATTTTTGGGTTTTCAATTTTGGATGTTGTTGCACTATTTTAATCCCATATTCTTGTTCTTTGGGGTGAGGGGAGTCTGTAGAGACAACAGTGGAAGATTTTGAACGCCGGGAGTGGCCAGGAGAAGGACTCAAAGTTTGGCCTAAACTTTGGAAGCTCGTATCGTGAAAACCAGTTACTTTCTCTCAATTCTGGGTTTAGATTTGGATTCCATGGCTTGAGTAGATATATTTTGATAAAAAGAACATAGTATTTGGTTGATTTTTGAGATAGTTATGAAGTTTTTAAAATTCTGGCCATTAATGACGGATTCCGGCGGCCAGCCGGCGAACCAGATGGCTACACACGGCGGCAGCCGGTCGTCATCTCCGACGAGCAATGATCAACATGCCACACCATCATGCCACATCATTGGATGATGTCACCACGATGACACGTGGCAGTCCCACTTTAACATGCCACGTGGCAGGTAGTAGGTGGTGCCATTTGTCAGAATGTGTTAGAAGGTGTCTGTGACAAGTGGCAGGGGTGCCACGTCAGCAGTTGATATCAGCAGGGTGACGTTAGCTGTTGACTAGTGTTTACTTTTGTTAACTGAACTTTAATCAGCGCATGTGGGCACGTGGGCACGAATTTTGAGGTCAAACTGGTTCTGTTTGAAATATTTTGATGATTTAAATCGAATGGTGGTGGTTTCAGGTTGATCGGAGATCATCATTTGATAGGTGTTTTGGAGGTTTTTCTCCTCAGGAAGTGTGTTTAGGACACATTTACTATTCATGGATTTAGGGGGTTTTTACTTATGAACGTGTATTGATTGTTAGTGACCCTCAGATGTGATTTGGACATGCTTGGACTTTCTGGAAGCTGCGGATCAGCTTACAACTCGTGTTTTGAGCGCACAGGATGGGCCGTGTGTGAGTGGACTTTGATTTGTAAATGATGCATGCATATATGTTTTAATGGTTTTATGAGCATGATTTGAAATGCAAGGTTTTCATATTGCTTCGAATGATGAATTGCATAAAGATTCTTATATTGGCTTAATCATGGTTTGAAAATGAATGATTTTACAGATTTGCGTGAAAATGGTATTTAGGCTTGAGATGACAGGACCCGTCCCAACTGGACTTTGATAATTGTGTCCGGTCCCTGCTCTCGTCTGACAAGTCAACTGAAGTCCCGAAACTACCCCTCAGCACCTGTCAGACAAGGGATAACTGCATTGATTTTCGCTCATGCCTCCGCCTCTCGATTAGCCCCGAACGTCGTGCTACGGCCTGAAGGGTCATCAAAAACATAAAAGGTGTGAGTGGACAAAAGTAATAGCTTTTGAAAATACATTTCAAATAGACCATTTTCCTCTCCAGTTTATCAAACCATGCATGCATAGGGTAAAACATATGAATAACAATCACCGGCTTTCCAGCCAAATCACATGAAAAGTATCAAATCCCGGCTCTCAAGCCAAACATGTGAAAACACTAACCTGGCCACAAAGACCAAAACCCGTACTTAATACCAGTACGCAAAGAATGACCAAAACCTGTGCTCAATACCAGTACGAAATCACAATCAACATCAAACAGCACTACTCACAAGTGCACAATCAATCACACAATCACATCTGCAATACGCGTAGACCAACTCGGGAACTGCACTCAAGCACCATCCGAGTCATGTCTGGGAACCGCACACACACACCATCTAGACGCACCACATACTCGGGAACCTCACTCACGCAACATCCGAGTCACGTCTAGGAACTGCACTCGCACCATCCAGACATGGTCCAGTATCCACAATCACAAACACAATCCATACCACAAACACATATCAATCATATCCATGACTTCAAACCAAGTCAAAATCATTCCCGATAGGGTCTCAAGCCCAAATTCCATTTACACGTAAATCCGTAAAATCTCATCTGAAAGCATTAAAATAATCCAAAAATCATCCTTGACTCAACCAACTAAGTCAAAATATCCTTTTTGAAACCTTTTTGACTCCGGGCCTAGCCCAAAATATTATTTGCATATTCCTTGTAACACGTGCTCAAAAGACCGGTTAAAATAATCATTAATCACAGTTAATCATGCCAAATCACCATGACATCATTGCAAATCAAATAATGCAATCAATCATATAAAAAATTTAACTATGCATGCATAACCGTTTATAAAACAAACGTCCACTCACACACCGTCCATATCGCTCATTTTTCGAGCTGCACGCGTTTCCGTAAATTCCAAAAAATCCCGAACCCTGTCAAACAACATCATTATGGGTCACTAATGAATCTAATAATAGCATATTAAACTCCCCCAATTTTTTGGGAATTAAATACGAATTTAAAACGTAACCTAATCCTTCGGACCCTCGAAACAATATTGAAACGGTGTCTGATCGACTCGAAACCAACGCCAAAATGTTAGTTACATTAAATGGAACAAAAATCATGTTGATCTCACCTCGAGAATCATGCCCACGCGTCCTCACGCGCCGCCTCAAGCGGCTGCGCGTGGGAGCCACGCGCCTACACAGTTCCTCGCCCGTTTCCTGCAAAACGGGTCCCTGCAACCCGCGACACAACCCGGTTCAATCCATGTCCATTTCAACTCTATTTCTTCAATTGAGTCAGCCAATAGCATCGTTATGCATCTAATTATGGTTCTGTAACCTTAATTACATTAGAAATGACCTCAATCCAATCAAATTCGACTTCACGACTTCTTCTCTGTCGCGGGCACTGTTCATCCCTCAATCTCAATAAATTCTCATTATTTTCTTTCAATTGATGCATCAAGAAGCTTCGTGGGATCCTACTAAACATGTTTCCAAGGCCAATTTCAGCCTTCAATCCTTCCAATTACTCGAACTCAAGCTCGAAAATCCAAAGTCCTCACCCTTTATGTTCTAAGGCAAAAAGACCTCAATTTCTTTCATTTTTGTAGTGGGTCGACTCGGATTGATCCCAGAAGGCTAAATGTCAAGCCAATTGCAGCGACTGTGGTCTATAAGTTCCCATTCAAAAATTGATCAAGTTAAATTTCATGGGTTTTGGGTTTCTGTTTTTCTTCCTTTTTGTCCCAAGCTCCTTAGCCTCTCCATTGCATCAGTTCTCTCACATCCCTCTCGTTCTTCCTCTCTAAGTCTCTCAATTTTGGGATAGAGGCTTTTGAATCGATCCTTGCCGCCCCTGTTTTTCTCTTCGATTGCACAACAAACACACCCACGACCACTAATCCAATCTTTACAAGTGACATGTGTCACTTACCAACGTAACTAAGTCATTGGTGGGTGATTCATCAAAACCCACAAAAAGACATTTGGCCAAAATACCCTTGGGCTTCGAATTACGAAAATGCCCCTAACCTTCTTAGACCCATAACTTTCACATCCGACCTCCGATTGACGCATGCCGCCAATCTACGGATTCAGCGTCACGGGACCTACCCAACAGTCTGTTCGGAAAGTCTGAAAAATGTCCCGAATGAAAATTCCACTTTTGCCCCTACATAACCAAAGGCAAAATCGTTCTTTCCTTCCAATTTTCCAACGTTTCCTTTTTCGAATTTTCAGGTCGTCACATGAGACCCAGTTGGAAAATGGTTTTGAGTATTGTGAAATGAGGACTAGACACTGCTTTTATGATGTTGTGGAAACCATGTTTTGGGCCGAGACCCTATGCAAAACAGTGATTTGATTTGAGATACAACGTTTTATGAAAATGTGTTTCCACTGTTTTTACTATGACTGTCAGGACCCGACCCTACTCGGTTAGGACCCGACTCATCTAGCACGATATTGTCCGCTTTGGGCCTCCTTGCTCTTACCCTCACGGTTTTATTTTCGGAAGCTCACGGTGCAACTTCCCAGGGGGTCACCCATAATGGAATTGCACTAGCCTCAACTCGCTTAACTTTGGAGTTCCAACCGAACTCAAAGCCACTGAACTCCCAAAAGGCCTTTTGCTAGATAGGTGTGTGCCTACACCTTTAAGGCACACCACCATTCCCCTCCTAGACCATTCCCCCCTCGCAGGAATGTGGGATCGTTCACCGTTTACCTTAGGGCCCAGCGTCCTCGTTGGCACAATTCCCAGTCGGGGTCTGGCTCTGATACCACTTGACACGACCCACCCCCATTCCCCCGGGATTAACGTGGGATGTGCCATGCTCCCGTATGACACGAAGTGTCAGACAAGGGATAATACATATCTCAACCCATATGGGGCTCCCAGAACGCGTCAAGAACGGTAAATGAGTGTGATGTCACAGCCTCTGCTACAGCCCGCTTCCGTGATCAACCTGAAGGGTATTAAAATCATTTAAAAGTTGTGAGTGGACAAAAATCAATAAGGTTATAAAAACACATTTCATAAAGATATTTATGTCTTTCACTAAAAAGTAGGCATGCATCGTAAAATCATTAATCAAAACATTTACTCAAATGAATCATTAGGGTCTTAGCCCAAAAACCGTAACTCAAAACTAAATGTGGGGACTCAGCCCAAAACTGTAGAATATCAAAATTAGTAAATCCAAAATCAAGTGGGCCACCTGCCTACAGGCTAATCACGCTTCACTTTTGCAATCCGTCGATCCAATCCTACCACTATGCTGAACTATAATGTGACGACTCGTCCCAAATTAGCGGGATTAATTAAGATTTAATGACGGATTAGCAAGGCTAATAGGAGATTAGACGAGGATTAGCGGACGTTCAGGCGAAATGACGATTTTGCCCCTAGAATGGGTGAATCGTTGACTTTTAATTTAGGCAGTCAAATGGACTTTGGCCAATAACTGTGACGTAGTTCGTGACGTCATGAGTTCATAGACAGGTGGCACGCTCGATTCCGAAGTTCGAGGAAGAAGCTATGACGTTCGGAAGCCCAAGGGCATTTTGGTAATTTGGGCCAAAAGTTGACTTTTGACCCGAGAGATCCAATGGCCGAGGGTCGAAGACCGTTACATAGATCCCAATGATACGAATCCGTAGACAGGCGGCACGTCGAATTCGGACGTTCGACGGAGAAGTTACGGTTCACGGAAGTTCCGGGGAACTATTTTAAAGCGACACGTTTTACGAGGCAAAAAGTGAAGTTTTATCTTTTGTGGGCCCAGATTTTATCCCAAGGCCCAATGGATGAGTTACAAGTGTCACTCATCCACTGGACAACATTTTCATTCATGCA
Source organism: Prinsepia uniflora (assembly GCA_032719365.1). NCBI lineage: Eukaryota > Viridiplantae > Streptophyta > Magnoliopsida > Rosales > Rosaceae > Prinsepia > Prinsepia uniflora. The sequence goes on from CM064863.1 coordinate 26,315,986, forward strand.
TCCACCTCCCTTTGCATCGATCATTCCTTCATCCCAAACAAACCCGATCCATCCTCCCTCCCCAAAACCAAACCCTATTTGATCATGGCTGAGAGGACCAGAGAGTGAGGAGAGGACGGTGGATGATGGTGGTCGGCCAGGACGAAGCCACAGTGCACGGCGGAGGCCCAAAACCCGAAAGGTAATCGGTTAGCCCATTTTTCGATCCATTTTCCATTTTTATTGTTATGGGTCGTTTTGGATGGTTTTAATGAACTAATTAGGTTGTTAGGAGGTCATTAGGAAGGTTTTGAGAAGGATTGGACGTTGAGGAACACTGGGGAAGGTTTGGGAAACTTTGAACCGTTAAGAAGTTTTGGACCGGTTCGATTTTAGGGGTTTTGGGACCTCTAATTGATTTAGTTAGATTCCTAAGATCAAAACTAGAAGAATAAGATTGATTAGGGACAAAACGAAGGAAAAATGAAGATGGGAAGGCCTTGGCCTCGGCCTGGCCGAAGGAGGAAGACGATCTACAGTGCCAGCGCGTGAGGCCCACAGGCAGGCCGCTCCTGGGGTGCGTGATAGCGCGTGACGGGGTATTTGGGGATGTTTTCAACACACGAAACCTTCTATTAGATGTAACGAACATTTTGGGACTGGTTTCGTGTCAATCGGACATCGTTTCGATATAGTTCGGGACGTCCGAAGGTTTAGGTTCGCGTTTAGAAATAGTTAGAAAATCGGGAAATTTATTGGACTTCAATGAGAGGTTAATGAGGCTATTAGTAACCCTCTAAATGAATTTGTACAGGTTTGGGAATCCCGGAGGAGACGATTGACCCAGGAGACGATTATGGCACGCGTATCGAGGTGAAGCTTCGGACGGTCTGTGAGTAAAGCCTTCCTTCGAAATTGATGCATGCATAAATGTCTTTAAGAGAAATTTTTTTTAATGAAAATATCGTTTTGTCCACTCACGACTTTTAATGTTTTAATGCCCTTCAGGTTGATAGCTGATGCGAGCTGTAGCGGAGACGAGACATCACTCCCCTCCTCGTACGATCCTGACGCACTCTGATAGCCCCGACGAGGGCTAGAGTTGGAATCTTCCCTGGTCTGACACTTTGTGTCAGACGAGATCAGGCGGGTCTCACGTTAATCCCAGGGTATTTGGGACCGGTCATTACAAGTTGGTATCAGAGCATGTTTTGCTCGTGGCGTACGCGCAGGTCGAGGATGTGATGTCTCTGAAGTCGTAACAGCCCGTCATCAACCTGGTCGTTAGGGCATTAGTACGAGGTTTCAGTGGAATTGAACCTCAGTTAGTTGAGGTTTTTCACGGGATACGTTAGTTTGAGTTTCAATTGGCATTCCATGTTGTGCATGCCACGTGTTTGAGGTCATGGATCTCGAGGAGAATCAATATTCATGGGAATCTAACGGCTTCGAGCCGTAGTGTACTGGAAATAGGATTCAATGGATCCGTAGAGACAGCATGACGACTTGAGAGTCGTAACCGCTCGACGGTTTGGACGTGTCGGATAGAGGATGTCTGGATTAATACCAGTGGTGGTCAGAGGTCAGGGTCGCCCGGTTTACGATGACCCTGTACGACTATGCTTACGTGGTTGGGAATAGGAATGTGTAACTCTGGTTGGCGTAGTGATACCATGTTTTGGTGTGTCGAATCCCTCCAGGTTGCCTACTGGCAGAGGATGTCGACTAGTAGAGGATTTCCTAGTATGGATGTTGAATAGCATGATGAAGTATGCTGGTGACATGCCATGGATGAGTAATGGTAGATATCGATGAGGGCCAATTCCTTGTGAGGCCAGCGGCGGAGAGCCGTAGAGTTACGAGAGGACGAGATCCTCAGAGAGTAGTTATTGGCTGGTTTGGTACCAGTATCAGAGTACGACGACTCTTCGGAGTCAAGAGCGATGGATCGCTCAGGATGGCTGGGCTGCAGCAGGCAGCCGGGTTTGTGATTGCCCTGGTTAGTGTTTGATTGGACAAGTTACTAGGATTGTAGTACTGGTGATAGGATCCAGAAGTGGACAAATCAGTGGATGTTGCGTGTGGAGTGCTTGGCACTGACGGTGAGACTACCGCATGTATTTGGAATTTCTGTAGTAGAGTGTTTCTGAGATTGGTCTGCATGAGGGTGTGGCAAACACTGCTATCGATGGACGTAGTTGAGTCTTATCAAGTTGAATAGACTCAAGTTGCCGTGACGATTGTGACGATGGGATTCGTCAGTCGTGACGATGATACGAGGTGCGTGAGTGACGCACAGTATGAGCAGAGATTCTGGATTCGACTCGGTGAGGCTGAGTCTGATCGCAGAATGAAATGTTGACATTGGGTGTTGGCACACTTGCCACGCTCCAGTGAAGGTGGTTGTTAAGAGTGGGACAGAGAGGATCCCGAGTGGCTCAGTGCGAGGTACGGGAGTACTTGGTATGGAGACCAGTTCCCCTGTGATGGAGATCAGTTTCCTCAGTGATGGAGACCAGTTTCCCAGTGAGGGAGACCAGTTTTCTCAGTGATGGAGATTAGTTTCCCCTGTGTTGGAGATCAGTTTCCCCAGTAATGGAGACTAGTTCCCCCAGTGCTACGAGATTGAGTCGCGAGGGGTGTACTCAGAAGTATTGAAGTGAAACGTGAGATACTGGCGTGAATGGATGACGTAAGTGACGTCTTATGACGTATGGGTCGGTTTGTCGGATTTGGTAGTACGCGACTCAAGGTTAAATCGCGTAAATTCCACTCGAAATGAGTGTATCTATATAAACGATATTCGAAGACGCGTGGATGGTGTCCGGTTGAGCCGAGGACTTAAGAGTCCGTTACGGATTGGTGTTGGTTGACTACGGTTGACCATACCTCCTAAGTTGGAGATTTGGAAATCGGTTGTCTATAGGACGCGGAAATACTCGTGTGATGAGTGAGTTAAGTAATTGGAAAAGAAATATGTTTCCTATGTGATTGGAACTTTGGAATCAAGAGAAGTTGTAGTTGAGACGATGAGAAGTGTGCTTGATTCCGTATTAGTGATGAGTATTCCGAGGTCACTGGTGTGACGCTGTAGCAGATAGTGTTGGGTGCCGGGGGATGACATAGGATGAACTTTGATGTCATCACCTTGGCGTCTCTTGGATTCATCCCTCGGTAGGACGTCGAGGAGTGTTGTAACAGCTAAGAGTTCAAGAGGGTGTAAGAACCGAACACCTAGGCTGTGAGTCAAATTGATCGACTTGACTAGTAGATGGTATTTAGCGTCACAGGATGTGACGAGTGACATGATTCATGTGCGGACAGTAGTTTGTGGTTGGACGTTGCCAGAGTGCAGTCCTTGAGTAGGTTGGGTGACACTCCGATGTTGGTGTGATGTGGGTGCACCGGTGTGTTATGCACATTGGACGATGGGATTGATCACGATCAATCGGTATGTCGGGTTTAGAGTGCCCGAGAGTACGAGTACGTTGTAGTTTGGATAGAGTCCTAGATGGACATGAGTGGCGATCAGATTGGGTCCGATAGTGACAGTTTGGAGACTCACCGGAGTGTAGATGACAAGTGGTATCGCTGAGTGATGCGACATATGATGCGAGGACTTGAGAACGAATCGAGATCAGAGTAGCGCAGCGAAGCGCAGTGGAGCTGGGAGTTGCAGGCTGGTCACGACGGATATGACCTGTGAGGGTAATGGATGGATAGTTATCCGATGCGTTCGGATCGATATGGATGATGGGACTCTCAAAAGAATCAGTTTGGGTCTAGGAAATTGAGAGAGTTGACTCGTACGAGTAGTTAGAGTCAGTTTGGGCATAGGTCTAAGGATGACCTGTGAGATGGAATTCGTTCCATTGTGATGGCAGAATTTGTAGGGTGTTGTCAGATCGGATGCTGAGTAGGATGCCAGCTTGGCTGTGATATCCCTTAGTGGGGATGCATTTTCAGCCTGATGACTGCAGAATGGAACGTGTCAGAGTGTCAGACTGAAAAACCGTTTGGAGGTCAGTCTGGTGTTGATGACCTGTCAAGTGAGTGACAGGCGTGATCGACGAGTGTCGACATATTGTCTCGAGTGAGACATACGAGTAGACGTGTAGTTCTCGAGAGTGAATTGGAGCTTTGGAGGCTCCGATGAAAGTACGTACGAGGACGGGACTGATGAGTACAGTATGTATATTGGACGTGTACTGCTACACGACTATTCTCGTGTGGGTGCAGCGATGCGATTCGAGGAACATGGATGGATTCCACAGTTTGGTTGTGGAATCGAGTCGATTTAAAATTAGAAGACGAAATTCTTTAAGGGGGGAAGTTTGTGACGACCCGTCCCGAATTAGCGGGATTAATTAAGAGTTAATGACGGATTAGCAAGGCTAATCGGAGCTTAGACGAGGATTAGCGGACGTTCGGGCGAAATGACGATTTTGCCCCTAGAATAGGGGAATCGTTGACTTTTCGTTCAGGAGGTCAAATGGACTTTGGACAATGACTGTGACGTAGTTTGTGGCGTCACGAGTTCATAGACAAGTGGCACACTCGATTCCGACGTCCGAGGAATAAGTTATGACGTTCGGAAGCCCAAGGGCATTTTGGTAATTTGGGCCAAAAGTTGACTTTTGACCCGAGAGGTCGGATGACCAAGGACGAAAATCGTTACGTAGATCCCGACGATATGAAATCATAGACAGGTGGCACGTCGAATTCGGACGTTCGACGGAGAAGTTACGGTTCATGGAAGTTTCGGGGAACTATTTTACGGCGACACGTTTTACGAGGCAGAAAGTGAAGTTTTGTCTTTTGTGGGCCCATATTTTATCCCAAGGCCCAATGGATGAGTGACAAGTGTCACTCATCCACTGGACAACATTTTCATTCATGCATCCACCCCCATATACATCGATCATTCCTTGATCCCAAACAAACCCGATCCATCCTCCCTCCCCAAAACCAAACCCTATTTGATCATGACTGAGAGGACCAGAGAGTGAGGAGAGGACGGTGGATGATGGTGGTCGGCAGGACGGAGCCACCGTGCACGGCGGAGGCCCAAAACCCGAAAGGTAATCGGTTAGCCCTTTTTTCGATCCATTTTCCATTTTTGTTGTTATGGGTCGTTTTGGATGGTTTTAATGAACTAATTAGGTTGTTAGGAGGTCATTAGGAAGGTTTTGAGAAGGATTGGACATTGAGGAACACTGGGGAAGGTTTGGGAAACTTTGAACCGTGAAGAAGTTTTGGGCCGGTTCGATTTTAGGGGTTTTAGGACCTCTAATTGATTTAGTTAGATTCCTAAGATCAAAACTAGAAGAATAGGATTGATTAGGGACAAAACGGACGAAAAATGAAGATGGGAAGACCTTGGACCGGTCACGCCGGTCCAGGCGGACCGGATTTGCAGGAAAACCAGGCCGGCCGGCTTCGGACCAGCCTGGCCGAAGGAGGAAGACGATCTATAGTGCCGCGACCACGCGCAGGCCACTCCTGGGGTGCGTGATAGCGCGTGACGGGGTATTTGGGGATGTGTTCAACACACGAAACCTTCTATTCGATGTAACGAACATTTTGGTACTGGTTTCGTGTCAATCGGACATCGTTTCGAAATAGTTCGGGACGTCCGAAGGTTTAGGTTAGCGTTTAAAAATAGTTAGAAAATCGGGAAAATTATGGGACTTCAATGAGAGGTTAATGAGGCTATTAGTAACCCTCTAAATGAATTTGAAGGGTTCTAGAATCTTGGAGGCGATGATTGACCCGGGAGACGATTATGGCACGCGTATCGAGAAGCGGCTTCAGACGGTCTATGAGTGGACCCTTCCTTCGAAATTGATGCATGCATAAATGTCTTTAAGCGAAAATGTTTTTAATGAAAATATTGTTTTGTCCACTCACCACTTTTAATGTTTTAATGTCCTTCAGGTTGATAGTGAATGCGGGCTGTAGCGGAGACGAGACATCACTCCCCTCCTCCTACGATCCTGACGCACTCTGATAGCCCCAGCGAGGGCTAGAGTTTGAATTTTCCCTGGTCTGACACTTCGTATCAGACGGGAGCAGGCGGGTCCCACGTTAATCCCGGGGGATTTGGAACCGGTCCTGACATACAAGTCTTCTGGGGAAGTCCAACTCAAATCCTTTCTGAGTCTCCCGATCTCTTGGTCTCGTGGGTCTCCTGGCCAGTATGAACCTCCAGCACATCTCAATTACGTACACAGGGCAGACACAGCACTAGATCCAAGCCAAAACCCATACGTATGCGAGACTGACCACACACGTCCTGCACAACTTCAAGGTGGTCAAGATATCCAACCTATGACTCACATACGATCCTCCTGATCCACAAAAACTCAATCTTGAGCCCGAAACGATCCAATCTCAATCCACTCACTCCTAAGTGGATCCTGCTTACTGGCTCATTACGTCACCTTGAATTCCCTCAAATGATCAGACCACCTCGTCGGATTCAAGCGATAAAGTAGTCAACACGTCTAAAGGCACGTCTAGATTGTGGGTTCTTTTCAATAACCTCATATCGATCAGTTATAGTCATTCCTTCTCAGTTTCCTTCTGTCATCCTACAACAGAACTCACAATAATCCATCACTATGACATCGCATGTCATCCTACCTTAAGCATATTTAACACAAACCCATGACACTCGCCTCACATGCCAAACATGGTGTCACTAAGTCCTCTCTCTACTCCCGAACACAACCACGTGTGTCCACAATTAAGGGGGGGGGGGGGTTCATAATTCCTGAAGTTCCTTCAATAAGTCTCCCAAATCGTATTCAGAGTATCCATCACTCAACATGTAACACCAACTCAGAATCAACACATCAGCTCAACGTCTAAACCAAAATATCTCCTGATTCCGAGATTCCAATCACGGTACTTCATCCTACCATCTTCGGACTCATTTTCCAAACGTCACCTTTTCTACTACACTAAGGAAATCCACAACTCTCATGGATCATAACCATGTGTCTGTAGTTAAATCAACTCACCGACCACCCGCCTGTCGGTTATCCCTGTTTATGCATATCCAAAAGGATGTCAATCATCACTCCTTCTAATGATCGCATCCCAACCTTTTCGAGGTTCAACCCCGAGCACCACTATCATATGAGTAACCAACTCGAGGGATCATAATCAACGATCACTCACCTCAGACTCCTCAGTCACAATCCTCGAAGTCGTCAATCCCTAGTCTCGAGGAGTCACCAAGTACCAACTTCAGCATCACCAACTACCACTGAAACAGTCAACATCTACTGACTTATTCATCGCCTCCTGCGGTATCTACGCAAACCAAACTCGCTCATGGTCAACTTGACCATACCAACCTAGCCCGATCCAACACGAAACATAAGTCCACCGCGCTTCCGCTGTGATACTCTGATCTACCTAACGGCATCTTGACCGTCCATCCCAAAACATGACCTACCAATGGTCATTAGATACCAGCACCTCACGACTGACCACAACCTCAACTCACAAGGTGCCCATCCTACCATCCCAACTCGTGGCATGTCAACTCTTATCTAGGCTCACAGCACATCAGTTCTGAATTTCCACTCATACCGAGCCGAAACCCTCAATCTACACTCGAGTCGAGGGAACTGACATCCCTCATAATCCATAACTCTGAGCAACTCAATGCTCAACCAACGCTGTAACCTCACTGGACTCGTCCAGAGTCATCCACCAACCAGCCACTAACTCGGCTGCATCTCGCAGCACCATATCCAATCCAGCCGTAAATCGGCCCAACCACAACAACTATCTAACAAACCCCAACTCATGGTTTCTAGGACCAGTCATCCCACGGGGTTTCTCAAATCATCCTCGTCATACGGGTTATCCAAACCCGCGACAGCCACTAGTTCATAACAATCTTACCACTCGGGTCGTCACACCCGACTAAGACCATCCTTTATCGTAAAATCTACACACCAATGTCAACCAATATCCAAGGGGAAATCCCTCAAATCCTCAAAGTAGTTTCCTATACCCCGTCACTCGAGGCATCCGGCTACTCGTAGCCGCACAAAGCCAATCTCAACCAAAATGACCAAAAGGTCACCAATCCATACTATCGTCATCCAATCGCCACCCCCGGCTAAACAGGCTATTGTCAACCGGCCTCAACCGTCCCACGAGTACCACCCGGCTTAACATGCTCTATCGAGCCCCACAGGCCGACCAGCCTACTCGTAATCGTAGCTCACTGGCTACGATCCAGGTGAACCACGCTAGCATACATCCGACCTTATGGTCCAACCATTGAGCATATCCAGTGCCAAACACGCTAACTACTCTAGCCCTAAGCTGACATACGTCATACCTCGCACTGCGTATCGAGTAACGCATCACCCAATCACTCGTACGCTCACCACTAACTAAGCTACTAACGATACCTCGTGTATCCGGGTTGATGACGGGCTGTTCCGCGTTGAGGCATCACATCGACAGTAACATCACAGCACAAAAGTTGACAACCACCAGCTCTGGAAGCCATAACCTTGCGCAGAGCGCACAAATCCTGCTTTGATACCAATTTGAGATGACCCACCCCCAATCCCCCGGGATTAAGGGCTAAGTCATGCTCCCGTCCAACTTACTCGTGACACGAAGGCTAAACCGACGTCTAACCTCCATGTAACACGTAAGCTGGACAAGGATTCCCAAACGAGCCGTCCAAAACTTCCGGACTTCCCAGAGCGCACAGAATCTACTGTGGATCGTGTGTGTGATGTCTCCGTCTCTTTCTCTACCAACAGCTCGCACCGTGACAACCTGAAGGGTATCGAAAACATAAAAAGGCTGTGAGTGGACAAAAAATAAATAATACATTCAGAAAACAGTATATATAAGAAATTACATTTATACCCTCCATGCAAAACCAACGCATGCATATGAAAACTGATTCACAAAATAATTTAATATCCAGAAACCATCAACGAAAACTAGAATCGTTTCTTTTCTCAAATCCGTAACTTTAATCCATGGCCTTAGCCCAAAATCATAAAGCCTCATCAAAGAACAGGAACTCAGCCCAAAACTCATCAAATCCAAATCATCCAAGCCATTGCCCAAAACATCGGAAAACCAGTGAAAACCATCAATCAATCAAGTTGTTGGATCTGAAGTGCGCCCGAGTCTTTAAACTCAAAACACATCCGCATAAATCAGGCCTTCCCGGGATATGAACGAGTCTTTAAACTCAAAATACAATCAACAGGCTTCGGGGGAAATCACAATAACTGAGTCTTTAAACTCAAAACATATCAATCCAGTGCCCTCCCCCGTCAATCAACCGAGTCTTTAAACTCAAAACCAGATCCAGCCATTTTTCGGGTCTTTAAACCCAAAACCATTTTTCAACGGGTCTTTAAACCCAAAAGCAAGTGAAAACCATAGAAAATCCATATCCGAATTCGCAATAATGATTCCGTAAGCAAGCATTCGGAACCATCATCCCAAACCCAAATCCAGAATTTCTCTTTCAAGTTTCAAAATCGAATCAAGAATCATCTTTGCAAAATCCGATTCCAAAATCGAAATCTCGTTTATCGAAATAACATGAACAGGGCTTCAAGCCCAAAATAACTTTTCCAAAATCCATTAAAAATCAATGAAATCAATTCAAATGGAAATCCCAAAATGAAATCATCAAAACCACGATCAAATCACAATATAAATCCGAAACTCGTAAAACGTGCAATTTCGTAAATATCTCGAAATACGTGCAAAACCGTAAAGAATCAAAATCATAATCATAAACATAGAAATCACGTATAGAAAACATATAAAAACATTTATGTATGCATCGAGAGTTAGAAAGCAAAGTCCACTCACAGACCATTAGAGTCGCTGCCTCGATACGCTTGCACTATCCCGTTCCTGGCTAATCCACTATCATTGGCTTTCCCAAACCTGTCCAAATCCCATAAGAAGGTCACTAACTACTTCATTAAGCTTCTACTAAAGCTACGTAATTTTCCCAAATTTTTAACTATTTTTAACCGAGCCCTAAAACCTTCGGACATCCCGAAACATATCGAAACGATGCCCGATCGACTCGAAACCAATGCAAAAATGTTGGTTACATCGAATACTTGAAAAGTTGTGTTGGAACCTTCCTCAAAAGGTGTGCCACGCGCCCACATGCACCGCCCAAAGGGGCTGCGCATGGGCCTCACGCGCATCACTATTCATTATTTCCTTCCTCTCGCCGACCCGGTCCAGACCTCCTAATTCGTTTAGTTTTGAGCCGTTTTCTTTTCTGTTTGATACTATAGCTTCCTCTAAGTGTTCCCTATTATTCTACATGATCAAAATCCAAACTTAATACCAAAATGTTACCTCCTCGATCCAAAGAACAACGTGTGCTCTGTTACCAAGTCCCTTCACGAAATCTGACCTCCTCCAGCCTCCACTGTAGTCCCAATTGACTTGTTTACCGTCCATAATCATGTTCCAGACATTAAAATTCATTGACAAAGCCTAAAATCCAGTATCCAATTTTTAACCAAGACTTACCGTGTCGGGTTCGCCAGCCACCGTCGATGGCAGGCCTCAAGGCCAAGCCCATCTAACTCGTCTCCACGTCTAGAACCTTTCCCTATTAACCAAAGTCATCCTTAGACACTAAATCAGAACTTGCCATTTTGAATTGAAACATGGGATTGCATGAGTTCTCATCCTTACCTCACCGTCGTACACCACCGTGATCGCCATCATCTTTGTCATAGCTTTTCCTTCACTTCTTGATCACAAATTACGGGCAGAAGATCACATTTGAGGGTGAGGGTGATTGGATGGAAGCAATGCACGGTGCTCTGTTTCGGGTTGTTTCGAGAATTCTGGGCCACCGTCCATGACGGCTTATCACGGTGGCACCACCCTACTCCTCATCTCCCTCTCTGTTTCATTCCTAGGTTACTGGCAACTGGTGAAGATCGAAGGAATAGGGTTTCACGGTCATACCCACACCTTGTTCTCTGTTTTACAACCGTTTAACCCAATTAAACCCATTCCTTTTAATTTGGACGTGAGGTGGCTAGGAGAGTTCCACAGTCTTCCAGGATGGGACATGTGTCCCAAATCTGGTGGGCACAGATTCCAACACAAGCCAAGTGTCACAAATCCTCTGGACACAATTCCCAATGCAGCAAATGACCATTTTACCCTTTTCTTTACAATTTACCATTTTGCCCTTAAGGAATTTAGACCAAAATTCAAACCGTTTGAAGTCCGATGACAGCGTGCCGCCTGTCGTTGTACTGAGGGGATCGAGACCTACCTAACAGTCTTAGAATTACGTGAAAATAACTTGTCGTCTAAAAAGTCAACCATTTTCCCTATTTCAACCAATTTACCAAAATACCCGTGAACTTCCGAACATAATAACTTCCTCCTCGGACACCGGAATCGGACATGCCGCCTGTCTATGAACTCATGACGTCCCGAACTACGTCACAGTCATCGGTCAAAGTTCATTTGACCGCCTGAACGAAAAGTCAACCGTTCGCCCATTCTAAGGGCAAAATTGTCGTTTCGCACCGTCCGTCCGAAAGCATCCAACTAATCACCGATTAACTTCACTAATCCGTCATTAACCATTAATATAATCCCGGTTTCCGGGACGGGTCATTACATGGGATATGAGAATGGGTCACATTTTTTATTTACTGCTTTTGTCCAGATATTTTCACTTGTGTTGGCTTTCGATGGAAGCATTTGTTTTCATATGTCCTGTTTTATTGGAAAATAATGATTTAATTGTTTATGCATGCATGCTTTATAAAACGGAGGGTTAAATGATGATTTCAGAAATTGGTATTCCAAACTGTTTATTTTTGTCCACTCACACTTTTTATTAGTTTTGGCACCCTCCAAGTTGATCGCGGATGCCGGTTGTAGTAGAGACCGATGCATCACATGAAACTGGGTACTCTGGAAATCCCGACTGGGTCACAGTAATATCCTTGGTCTAACACGTGGTGTCAAACGGGAACAGGTCCTGCCTCGTTAATCCAAGGGGATTAGGGATAGGTCCTATCAGTATAACTATCTAAGTACGTATTTGATCAGGCTGGGATGTAGAATAATGAAGAATGCCCATGCGTGTTTATTAAGAAAGCAAGTTCAAGGCTTGCTATCAATTGGTATTCCCGAAGAAACCAAAGAAACAGCTAAGCACATGAAGCTGAATTTTGAAATGAAGGATTTTGAGAGAACAAAGTTTTGTCTCGACCTCAAGCTCGAATACCATGTGAATCAGATTTATTCTATCGACCAAATTACATCTAGAAGGTGTTGATAGTACATCTAGAGGATGTTGAGTTGGTTTAATGAAGATAAAGCAGAACCTTTAAGAACGCCCATGATCATCTCTAGTCTAGATCCTAAAAGGACCCTATTCATCTAGGAGATGATAACGGAAGGTGTTGATAGTACATCTAGAGGATGTTGAGTTGGTTTAATGAAGATAAAGTAGAACCTTTAAGAACGCCCATGATCATCTCCAGTCTAGATCCTAAAAGGACCTGATTCATCTAGGAGATGATAACGAAGAGACATTGGAACTAGAAGTTCCATATATAAGTGAAATAAGCACATTATTGTACTTGATTCAAATGCACTAGACTAGACATTTCATGCGCTGTAAACTTACTAGCTACATTTAGCTCTACACCAACACGCCGCCACTAGAATGATATAAAAGACATCTTTCGATACCTCAAAGGTATGTCAGATATGGGCTTATTCTATCCCTATGCATCGAGAAATGAATATAATCCCCTTGGTGCTTGGAATGATACATTACCATATTGGGTTTACTAATGCAGGTTACCTATCAGACCCACATACGACACGTTCCCAAACTGGTTATGTCTTTACCATTGGGAGCACATCAATATCTTGGAGGTCTAAGAAACAAACTCTTGTTGATATGTCTTCAAAGTACTTGTGGACTGTTTTCCACCAATAATGAACCGACGATTATCTACTAAGATAATGTTACTCCATCGAGCATATGAGAACCTGTTTCATTATTGGAAACAACAACTCATCACCTAATGCAATATTCCAAAAGTACTCTTATGATACTGGCTTGTGTAGACTGGCTGATCTACTTAGTTCTTAATTTCAAGGGGAGTCGATATCAGGGGGAGTATCCTCAAGCATGCTAAGTATCTGAGAGTGTACTAGGTATCTTGAAGTATATTCACCTGACCATCGTGTACTCTTTTGTCCTATGACCATGATTATTTTGTCTCATTTGGTTTTGTTACCTTGTTAGGTTTTAACGAGGTACACTTTTGGTATGGTCACCCTATTAATAATGCATCACGAAGATGCCATGATTTGATTCATTTGCATTTGCTCATCTTTTTCCTTCGACCACGTGGTTATCGTGCTCTTTCACGGGCTTGTTACCTAGTTCTTAATTCTAGAAGAGACAACTTCGACTACCTCCGGATATCCCGATGCGATCACGATCCACGTGCGTTACACTATTTTTCCTTCGATTAGGATTATTTTTGCCCCATGGGGATTTTGTTAATCGGTAAGATTTTAATAAGGCAACATATAAGCGCATAGGCCAATAGCACTAAGTACATGGAATATCCGAAGGGGGAGTGTTGTAAATATATAGGATATGTGGCTATTCATGTAAAGGTAGTTTAGTCATTAGTGAAATGATAGATAGATCCTTTTTTATTGTACTAAACTCTAATCCTATTTCTATGTAAAAATTAGTTAAATTGATTAATGATAATGTTCTGATCATATTCACAACAATTATAATATATATATATGTCATATAAGTCTAATTTTTGTTGGCAAATGGGCGCGCAGTATGCATGAGACAAAACAGTGAAGTGGGTTGCTACTTGCTACCTTGTGAAGCTCCTAATAATTGTTTTTTTCCTGAACTAAGCTCCAGATAATGAAGACATGCATCTAGCTTCGCCGACTAATTAGCATTTGTCAATGTTTCTTAAGAATCATAAATTTATCACTTATTTGACCGTAATTACCAACCTGCCATGTGAAGTTGAATTTTTGCCTCTTCCTACTTCCTAGTCCTAGCCATATTAATTGGTTTGAAAAAACCAACCGAAAAATCGCACTGAATTGGTACTGAACCAAAAAATACCGAATTGAAGAAAAATCGAGACCGATTGAAGAAAACTAAACCGAACCGTATTGAAATCAGTTCGATTTCAGTTTTCAGAGTATGGACATCGAACCAAACCGACCCGAACCAAAAAAGAGAGAAAATCCAGACCAAACCGGCCCGAATCAAAGTTGTTACTTATTTTACCAAACAACATCGTTTTATATGAAACCTTAGTTTATATATCTTATTCCTTCACTTCCCACTCTGGCCGCGTCCATTTTCGGTCCATCGATTGTCTCAAACTCAAAGCCTCAATCTCATACCCTCCTTCCTCCCATTCCTCCTTCTGTTCCATTACTTCCATCTCTTCTCCTTAATCGGCCCTCTCCGGACCTCACCGTTATCTCAGTCTCTCAGACTCTCAGGGGCTCACTACACTTCTCTTGAGGCGAACGTTTTTTTATGGAAGTAGAAGTGCAACGGTTTCAAATCCACCTCTCCATATCTTCTTCGACGATTCCATCTTTCAGGTTCAGATTATATAGCTTCTTACTGCTGCTGCTATTAGTTCTCCTCCTTACCAAATAAATTTATCTACAGTTTTCTATGCATTGCTATTTATTTTTGAAATTTTCATGGGTTTAATGTTGTATTTGTTTGATGTGTTTTCTATATATTAAAGATTCATGAATTTTTGAATATCAGGTGTGAGGACCCGTGCCTTGGGGGCATGGTTAGCAATCCCACATCGCACGGGAGGATCTAGGGAATGTGCCTTATATGTGTGAGCGCGCATCTATCCAACATGAGGCTTTTTGGGAATTCACTGGCTTTGGATTCCTTGGGAACTCCAAAGTTAAGCGAATAGGGGCTGGTGCAATCCCAAGATGGGTGACCCACTGGGAAGTTGCACGTGAGCTCCCGAGAACAAAACCGTGAGAGCTGGGCCCAAAGCGGATAATATCATGTTGGAGAAGGTCGGGTCGTGACATTGGGGTTTCTTCGTTTCGGTTTTTAGGGCTTTATGTTTTATTATTGAAAGAAGATTTTTGTTCTTCTTATGTATTATTTTTTAACGTGTTTAAATTTTATTTTTAAGTATATGTACAAATTTCTGGTTGGAGATGGGTTTTTTTATTTGAGTAGTTTTTTCTATCTTCTTTTAGCTAGCGCCCCCTTCTTAATTTTAGGTTCTTTTATATTTTTCTTGAAGGTTTTTTCTTTCTTTCGCGTAATTTTTTTTTTTTTATGTCTAAACATGTAGACAACTATTTATGGCTGAAGTTGGTAAGATATTTGGTAAACATGAGGGAAAGGAAGTGATTGAAGTTAAGGCTGAGGATGCACAACCGCAGGCACAAGACCAGGAACGGGCACTGGATGAAGCTGACGCTCTGGAATAGGAGCCATAGTAAATGATGTTTGATTTCCTCCACTGTGAATATGTTCCAAAATTGATTTGTACTATATATATTAGTAATAAGAATAAAATAACAGATTTTTGCTTATATATAATGTATATTTTCTTTTTCTATCTGATAGAGATTTCTTTGGAACCTTGGCAAGATCTTACATTGATCATTTTGATGGTAGCTGTAGTGGCTTCTTTAGCCCTGGGTATAAAAACTGAGGTGGAGCCGGCTTTATCTTATTTGTGGTTACTTTATGGGACTTTATTACTTTTATACTTGGAGGTGGATCTAGAATGCATTTCTCGAAGGATTAACAAGTCTTTGAAATGATTTCATGTCAAGACTGAACTACTTGTGAGAAAACCCATGTTTACAATCAAATAGATGAAATGTTTGATTCAAATTATCTCTACAGGCAGTTGAATGAAAACAAGCTGGTTCGCCAAATTCCTACTGAGCTTGGGAAATTAGGATAGTTGTTTGAGTTGTGAGTACTTCGCATGCCAGATTTCCAGATTTTTCTTTTTATGGTTATTTGCCCTATTCCTAGCTATTTGGCTTAATTTCGTAGTTTTGGAAGCTTTCTCGAAGAGCATTTATGTGCAATAAATTTGGAAAAAAACTTATTTTTTAAGGTAAATGACGGAATATGACTTTCAAACCCCTGCACTTTAATAGTGTCATTGTAAGTAAAATAAAAAATATAGTTATTGTGCCATTGCACTTCTAACCTTCAATTTTGACCCGTTCTTATATGTCATGTTGTGGAACCCAAAATCACTCAAAACTTGTGAAGCTAACACGTGACCCATAATTCCAAAATAACTAAATTGCCCTTGGCAATAATACAACTGACTTCTAGACACCCACACGTTAATAATCTATTTACCAGCTAAATACGTTATTTAATCGGGTTAAAAATCTCTGAAAATATTAATATTCTACTCGAGAGTTAATTTTCATTATTCTTAGTAACAGACAATTAATATTAATATTAAAACACAATAATTATCATTATTATCATAATGAGTTATTATTATAATTATTAATAATATATTATTTATTAATTACAAATTCAACCGACCAATCAGAACGCTCCGAGGCTTCCAAGATTTTCCTATAAATAGCGGAACATATTATATTTCCAATGTACGTCGATTCTTCGCTTCGAATTATATCCTTTTCCTCTCTCAAAGCTAACTTAGCCATCAGAGTATTCTTGGTCGAACAACCCCCCGGGTAAATCGATCGAGGCAACGATAGCTAATTATTTGTTGTTTGCAAGAATTGTGAGGACTTTTCGCGATGGGTTCGATTTTTGATTCAACAATTGGTGCTTTCATTGAGAGCAATTGAGGAATACTCAGAAGAAGCTCTCTCGGTTGTTCATTATTCTTCAACGGTGTTCATCGTTCTTCAGAAAATTGTTCATCGTTCATCTTTCTTCGTTCGTCGTTCATCGAAATTGTTCGAAGATTTTGAACGTTGTTCAAATCATCCATCGACAGCTTTCAAGTTCAACATTCTTTGATTCGGCATGGTTAGGGTTCGTCGATCCGTTTGATCAGCTGGAGAAGGTGTTTCTGCCTCAACAACTCAGACGAGGAATGAGGCTCGCATAGAAACTCCGAAGGAGCGGCCAATTCGACCCAGGCTTGTGTCCATAGAAGCGCCCATGGAGACGCTCGGAGGGAGGCCAACCTTCAGCTTCGGAGCATTTCCCTCTCCAGCTAACCAAGTGCCCGCCCTAGGGGAAGGAACTTCGGCTTTGCAACAAACAGGCGGGTGGTTGATGTAAGGTGCATCACGGCACGATCAGCCCACAACAAACATGGATCTAAGAGACTTTCTGGATAGGTGTCATGACGTCTCAGGCAGAAGTCACCATCAACCTCCTCAGGACAACTTGGCGCAACAAGTTGAAAGGTTGAGCAGCCAAGTTCAACTTCAGATGGAACTCTTGCAGCGACTCTTGACAGAAAGAACGGTCCAAGAGCCAGATAGACGTTCCACGTCGCGTGGAGGACAAGAGAATGCTCCAAGGCGACCTGGGAAAGAACCGGCCCACTGCCGAACGATGTCACGAGACACTTCACTAAGCGACTTCGGTGAAGAAAGTCACACTCGCCGAGCAAAGAGCTAACAATGCCTAAGGCCATCAGTACATGAGCGGCTAGGAAGTAGGATCGGGGCAACTTCACGGGTGGAGCGCTCACAACGCTCACATGGGAGCAGGGAACAACCTCAGGCTCTACACAAAGACCCAAGATGATCTGCCCATGGCAGTGAAAGGGAAGATGAAGCCTACTCCCGTGCGCGAACCCAGAGACCAAGGGGAGAAGCTCAAGGAGGTTCTCGGCGATTAGCACGAAATGACTCACCGCCTCAGCAAGGTGCGTTACGGGCTAATGATGTTCAAAGAATGCTGGACAAGCACCGTCATGTTCAACGAGATGGCGATCTAGAGGACGATCTACGTCGCCAGATACAGCTCTCCACACCTTTTGTAAGGGATATTAAGGAAGAGTCATTCCCTCAAAGGTTTGCAACGCCGAACTTCACTCCCTTCAAAGGAGCTTCCGACCTGGTAAAACACATAGATTATTACCGGGGAGTCATGGTCCCCCATAGGCATAATGATGCGCTCATGTGAAAAGTTTTTCAGGCTTCTCTTCAAGGCCAAGCTATGACTTGGTTCAATCATCTCCCCCGGAGGTCGATTGCGTCCTTTGAAGAGTTGGCTCTGGTATTTGTGAATGAGTACGCACAACTTCAGACAATCGAGGTGAAGGATGACCATCTTTTCTCTGTCCGAAAGAGAGCAAAAGAAACTCTGTGACAATACATACGAAGATTTTGCGAGGAGAAGTCTCGAATTATCGGCTGTAGCGACTTTGTTGCGGCAATGGAATTTAAACAAGCACTCCCTTGGGATAGCCAACTTTACGTGGACATCGTCATGAGTAATGCGCGAAGTCTCACCAAAATACTCTTGCTAGCAGAGCGACATGAAAGTTGGGAGGACGAGAAGAACGCCACCCATACTCAGGACCATGCTGGGGCTAATGAAAAGGCCTCCAATAAAGATGAGTCCCATGGAAAGTTTGCTACTGGAAAGTCCAACAAGCGCAAGGTGGAACAACCTTCCCAAACACCAGCTATGGGGAAGCCTAACTTGTAGCTATATTTTCCAGTCCATCAGATCCACAATGAAATTAAGGACAAACCATGGTTCAAGAAGCCGGAGCCAGTCAAAGGAGATCAAGAGAAGGCCGATAAGACGAAGTGGTGTGCCTACCATGAGTGCTATGGGCACAACATTGGAAAATGCATATCTTTCGAGAGATATCTTCGGAATCTCATCAAAGAAGGACATTGCATTGAGTACGTCAAAGGGAAGCATGTGGATCGACCTGCTGACAAAGGACCGAAGGAACTTGCAGGGAAGATGATTCGTATCAACACCATCATAGCTGAATTGGAGTTGCTAGGAACCACCTCCAAGCAGAAGAAAAGAAAGATACGAGATGCACTGGCCGTCTCTCAGGTCTCCCATGTTACCACCCCCGTGGTGGCCAACGACCTTGTCGTTGGTTTCTCTTTGAAGGACAAGGTAGGACTTGATTGGTCGCATGATGATGCATTAGTCGTGTCAATCCAGATCATTCATGCTCAAGTTGATCGGATTCACGTTGATGAAGGAAGCGCAGCAAATATCCTCAACCTGGATATAGTGCGAAAGATGGAGTTAGAAAGCATCACAACAAAAAGGGTTGTCCCGCTCCGAGGTTTCAATGGGTCAACGAGCATGACCGTAGGCACTCTCCAGCTGGATGTGCATTCTGATCCCGTTGTCACGTCCCAGACTTTTTACATCATGGACGAGTACTCACCATACAATGGAATTTTGGGAAGACCATGGCTTCACAAAATCCTCGCAAACACGTCAAGCCTTTACCAAAAGATTTGGTTCCCTATTCCCTGTGGTGGAATAGGGGAGATCAAGGGCGATCAGGCGATGGCTCGACGGTGCCTCACTGAAGGGCTAAAAGTGGTTAAGGAGGCAGAGTTTGTTCCCCAGGCAGGATCATCCACTAGGGGCAAGCTTTCTTCTTCGTCTCCCAAATAGCAACTAATCACGGGTCAAGATCCTGACATTCATGAGGAACCACCAACTCCGGAAGGATGGCAACCGGAGGATGATGTCACTCTCATTCAACTTGACCCTCAATATCCTGAGCGAGAAGCCTGCATTGGTGCTCGGATGAGTGACACGAAAAAGGAAGAACTCATAACTTTCCTGCGTGAGGAGAAAAAACTTTTTGTTTGGTCTCCGTCTGACATGCCGGGGATGGATCCTACCATCGTTTGCCACAAGCTGCACGTCAATCCCCACTACAAGCCGGTCAAGTAGAAAAGACGCAATTTTTCCCCCGAGAAAATTGCTATCATCCAAGAGGAGATTGACAAGTTACTAGTTGTTGGATCCATTGAAGAAGTTCCGCACTCTGAATGGATAGCAAACATCGTGCTTGTCAAGAAAAAGGAAGCTGGACGATGGAGAGTTTGTGTTGATTACACTGATCTCAATCTTGCGTGCGCAAAGGATAACTATCCTCTGCCCAGAATCGATTTCTCAGTGCACTCAACTGCAGGAAATGAGCTCCTAAGCTTTCTGGATGCATACTTGGGCTATAATAAGATTTTCATGTATGAAAAAGACAAGGACAAAACTGCCTTCGTGCTCGATCGAGGTGTGCACTGCTACAAGCTCATGCCATTTGGCCTCAAGAATGCGGGTGCAACGTACTATAGACTCGTCAATCGGATATTCAAAGATCGCATCGGCAAAACCATGGAGGTCTATGTGGATGACATCATGGTCAAAGGAGAAAAACGAGGGGATTATATCACCAACCTGCGAGAGACCTTTAACTTGTTGAAGAAGTACAAAATGAAGCTCAACCCTTGGAAGTATACTTTTGGGGTATTAGTAGGGAAGTTCTTGGGATACCTTGTGACTGAGCGTGGGATCGGAGCAAATCCAAAGCAAATCAAGGCAATTCTCGAGATGAAGCCCCCATCAATTCTGAAGGAGATTCAAAGTCTCACTGGACGAGTTGTAGCATTGAACAGGTTCTTGTCCAAATCAACTGACTAGTGCTGACCTTTCTTCCAAGCAGTAAAGAAGGCATCCAGAGATAAGTGGGATAAAGGTTGTGAGAAAGCATTTCAAGATCTCAAGGCCTACTTGACGTCTCCACCACTACTATTAAAACCCAAAGATAATGAGGACCTGTTTCTATATCTGGGGGTCTCTGATGTTGTTGTAAGCTCTGCACTTATCCGGGAAGAGAATGGGATTCAACTGCATGTGTTCTACACATCCAAAGCCCTTCTTGATGCTGAGACACGATATCCAAAATTCGAAAAGTTGATTCTCGCATTACTGGTTACCACAAAGAAGTTGAGACCTTACTTTCAAGCTCATCGGGTAATCGTCATGACAGAATATCCACTCCGTTCGTTACTTCATGCACCCGATACATCGACACGGGTAATGAAATGGGCCATAGAGCTGAGTCAGCATGATTTGCTCTATCATCCACGAACAACTATCAAAGGCCAAGCCTTGGCGGATTTAGTTGCGGAGTTCACCTCGGTCATGAAATGGGCCATAGAGTTGAGTCAGCATGATTTGCTGTGCTTGCCTCCCATGGGAAGGACCCTACTGAATCTACCAAGTAGGCGGAAAAGGAACCTACACCTTAGAGACAATGGACGGAAAGTTAGTGAGTGGTTCCATGAATGCTCATCACCTCCGAAAATATTATATATAATGCAAACTAGAGCTCAAAGCTAAGCTAGTCTTTGTTTTGTGGAAAATATAAACTTTATTTCAAGAATGATGTATTTAGACTTATCAATAAAGCTATAAATTCATTACTAGTTCACATATGTGTAATTGTACTTTCGGCAAGGTTCTCAAAGCCTTCCTCCGAGAAGCATCCAAAGCCTTCTTCCGAGAAGCACTCAAGCCTTCCTCCAGGAAGCATCCAAAGTCTTCTTCTGAGAAGCACCCAAGCCTTCCTCTTGGAAGCACACAAAGCCTTCCTCTTGAAAGCACACAAAGCCTTCCTTTTAGAAGCACTTAAAGCCTTCCTCTCGGGAGCACACGAAGCCTTCCTCTCGAAAGCACTTAAAGCCTTCCTCCAGGAAGCACCCAACGACTTCCTTCAAGAAGAGCTCATAGCTTTCCTCCGGGAGGCAAGCAGAGCTTTATAAAGGAAACGCTTAAAGCCGTCCACTAGGAGGCACACAAGGTCTTCCTCTGGGAAGCATATCCCAAAACCTCCTAAATTTGAAGCGCTCGAGCTTTCCAGTAAGCGTTTCAAGCCTTCAATTGGAAAGAGAAAAAGCCCTTCCCTGAAGGCAACATACCAAAAACTTAATCATCTAACTCTTCAAGTTATTTAGAACTTGTCATTGCACGCCCATAGTTGTAGTGGGGGCATATGAATGAGCTCATTCTGACACATTAACAAGCATTTGAAAGTGTTCGCTTCAATACATTAAAAAGTGGATAAAAGACAGTTAACACTTGTGTTCCAACAATTGTTCCAACAATTTAGCATAAATGATTTTCTTATTTATTCATTTGGAGGGTGTTTGGCAAATCACATGTCGATTGCTCACACCGGTTATTCGCTATTAGAATGAAAATTACAAATGAAAGGGAAATGACATAAAGAAACTACGGATGCAAGTCTTCAAATCCCATTGTTTTTCTAAACTCTTCCCACTCTCTGCTGAAAGTAGGGAAGTGTCGTTAAACAATGATTCAGCAGTCTTAGGGGCAACTTCCTTTTTGGTCTCTGTCTTAGGCTCTGGGTCAGGTTCCGGAGCAGGCTCATAATCTTTCTCCAGCTTTGGTTCCCGCTCTTTGGTGGTGATCCCACTGCAGCTTGCCATGTCCAACTTTTGTGCCACATTTTCTTTTTGGCACAAAGTTGTGGGGGCATATGGTGACAGTAAATGGTCGTGTCTCGGAAGCCTTCTAGTCTTTAGATTCTGGATTTCCACCTCCAAAAGTTTGATTCTCTCATCCGAGTCCTCCAAATTTCTGCGCAGCAAAGTGACCTCGTCTCGGGCAACATCTCGCTCATTCTCTATCAGCATCCTCTCTACGCGGCTTGTCTCCAGCTCGCCCACTTTGCCTTCCAATGTATGGATTCTTCCAACCAAGGCTTCGTTGTTCCGTCTAGAGTGATCTCGGGCTTCTCGAAGGCATTTTCACTCGCTCTTCATTCGCTTGTTTTCATCTTCCAGACTAGCATTTCCACTAAGCATGTCAACCAACTTGCGGGCCCCAGCTTTCGTAATCCTAAGGTCTTGGACTACCTTGTTGTAAGTTCCTTATGGCATAGTTTTTGGGGTTTCTTCTGCTATGATGGGGGCAGCTATCACATTAAGAGTCTTGGATAATGACCATGTCTCCTCCACTAATCGGCATGGACCTTCATCCCTCAACCCTTCAATTACTTCAGGGGAAGTGGGAATCGCCTTCAGCTTCTTAGGTTGTTTGGTTGCATCCTCACAGGGGTCGTCTGAGGTTTTACGCTTGCTAGATGACTCTGCAGGACTAGAATAGTCGGGCTTGGAAGGAACCTGATGTTCATGCTTTCTCTCCAAAGAGCCAATGGGTCCTTGCTTGTTGTTCTTCTTCTAGGCAACGAGTTTTTTCAAGCGCAGTGGAGCACTTAGCCATTCCATTATTAGGTTGTCTGAAGGCCTCCCGCCATTCATGTCTCTGAGTGGAGAGAGTAGCCAGCTCATGTCTCGAAACTCTGGAGGAATTTTCAAGGCCATATCAATCTTTTTGAGATCAGGATGACCTTCAAACCCACTATACAGCTCATCGAACATGTGGAAGTGTGAGGCAATCCTCAGGTCCCTGGAAGCATGTTTGTCCAATGCGCCTCCAATTTCGATGCAGTTGAATCTGTACGTATTGTCATCAAATTCCGTCCTAAAAAAATAGCTCCACCTTAGGTACGACTCAAGAAAGCCGACCACCGGTAATTCCGTTGTGCGACACGAAATAGTAATGCAAGAATTCATCTTCAGTGAGTCCCAGGCCAAAGAATTTGTTCAGCTTCTCGAAGCATATAATGTGTCGATAGGCATCGACGTCCAGTTGAGCAGGGCTGCATCCCATCCGGCCAATAATTTTGGAGAAGAACTTCGAGAACGGGAACTGAAAACCCCACCCAATGATCAAACGGTGGAATTTAGTCCATCGACCGCCGACAGGGTTTTTTTCCTCTTCCATGCTTAAGAGTCTTTATGGAAGAACATCTGTCGCCAAGCTCCACGAAGACGTTGTCCGGAAAGGCAATCTGATTACGAGCTTTCCATTCCATGAAGTCTTCAGGCTTTTCAAACTCCATGTCTTTCCCCCAGAATGGACTTCGGCTACGAGAACCTCCATGCTCCCATAATGCGAGTTTACCGGATCGATCCAGAAGTGCACCTTGACGCATCTTGAAACTATCGCCTCAAACGAATCAAGAGATCACTGCTCGAATCGAGGCCAATAGATGTCCAAAACTCTCAAAATGTGCAAAAGCGTTCACCTGCAATAAATGAACGAATTTATTAGTTCCCGACGATAAGTATATACCAAATATATACGTACTAGAATATATACACAAAATAATTATTCGAAATACAAATGCAATTATCAAACACATTAATAATATTAATATATTAAATACACATTTTAATATATTAATATATTTATATAAATTAAATACACGTATATTCAAAATACGTATGTTATTATTAAACACATACTAAACATAAGTTTAATATATTAATATGTTTATATTAAATATATGCAAAAATATACCCAAAAAAAAGCATATATTTGAGTTATATAAATAGCAGTAATTTATGTAGAAAAAGCGAAGAGAAAAAGAATTGCAGTTATTCAAACAATAGATATTTATATATAAATATATTTATATTAAATATGAATGAATACTCCTGCAAAAAAGCAGGCCAAAATGGACTCCGGATGTGTGCCCAAAATACACCCAATGCTCGCCACGTAGCAGTCAGAGAATGGAGGATTCAAAATGGGCCGAGCTATCCTCATCAGCTGGTTACCCAAGAGAACAAACAGTCAATAGCTGCACCCCACGTGGCGCATCAACATCGAAGCACACATGTCGCACCAGACAACGTCTGCGCGCGCTAGCCTGACCACCAGTCGAAACGTGCCACGTGGCCACTCCGGGCTTGTAGCGACCAGTCGTCTGACGCACCGGACACACCTCGCACGCGCCTGTCGTGTTTGCCTCGCACGCGCCTGCTTCTCCAGCCATTGCACCCCACGTGGCGCCAGATAATGGAGGCGCCTGCAACGAACGAGTCCCACCGCCTGCGCCACCAGCCACGACGCGACGCGTGCCTCCTGCCACCCGACAACAGCTCCACCAATCTCAGAAGGATGCGTGGCGCACGCACAGTGCCGTGCCCTAGTGGCCAACAGAGGTCACTGCCATCTGCCCTTCTCCTGTGTGCGTCGGGCCTTTCACCAATGGCCAGGTGACACGTGCGCCCTTTTCAG
This sequence comes from Prinsepia uniflora, assembly GCA_032719365.1. NCBI lineage: Eukaryota > Viridiplantae > Streptophyta > Magnoliopsida > Rosales > Rosaceae > Prinsepia > Prinsepia uniflora. Next base: position 26,341,166 of record CM064863.1, read on the forward strand.
CAACCTCTCCAGCCTCCCACTCCATAGATCATGTCACTAAAAACCAAATACAAAAAATAATAATAGACAAATATTTTACCTGCACTTTGAATTTGACGTTTTAGCTCCTCCAATATTTCTCCAAATTTCTCACGACCAGTTAGCCCTTTCTTTTTATTTCTTCTATACCAAACTCCTTTCCAGCCAAATAAAACCTCGCAAATCCTCCTTTATTGTCTGACATAGCAACCTTGAATAAAGGAGAGAAAATTCAGAATGTTAGGGAGAGTTAATTTCAATTTTTAATGTAATTAAACACTGTTATGGAGGAATTTATGTATTAGGGGAAGGGGTTACAAAGTTATAAGTTTTTTTTTTCCTTTTTGGAAAAATGAAACTACTCCCAACATTTTAAGGAAAAATTGAACCCTAGGCCATGAGTGAGGTTTAATTTTAATTGGGCCATCAGAAAAAATAGGTTTCGAATCCAAATTCCTTCAAGTTCAAAAGGCCAACCTTTTTTCAAAATTCGAGCCCAATTTTACTAGTATGAATATTACAATATGAAGTCAAATTTTATTTGGATCAGAACACCAAACCCAATGAAACTTCTTGAACATATTCCTAAAGTTAGTACATCCCTTATGATTCCCAGAATTCCAAAGTGATGTGGGGGCATTTGTGGAACCCAAAATCACTCAAAACTTGTGGAGCTGACACGTGGCCCATAATTCCAAAATGACCAAATTGCCCTTGGCAATAATACAATTGACTTGTAGACACCCACAAGTTAAATAATCTATTTACCAGCTAAATATGTTATTTAATTGGGTTAAAAGTCTCTGAAAATATTAATATTCTCCCCGAGAGTTAATTGTCATTATTCTTAGTAACGGACAATTAGTATTAATATTAAAACACATTAATTATCATTATTATCATAATGAGTTATTATTATAATTATTAAATAATATATTTAGTTAATAATATATTATTTATTAATTACAAATTCAACTGACCAATCAGAACGCTCCGAGACTTCCAAAATTTTCCTATAAATAGCGGAACATTTTTCATTTCTAAGGTACGTCGATTCTTCGCTTAGAAGTATATCCTTTTCCTCTCTCAAAGCTAACTTAGGCATCAGAGTGTTATTGATCGAACAACTCCCTGGGGTAAATCGATCGAGGCAACGATAGCTAATTGTTTGTTGTTTGCAGGAATTGTGAGGACTTTTCGCGGCAGGTTCGATTTTTGATTCAACACATGTAATACTGGTGTTGTTGGGATTTCTATTTTATTTCTTTGACTCTTCCAAATGCAAATATGTGGTTTCGGGTTTATTGTTATTAACCATACGAATTGAAAGCCTTTTTTTTTCTCTCACTTATATTGTTTTCTACATTTTTTTTGTTATAAAATTTGTTTTATTGTGATTACACTTGAATCATAGTTAAGTGATTTTTTCCCTACTTTTTTGTTGCTGTTATTCTTAGAATTATGGACATATGTTTTCTCATTGGTTAGTTTGGTTGGATATTGTCTAAAGAGCATAAGACAATGCTTGCTGTTTTTTTTTTTTAATTTCTTGTACCCTTCCAAATGTAAATATGTGATTTTGATTTTATTGTTTATATTTTGTAATAGATACTCTCTATTAAACTTTGATGCCTTGATGATTTTATTGTTTGTAATTGATACTCTCTATTGGAGTATGATGCATTGATGATTTTATTATTTATACTTCTGCTTCACATTCAGGTACTCGAATATATTTCTTCAGATGTTTCTAATTATAAAGTTTGTTTCATTTCCCACGCCTTTCTTTCTTGGGCAATTAACTCATAGGTGTTTACTAATATATAAGTTTATTTAAAAACTTACATATAGAAAAATTAAACTCATAGCTCTTTTGACTAGTTAAGGGAGTATACAATTTAAAATAGACCATAGTTTTTATATCAATTAGGGGACCTCTATCCGGATACAGTGGCAAAGTCACGCAGGGACATTTTAAGGAGTTTCAGACCCCGACTTTTGTGATTATTTTTCCTTCCAAAATCTCTATTTGTTTATTTATAAGAAAATTATACAAACATCATCAAAATTCCTAATGCATGACTTTTGTGATTATTTTTCCTTACAAAATCTCTTTTGTTTATTTATAAGAAAATTATACAAACATCATCAAAATTCCTAATGCATGTTCCCCTTCTTTTACTAATTGAGTGCATCGATCAATATATATTTGAAGTTCCAGTACATCCATATATATTGTTTATTGTAAGAATAATATTTTATTGTAAAATGAATAATTACATGTCCATTTTGGATACTCAAGTCAAGATAGACGATGGAATAATTGTTTATTGCAAAACCAATAATTACATCTCCATGAAATTCTCACTTGTATAGATGTAATTAATTCTTTTAATTTTTGTATTTTTTAGGGCTTCAAGATTGTTTATATAAAATGTCCCTTAGAATCGTAACTTTTTACAAAATAAATAAAAGCCGTGCTTAATTTCCAAATCATTTCAAGTGAATAATACTAAATAATATTACTTATACGGATCACTCTTGTAATCTAAATTTCTAACAAAATAAGTCAGCAGACTGCCTTCTTCATACCATATTGTCTACACCTAAAAAAAATTCCTTGGGCCAAAATTGATGGCTTGAAAGAATTAAAGGCCCAAACCAAAAAAGTTCCAGCTCAAGTACCCACTTAGAACGTGAAGAGAAAGTAAGGCATGGGCAGTTCTGATACGCACAAAGAATTTGAAAGCAAATGGGAGGTTTCCAACATAATGAACGGCAGTGTGGGACCCGCGAAAGACCCAACTTGACAACTTGATTAGCCTCTTTGCCGCCTTAAAAGGAGAAGGAACCAGCATCTCAAAGGATCGACAATCAATCAGTCAAACTCAGCAAATTGATTTTCATCAATTTCTGAACTTATGAACAACTAACCAAGTTTCATGGTCTAACAAAAGGCTTGCTCTAGTGGGAAAACCTGCTTCTTTCGACCTAGGAAATCAAAATATAGTTTCTTTTCTCATCCCATCATGACATTTATGCATACGCCTAACCATCTTTCTGGCTCGCTCTAGCATCATAATTGTTAGCTTCATTGTCAAGACCCGGCCCTAATCCCCCGGGATTAACGTGGGACTTGCCTGATCCCATCTGACATGACTAGGGATAAATCCATCTTAAGCCCGCTCGGGCTTTCAGAGAGCGCCAAGATCCGGAGGAGGAGTGTGATGTCTCGGTCTCTGCTACACCCTACATCCACGATCAACCTGAAGGGCATTAAAAATATTAAAAGTTGGAGTGGACGAAATAAAGAATTTATAAAAAAACATTTCATAAAAAGACGCTTATGCCCTTCACTGAAAAGCATGCATGCATTTGAAAACCATTTATCAAAACATTCACAATTAAGGCCTTGGCCCAAAACCGTAAATCAAATGCAAGTTCCCAAAACCAGTTTTCGTAGCGACTCAGCCCAAATCAATATACGTGGGTCTCAAACGGACCCTACACGATCGCACCTCGTGCCAAAAGCAATCTAACTAGGGTTTGATTTCGTCGAATCCTCCAACTCTTACCCTAACTATCAAGTTGATGACGACTTGTTACCACTGCAGAGACATCACATCCTCGACATGCGCTTCACTCTGAGAGCAAAACATGTTCTAATACCACTTGTAAGGACCCATCCCTAATCCCCCAGGATTAACGTGGGATGTGCCCGATCTCGTCTGACACGAAGTGTCAGACCAGGGATAAATCCGTCTTAAGCCCGCTCGGGCTTCTAGAGAGTGCCAGGATCCGGAGGAGGAGTGTGATGTCTCGGTCTCTACTACAACCCGCATCCGCGATCAACCTGAAGAGCATTAAAAACATCAAAAGCTGTGAGTAGACGAAATAAAGAATTTATAAAAACCATTTCATAAAAAGACGCTTATGCCCTTCACTAAAAATCATGCATGCATTTGAAAACCATTTATCAAAACATTCACAACTAGGGCCTTGGCCCAAAACTGTAAATCAAGTGCAAGTTCCCAAAACCAGTTTTCGTAGGGACTCAGCCCAAATCAATATACGTGGGTCTCAACCATATCCAAAACATAAAACACGGAGTCTCCGCCCCAAACCACTTTCCGTGAAATCTCATATACATATACATATACATATATACAACCCATCCTCGGCATCTCAGATGCCAACTCGGGGCACACAGCCCCTAGGGAACTAAACCTTGATATCTGCCACGATTCATCTATATCAATATGCATACTACTCAGGGTATCACTCCGAGTCTACCCCTAGAAATTCCACATCTGGGAGTCTCTATCCAACATCCAGGATCTACGACGTCTGGATGACTGTCTCCGGACCCAGTCTGAGACCACATCATATCTCCCACTCTTGGAATGTGCTCCCTATGGGGATTACTCATTCCGGGTAGTGGATCGTGACACTCCAAGTCGACGTCTGGAAGAGACCAATCAACTCATATAGGAGGGTATATACATCTTCAAACACTTTCTTTCTCAACTGGGTCTCGTACCCGAATCTCAACAGAATTCCTCAAATCTAATTCAAAATCCAAATCTCACAGGCCTCAGCCTGAATCCACAGTTCAATAGGGTCTCAAACCCAAAATTCACAACTAAGAGGGCCTTACACTCGATACCAGAAATCAACGGGGCCTCAAGCCCGATTTCACAATCAACGGGGCCTCAAGCCCGATTTCACAATCAACTGGGCCTCAAGCCCGAAATCATAAACCAATGGAGCCCTCGGCCTCATCGTATAACTCGAATGGGTCTCCAGCCCGATTTCGCACCAAATCAAAGGGACTCTACGTCCGATGGTTTGTAAATAAAATGGATCGCATGCCCGATTTCATATTTCTAAATTCAAAACCCATTCATTAGACCCTCATTGAAATACCAGCACGTAAAGGCACAACATAAAACTGGAAATCGCGAAATACGTGCAACTACGTAATTACTAGCTACCACAAGAAAATGCACTCATGGCATCACAAAACATGTATTTAAAACACTTATAAACATTTATGCATGCATTAATTTAGGAATCAAGGTCCACTCATAGACCGTCCGAAGTCGCGCCTCGATACGTGTGTCATACGCCCTTCCCGGGCCAATCGCCGTCTCCGGGATTCCCGAACCTGTCCAAATCATAATAGAGGGTTACTAACTACTTAAATAACCCCTCATTAAAGCCCCCTAATTTTTCGGGATTTTTAACTATTTTTAAATTCGATCCTAAACCTTCGGACATCCTAAACTATGTCGAGACGATGTCCGATCGACTCGAAACTAGTCCCAAAATATTCGTTACATCGAATACATTAAAAGTCGTGTTGAACACTTACACGAAAGGGGTCCCATGCGCCCTCACTCGCCACCCAAAGGGGTTGCGCGTGGGAGCCACGGGCCTTGCACAATCATCCCTAACCTAGCGCAGGCTGGCCAGTCCGGTCCACCTCTGCAACTCCGGTCTGGCTGGATCGGCGTGATCGGTCCAAGCCCATTTCTCCCTTATTTTTCATCTGTTTCCTTCCAGTTTAATTCCTTTCTCTTCCTCTCATTCTTTCCTATCAATCTAGGTCCTCAGACACAAGAAAATCGATCGAAGAGGTTACCTTTGGATTGAAGAACACACGGCCAAACTTTGGCCATCCCTCCATGGCCGTTCAACCTTCCAATCTCAACAAGCTCTTCCATGTCCCATAAATATAGCCCAATCGTCAAAACCAATCCAAAACGTCCCAAAACTGAAATTGAAATTTCAAAATCAGAAGGGTCATCGGTTTACCTAGTTTCTGGGTTTCCACCGCCGTGGATGGCGGCTGGCCATCCTGCTGCCTCTCAGTCCCTCTCTCACTCTGTCCTCACACTCAATCGAATGGGGATGAGGCATATGGTTTTGGGTTCAAAGGTTTTTGGGTGAGGTCGGGGAAGCCGTAAGCAATGGGGAATGGGATATGCATGTATCAATTTGGGTGGGCAATGGATGAATGACAAGTGTCATTTATCCATTGGGTCTGCCCCTAAATATCTGGACACACTTAATGCCAAAAGGCATTCGTCTTGTAAAACGTGTAATATTTCCCTTGAGCTTCCGTGAACCGTAACTTTTCCGTGGAACGTCCGATTTCGACGTGCCGCCTGTCTACGGACTCGTCTCGACTCGTTCTACTCAACGGTTCTCGGCCCTCGGCCATCGGGCCTACCAAGTTAAAATTCAACTTTTTGCCCTCGTTCAGAGGTAAAATCATAATTTTGCTCCGAACGTCCGTTAATCCTTGGCTAATCCCCTATTAGCCTTGCTAATCCGTTAGTAAATCTTAATTAATCCCAATAATTTTAGAAGGGTCGTTACATTCATCTCATGTACTAACCTTCTTTTTTACTAACTATTGTCATAAGGGTTAACCTCATTACGACTGCCAGCGCATGGATGGTCATTAAGGCTTACAAAGATTAACCTTCTTTCTTACTGAATATTGTTATAATGGTTAATTATTCTGACTACCAATTTACGGAAAGTCATTCTAACTATCAATTCATGGATGGTCATTTCAACTGCCAACCCATGGAAGGTCACTGAAGTGTTCAAACCTCCACTTCGACGTTTCGCCGTTGTCTCTGAATGTTCTGGCATCCTTTAGTATGATTTTCGACTGATATTCATTTCAGTTAATGATTTCTAAAATTTATTAGCTAGTAAGGGCTTGTATGCAAAGGAAATGATTTACTTTATATACTTGTAATTTCAGTTTTTGCTCAGTTGAATTCCAGTACCGTTACATTTCAATATTTGTACTTCCATTTCCATCTCAATACAAACAAGATTTTCTTAAGTAGAAATTGGTATTCATGATACACCATCTAAGCGTGATCTGTGACTGTCCAAGTTGGGATATCATCTTTATCATTGATCCAATACTTTGATTCCGACTTGAGGGATCCTGGAACCTCTAACCACCTTATTACTGAAATAACAACGTCTCCAACCTGAATATCATGGCTAGTAACTAAGCTTATACTACATTGGAAAGAAAAATATTAAAGTCTTTAAAAAAAGGCATAGAAAAGAACAGTGCAAGATAATCTTGTCCACTTGCCTCGCGATCGTTTTGATTAGAAGAAAAGTTCCTGGGCCTTGAACGGAACTCATCTACACTATCCAGCAACAGCTTCTACTAGTGATACGCTTGCATTCGAACTGAACGTCTATTTACTTCATAGTCTGCCTATTTAGGGAACGATTGTGGCTAAAGGCCCATTACGCTTAGCTCATCCAGCATCATTCACACCACATCACCAGCAAAGAGACCCTACGAGTGGTCTATCCCCCTCACTCTGTAAATCCAGTTCCGCCCGGAGGTCCGACAAGGGTTTCCTTGGGTCCACTAGACTCTTAAAACGAGAAAAAAATTTGGGCAGGAACACTTATATATCAAAATACATAGGGTGGTTCTACTTTTTTTTAGAGCGACTCTGTGAAAAACATGGTAGATTATGCAGTAAAAACATAAGTTATCAGTAATATTGAGTCGATGAGTGCATCTATTTGATAAATTAAGTCGAATTATACTAATTTTAAATGTTTTTTAAAAACATATTTTTGCAACATCGAATAATAAAAACATTGAATGGATGCATTCACCAAAATCATTGTCAAAAATTATACACATATAAGTGTTTTATTGTTTTTTTTTTCGTGTTTTGGTTCTAATAACTTAATTCTAGCTTGTAGCTTCTAGCATTCCGACCAAATTGGATCAAGTGCTCACATCACGTACACTTCATGTGTCGACCATGTGGTCACCGAGTTTCATGGCCCACATAAGCGCATGCTCAAAAGTTCTTATTTTACACGTATATCACTATGTCAGGTCTCCGCACGATAGTACATACTATATATGTACATCCCTTCTCCTCCAGTTCACTGTAATACGCATTAAGGGGGGCAATTTTTGACATGACTCGATACACGACTCGGAACCCGCACAAAATTTATCCGGGTCAACCCGCACGATTAAAATTTCGGGTCATTTTTGGGTCGACCCGTTATGACCCGTTTATTAAACGGGTGGGTTTCGGGTCAACTTGTCAACCCGTATAATGACCTGTTAACCCGTTTAATAAATGGGTAGATTTCGGGTTAACAGGTTAACCCGTATATTGGCTTATATATTGACCCATTTAATAAATGTGTCATTACTAACCCATATATCTACCAATTTACCTACCTAAATATCTATTAAATCTTATAATTTAAATAGGTTAAACATGTTAAACGGGTTAAACGGGTCAAACGGGTCATAGGTTAATTGAGTTTTGAGTATGACCTGTTTATTAAATGGGTTAAACGGGTTACACGAGTCATTAACAAGTCGGGTTCAGGTTGGACATTTTTGACATGATTATTAAACGGATCGGATTCGGGTTGGGCATAAATGGGTAAAACAGAATTCATGACACGACACGACCCGTTGACACTCCTAATACGCATAAATCATCAACTAAAAGATTTCAAATATTTCTATTATGAATTAACTTTAAAATTTTTTGGACTGTCACTTGAATAACTGAATTTTGACTAATATTTATCTTTGGTGAAATTGAAAATTATTTTTCTTTTATCTGACCATTTTTGTTGAAGCTTAAATGAGTGAAGGACTTTTCTAAGTGTATGCAGATGATGATGCCACTTGCGGCGTGCCAACATGGATTGGCAAAGGCATGACCACTTGTGTTTGCTTCTAGCGAAATAAGGGAAATTACCAGAGGATGAGGGCGATTTCCTCCTCAGCTTCGTTGTCCGCCCTTACCCGCATCACGACCCCTTCACAGCTACGTCATTCGTAGCAGGGCCGGCCAATAGGCAGGGCAGGAGGGGCCTAGGCCCCGGGCCCAAAAATATTAAAGGGCCCAAAATTAAGTTTTTTTTTTGTTATATTAAAAAAAATAGTAAGATGTATGATAATTTAGATGGGGGATACGAGTGAACAAGAAACGAAAGGAAAGTCTCCTTCAAAATTCCAAAAAGAAAACGCAATGTTTTAATATTCTAATTCAATGTTTTAAGGTTAAATATCAATCTTTCAATCTCAAATTCTCAATTGTTCTAAATTTTTAAGTTTTTGCAATCTCATTCAAACTCTCAAACCCTAACCTCAATTTCTTTACAATTTTCTTTTCTAGTGGAAGACATCTAGACATTTTCGCCTCCCCTTCTGAAAGCCCTATCCGAGATATTCCTAAGTTACAAACCTAAAAAATAAGTAATTTAATTTAATAAAATTCCTATTACAGTTTCCCTAATTGAATACTTCCATTTGGCAACTTTCCCTTATGAATGTTGTAGTTTTTAACGACAGGAAGGCCCCCTCATATAATCAAAGGATTAATGTTATGGGTCTAAACTACGAATCTAACATTACAAATGACATGTCAGTTCTTACTCTTTGTTAGAAATTAGAAATTATGCCTCTTTAGTTTTTTTTTTGTGCCTTTTGAATCTTTAATTACGTATTTTTCGCATTCCAGGAAAATTTCAAGAAACTCACCTAAATTGATAAGATCATTGCTACAAAAGTTCTTAGTTTAACAATATTTAATTACATTCTTGTTTTGAATATAAAAGTTTGTATATAATTGCAAATTGCTTACTGATTTTACAAAAAAAGTATAAGATTTGTTTTAAAAAATTAAATGTAATTTTTTGGATATGATGTACTCTTTTTTCTTTGTTTGGGGTTTTGTCCTAATTTATGAGTTTTCTCATAGCAAAAATTGTAACGATACTTCTTAATAAAAATATAATATAATCAATTTATAAAATTTAAATTTCAATAATTAAGTATGCGAATTGAGGGCCCATTTTTTATTTTTGCCCTAGGCCTCTAAATATTTGGACCGGCTCTGATTCGTAGTTAAACCTACTGCAATTCAAGAAGAAATGGTGAAGGGGAGAGGGCGATTGACTATCTGTTGAGAGAGGGAGAGGGTCTGTTGAAAGACGGAGCAGGGAAAAGGAGAAAGAATTAGGGCTGAGAAATTGAGAACAAAAAAATTGAAAATGAACGCGCGGGGGTTTGAACCCAAGAAGTTTGGTCACGGATTTTGGAATTCAAACAGTGCCCATGTTTTTAGTTGCCGCTTTGCCACTTTCAGTGTTTTTGAACGATTTTCACTGCATTTTCAATAGGACGAAAAAATGTCGTCAGTTTAAAGAGAACAGATTAGAAAAAAAAAAAACTATTTTTGCACCTTTACATGATCATAGATGACAGTTTTATCCAAAACTGTCATCTCTCGGAATAAGATAACAATTTTAGTAGAAATTGTCATCTAATCAGTGTCATCTAAAGTTAAAAATGGCATGGTGTTGACACCTTCAAAGCTAGCAGTTAAGCAGTGAGAGTTTGTTTTTTGGTCTTTTTGGTTTGAGATCCTAGATAAAAAATGTATTTAGTTCTTTCAATGATATTCAATATTCTTGATTATTTCCCTATCAACTAAAGATTGATTTGGACATAAGTAGGAAGAAAGATTGAGAAGGTTAAAGCCTAGAATTAAGATGTACTTTGATGGTACTAAGGCAGACCACTGGGTCCAATTTTCAATTTTCATTCATTTTAAGTACTTGCAAGTTGCAACTAATGATGGCATAAGTTAATTAAGGTTCACAAATATGTTAATTTCTTTGGTAATATTATCCTTGCTTTGTTTAAAAAAAACAACCACAACAACCACATCTCAACAAACTAGTGTCTGACTGCCACAAACTTAGACTTGGACAAGGACATGTCAGCTGAAACTAGCTTGTGCTAAAAAAAATCTAGCTATACAACCGCCTCTATTTGTGGTTAAGAATTAATCATGTCCAAAAGTTGGACTTTAATATAGTTGGAAATCAAAAGATGATTGTGTAAAGACAATCAATAGACAAATTTAATAGGTCCAGATTGATGGATATATGGAGTCGGTTTATAAAGTCTATAAATGTAGTTGGCGCATCGACGTATGATATGAAAAGACCCATCTCAATTCTCCCGGGATTAACGCAGGATGTGCCATGCTCCCTTTGGACACCTCGTGCCAGACCAGGGATAATCTGAACCCTCTCGGGGTTTCTAAAGTGCGCCAGGATCTGTGGATGTATATGATGTCTCGGTCGGCTCTACAGCCCACATCTGCAATCAACCTGAAGGGTATTAAAAACATTAAAAGCTATGAGTGGACGAAAATAAATAGTTTATAAAAATACATTTCACGAAAAGAATTTTATACCCTTCAATAAAAAGGATGCATGCACACAAAAACCAGTTATTATAATCATTTACTTTAAACCAAATCATAAGGCTTGCAATCCAATCCACAGTGAAAACACTTCCAATCAAAACCATTTCCAAAAATCGTAAAATATTGTTTATTATAGTTTAACCAATCCTTTGCATCCCAGATGTCATAATGTCATGGTCCTAAGGCTACGCATGCCGCTTGGGGGTCTCAAGTCCGAGTAAACCCCTGGGTCCACCAGTGTCTGGGTAGTACCGTAATGGTATGCCTTACCGGATCACTGCACGGGGTATGACATTCAGGATGTCTAATCAATAGCAATCCCGAGCCTCACTACGTGAGCCTTTATACGGTCTCTCCATAGGGTGGCCCCTCTCAGGCAATGCACCGTGACCACTCTAGTGTCCCTGACGACTGGAGGAGACAATCCACTTAAGGATGGTATAAAAACGTAACCAAAACTAGTGGAAAACCATTGTAAAACCACTTATACCTCAAATCCAGTTTAACTCATTTCAATAGGGTCTCAGCCCGAGATATAACTTTACAAATCGTTCCCACAAAACATCCATAGGACTCAGCCCAAAATCATATCTCAACAGGGTATCAAACTCAGAACCTCATTTCGTAAACCATAACTGGGACTCATGCCCGGTACTACAAACCAATTAGGCCCCCGGCCCTATACTTTGAACCAACTAGGCTTCCAGCCCGATACTTTAAACCAATTGGACCTCCGGCCCGATATTTCATAAATCAATAGGGCCTCAAGCCTGGGATAACATATTTCTCAAACCGAAATCATTTCATTTAAAACTATGTTTGACTCCACAACTAGTCAATATCATAACCAGACAGGTCTCAAGCCCAACATCGTAAAACGGCACATAAAATCCAGATGATCAACAATGTATGATATCCAAGTATTTTAACTCAAATCATTGAATAAAGTATTTAAAACAGTTATGCATGCATTTCATATATAAACCAAAAGTCCACTTATAGATTGTCCTTGCTACGCGCTTGCCAGCTGCGCCGTAAGCCACTCTGGGCTATACTGAACACTCCGAGTCTTCCGGACCTGTCCAAAACACTTTCTAGGGTCACTACCAACCTAGAAAAGTCCTAAACAAAAACCCCCAAAATTCTCGACAAAGTCAACGTGTCCCAGACACGCATCCTTTGGCTAAAAATCTCAATTTGACCTATCAGACAATCTCCGATCGACCTGAAACCACGACCATTAGATTTAGATCATCTAAACCTTTCGAACGGGACTAGTCTCACCTCGAAATTCATGTCCATGTACCCCCACGCATAGGTCAAAGTCCTGGTCAACGGTGGTAAAAAAGTCAACGCTCACATCATGGTCAACGGTCAACGGGTCAACTTGGTCAACGGGTCAACTCGATCAAGGCTCACCGGTGAAGACGACCGGCGCCGCCGTACGCTACCGTCTCCAGCAGCCGGAAACTCCATTTTAGGCCGAAACTTCAAACCTTGATATCTCACTCATTTCTCAACAAAATTCAATGTTCTACATATGTAAATTCATCTACTCAACCCAAGGAATCCAAATTTAAACCCAGAAATCGAAGAAAGTACTTGTTTTGAAAGTTATGGCCTCCTAAAGTTTCGGCAAAACTTTTGATCGCCATTCCAGCCACCTCTGACGTCCACTCCGTCCAAGATTGCACTTATAAGCTCGTAGGAGCTCAAGGAACATCATCCTAAGCTTAGAATCGAACAACACCATCAAAATAAAAAAAAAAACCCACGGTTTTAACCTTTTTTTCAGGATTCCAGCCACCCACCACGGCGGTTCCACCTTCCAAGCTGTCCCCTCAGCCTCTCTCTCTCACCCTCATGGTCTCACAATGGAAGATGGAGTGATGAAGATGATGGTTGGGAGTTGGGCACGGGTTTGAGAAGAAATGAAGAAGAAATGAAGATGAATGATGAATGATGGTGACGATGCATGAATAAATAAAATGGGTCATAGGGTGGGTGACAAGTGTCACTCATCCTATGGTCCAAAATCAGATAGTTGGGTCCCACTAAAAACAAACCTTTTCTAAAATCAAACAATCCATGAATAGTTCTTGATTCCTTTCGTGAACCATAACTTTTTCGTACGACGTCCGATTTCGACGTGCCGCTCGTCTACGAACTTGTAATAGTCCTCGGTCCTCGTGCATTTGATCTCACGGGTTAAAAGTTAACTTTTTGTCCATTCTGAGGGGTAAATCGTCATTTTACATCGACCGTCCGAAAATCCTTGACTAATTCCCAATTAGTCACGATAATCCTTAATTAGTCCCGTAACCTCGGGACGGGTCGTTACATGATATGTATGTAAGCTAGAAAGAATTGTGTGAAGTGAATGAAAAATAGAGGAATAAAGTGAAAGTAATAGAGTTGTAGAAGAATACTAATGTGAGTTGTTCAAACTATTCTAACTTTTTTGGTAAGGGAAGATGATTGTATTAGAATTGGTTTTTTTATTAGAGAGTTGTGTTGTAATAATATTTTGTTAGTGAAATATAGGTATCGTGTTTACTTGTTTTAACTCTCTAACACTTGATTATTAAAGTTGTGTACTGTCACGACTCGACTCTCCGAGCACAATATAGTCTTCTTTGGGCCCAGCTCTCACGATTTTGTTTCTGGGAACTCACGCGCAACTTTCCAGTGGGTCACCAATCCTAGGACTATTCCAGCTCAAACTCGCTTAACTTTAGAGTTCCAACCAAACTCAAAGCCAGTGAGCTCTCAATGCTAGATAGATACATGCCTACACATATAAAACACTTCACCTTTCCCTCCCCGAGCGATGTGCGATTGTTCATCGATCTTACTTCCCAAGTTCACAGATTTTGCTCACCGGTCTTGCTTCCCAATCTCACGGGTCTTGCTCATCGATCTTGCTTCCCAAGAAACGAGTCTTGCAATCCACCCACTTTGGGGCCCAGCCTCCTCACTGCCACACTTTCGATCAGGGTCTAGCTCTGATACCATATTGCCATGACCGACTCTTCTAGCACCATATTGTTCGCTTTGGGCCCAGCCCTCACGATTTTGTTTCTAGAAACTCATGTGCAACTTCCTAGTGGGTCACTCATCCTAGGATTGCTCTATCCCAAACTCGCTTAACTTTGGAGTTCCAACCAATCCCGAAACTAGTGAGCTCACAAAAGACCTCATGCTAGATAAATACATGCCTACACATATAAGGCACTTCACCTTTCCCTCCCTGAATGATGTAGGATTGGTCATTGATCTTAATTCTCAAGCTTACAGGTCTTACTCACTAGTCTTGCTTCCCAAGCTCATGGGTCTTTCTCACCAATCTTGCTTCCTAAGACACGAATCTTACATGTACTCTAAGTTTATTCAACAATTGGTATCAAAGAGGTTCATCTAGGGACCGAATTTAGTGGAATTGCATTTAGTCATGAGGAGTTTAGTGCTCTACAAGTGTTATCTTGTTCAGCATACGAATATTTTTCCAGCACAATGGGTGGTCTTCAAGTGGTTGGATAAATTAAGAAGCTTAACAACAAAAACTACAACATATGGGTAACATGCATGGAATCTTACCTAAAAGGCCAAGATCTTTGGGAGATCGCCGGTGGTAATGGAGTTACACAGCTAGAAGAAGACACCAATGGCAGCTTTCGCAAGTGGAAGATCAAAGCAGTGAAGGATGTATTTTCCCTAAATACAACAGTCGAAGATGATTTGTTAGAGCACATCCGAAAAGCGAAAACATCAAAAAATGCATGGGATACTTTTGTTGCGCTCTTTTCAAGAAGAAATGATGCAAGGTTATAGTTCCTTGAGAACAAGCTGTTTTCAATCACACAATGAGAAATGGCCATTTCTCAGTACTTTCATAAGGTAAAGTATTTATGCTGTGAAATTTCTGAATTAGATTTGAATGTTGCCATTGTTGAATCAAGGATATAAAGAGTTATTATCCATGGTTTGAGACCCGAGTTTCAAGACTTCATAGCCTCTATACAAGGATAGTCGACCGAATGATCAGTTGGTGAGTTTGAAAATTTGCTTGCTGATCAAGAAGTTATGGAAAATCAAATGGGAGGAGTCTTATTGTAAGTGTTTGATGCACATTAATAATTGATGCATTTATAATAATGAAAATCGTATGCATGTATTGAGATGATGAAGGTAGAATTTTTTTATTAGTTCAATATGAGCAAAATAGAAAGTGTTGGTAAAATTTGTGTTTGAAAGAAATCTATTTTAGGAGTAGTTTAATTATTGTAATTGTTCATTTTAATTTAATTATTAGTTAAAATGTAGTTTAAATTACAAAGATTTTCAAACACACACCCCCCTATCCCCTTTAATTCTTTATTCTTTTATTATTTGATTCTTTTATTCTTTATTCTTTATTCTTTAATTCTTTGATTCATTTATTCTTTAATTCATTTATTATTTAATTCTTTTATTCTTTACTTCTTTAATTCTTTTATTCATTTATTATTTTATTCATTATTCTTTCTCACTAGCAAATTATTAATGTTTCCTAATTTCTCCAGTTAAGAACGATCCATATTTACCAATACTACATCTACACAAAAAGGGTTTAAATTGCATAATACTTGAATTACGTGTTAAATTTATTGCATAGTTTGGGTGTTATCAGGGACAGAGAATAGAATCAATTATGTAATGTCAACAGAGGTTGCATATGTGAATAAGACTAGGAGGAACAAGACATAATATTATGGAACATGAGACTGGGTCACATTAGCTATCACAAGCTATGCATTATGATGAAGAAATCAATGTTGAAAGGCCTTTCTCGACATGACGTGAGAACAGATACAGTCTGTGTAACGAACCGGAAATTCGAAAAATGAAAATTTGGAAAATTTGAAGGAAATGACGGTTTTGCCCCGGGTTATAAGGGCCAAAAGTTGACTTTTTTATCGGGACCTTGTTTGGACCTTCTGTAAGTACCGTTCGATAGGTCTCGAGACGCTGAATCCGTAACCAGGCGGCATGCGTCAATCAGAGTTCGGATGAAAAAGATACGGGTCTGAGAAGGGGAGGAGCATTTTGGTAATTTAGAAGGTAAGGGTAAAATGGTAATTTTGGTTAGGCTAAGGTTTGATGAGTCGGCTGCTTTGGTGAATCATGCAGGTCTGTGAGTGACACATGTCACTATGCAGATGATAATTAGTGGCTTTGATTGTTATCTGATATTGGAGGGAAATATGTGTGTTTAAAGTGTAAACCGTGTGTGTGTTTAAAAAACAGAGACCAGAGACACAGCCCTACTTGATCGACCTCCCCAACAACCTATTGAGAGAAAAGAAGAACTGGAGAAGGATTGAGAGAGGGAAAACAAAGGATTAAGAAACTGAAATAGAAAGGAAACACGAAGGACTGAGAGAAAACCCGAAGAGAAACCCGAAACCTGTTCTTGGATAAATTTAAATTCGAATTTGAGTTGTAGACCAACCAAAGTCAAATTAAGGTTCGATTATGACTTCTGGGACATTTATTAGTCGATCCAAATCGAGAAATTCAAGATTCGAAGCTCTTGGAGCCATGAACAGACATGGCGGAATTCCAGAAATCGTGAGCTTTGTTCGTATAATTTGGGGTAAGATTTTGTGAAATTGATTACAAAATCATCTTTAAAGTAAGTCTATGATTCTCCCTAATTAATTAATTGAAGAAACCGGTGATTGTTTGATGAACTGGGACGATGAACATTCATTAGAACTTGAATTCAATTGAATTAGTTTGAGGCAGTGACGATTGAAATTAATGTTACAGACCACTAATTAAGTTGGTTGCGATGCTATGTGATGGATCAATTGAAGAAAACAAGTTGAATTTGGCAGGAATTGAACCGAGTCAATAAGCGGGTTGAACGACCCGTTTAACAGGCAGTCGGGCAGAGACGATGAACAGTGTTTGCACTGTAGCAGCGTGTTGGCTTCACGCGCAGCCACTCACGGCCGCGCATGACGGCGCATGGGCACGAATCCTGAGGTTAGGTCAACATGACTTTTGTCCTATTTAATGTAACAAACATTTTGGCATTAGTTTCGAGGAAATCGGATATCGTTTCAATAGTGTTCTGTGTATCCGAAGTTTTAATGCACGTTTAAAATACGTATTTAAATCCCGAAAAAATTGGGGAAAATTATATGAGGTATATTTGAGTGTTAGTAACCCTCGATAATAATTTTGGACAGGAATGGTGACTTTCGGAATTGACGAAAAAACGTGCAGCTCGGAAAGCGAGCGATATGGACGGTGTGTGAGTGGACTTTTGTTTTCTACCCAGAATGCATGCATATATGTTTTAAATGCTTTATTATATGATTTGAAATTCTTTGGCATGATTGATGTTTCGATATGATGATTTCTGGATTTGGGGAATATTATATTATTTTATATGATTATGGGCACGATTTTTGAGAAACTTGTGAAAATGCTGTTTTGGGCGAAGGCCCGGGATGTGAGATTGTTTTTGACTCGCATTATGAGTCAGGAAATGATTTGATGGATTTGTAATGCTTTCTGGATATATTTTATGGATTTATGTGAAATTAGCAACCGAGGATGCGATTATACGGATTTGCGTGAAAATGACATTTTGGGCTTGAGACCCAATTGGATAGTGATTTTGACTCGGATTTGGAGTCACATGTGAATATGATTAAATTTATGATTTTGGTTTATAAAGTAAATTCTGGACACTGTTTTTATGATGGAATTGTGGAACTTGCTTTGTGAAAGCTATGTTTCGGGATAGGCCCTATTGAAATGTTTTGATTTGATTTGAGACATGAATGGTTTTAAAATGAGATTAATGGATTTGGTGACTGTTCCACATATACCATCCTCTATGATTTGATAGTCTCCTCCAGACGTCGTAGATCCTGGAGTAGTCACGATCCACTGCCTGGAGATGAGTAGCTCTGAGGGAGGCTCAATCTCCGGAGTGTGAGCTTATGATGATATCCTCCAGACGTCGTAGATCCCGGAGATGATATCACCCCAGACGTCGTAGACCCTAGGGAGGTACTCGGACATGAGGCACCCGAGTTTGCACGCGTTGCATTGATATCGTGACGGGTTACTTGGATATTGAGATTGGATATTGAGGATTGGTGGTCTTTATGATTTATTGATCTTTGTGTCCAGATACTTTATATCATGAACTAATTTGATGAACATGAGTTTAATGGACCATGTGAAAACATGTTTTGATATTATCGGTCCACTGTTCATACTTGATTGATTTCACGCTATTACTCATATTTTATGATATGCATGCATGTTTGTGAAACTGGAGGGTACAAATGTATTTTGATAAATGTATTTCTAAAACTTTATTTTGTCCACTCTTTTTTGTTTTATTGACCCTCCAGGTCATGGCGCGATGATCGAATCTAATCGAGAGGTGGAGGCATGAGTGGGAACAGGTGCGGTTATCCCTTGTTTGACAAGTGCTGAGGGTAATTTCGGAACTTTAGTTGACTTGTCAGATGGGAGCAGGACCGGGCACGGTTATCTATGTCCTTCGGGGACGAGTCCTGTCAAATTGGTATCAGAGAACTAGGTTTCTGATTCTATTGCCACATCATGCCTCCGAAATGTAAGCCTCGTACGCAACCTGGAAGTGAGACGGGTAGACGAGGGTATATGAGACCTCGCGATAGATCTCGGAACGAGATTGACCCTGGATTGGGGGTCAAATGTAATCAGTGTACACTGTGAATTACTAACTGGTAAACATGGATTTGTGTGGGACCCAAGAATGAATGAGCCAAGGGGCTAGAAAGGTAGAAAAATTAGGCAGATTGGACCCGAGATGAGATTATTCTCAGTGAATTCCTTAAGTGAAATGTGTGTCTAACGAGTTTAGAATATGATGGGATATCCCTTAGGCCTTATAGTTCATATAAGATGTGATTCACCAGCGGAATTTGCTCGGTGATCAGGTATGCCAATGTTGGCATGGATGATTGTTATGAGGTTGGACTCAACAGGAGTCACGATTGGACTCGAGAGGAGTCGAGACAGGAAATGGGGCTCCAAGTGAGTCAGGAGATCGGTTAGAACTCGAGATAAGTCATGGTAATGTATCAGGGCTCGAGATGAGCCACAAAGGTTGAAATATAATTATGGTTTTTGACACGGCCGACCCTTGATTGAGGAATGTTTGGCACCTGGGATGCCAAGGATTGGGATAGGGTTAAATACTGATGGGTTATGAATGTATGGATTGGCATTGTTTAACCCTATTTACTGGACTTATGGATTTGGATAGGTCGTGTCAATTCCACTTAGTGATTGAAAGTTCGGGCAGAGAACCGTAGTACACAGAGATCTGGACTTAGGAGATGGTCCAGTGCAGTGGGACGCTAGTTGGGTCCACTGGGTGATAAAATGCTAAGGTTAATTGCTCATGATTGTGGGTCGTCTGGTCACATCATAAGGAAATGGTTATATCGATTGATAAAGTGAGATGACATTGTTGGGGTGCAATGGAGCAGGGATTGGCTCCTGTAATGATGGTTGATGTGACAGGCGGGGGAAAAGTTGGTAGGCCCATGGTGGACTGTAGGGGCGTGGTCAGTTGGGACCACATGCCCGAGGATTGCAGTTATTGGCAAGAGGCCTGAGTAGCCTCTGGAGTGGTGACATAGATGTAAGTTTAACCAGGACGTATGTATTCGGTAGGTTCTGGGCTATCCACTCTTCTATGTCTTGAGATTGTATATTAGACGGATATGGAGATGTTCGTGATTGGTTAAGGTATGGAAGTCGGTAAGCCGACTAGAGCTACGGATGTAAGAAATTTGAAGATATTTAGGTGGTAACCTTGGTATGGTAATTATCTAGGGTGAAATTGGTGAGACATAAGGGGGGTAGACCTATTGATGTGAGGCTACCCAGAATGACAGGTGTTATTCGCCTAAGGGGCTGACCTAGGGTGTTCCTGGACTTGGATGATTTGGATGTAATCCTTGGGATGTATTGATTGATGACTCAGGATACCACTATCGAGTATGTCGATTAGAGAGTGATATGTGGAGTCAAGGATTCCCAGACTCGAGGATGTTGCCCTTTAGAATGATATTGAACCTCACAATCAATGTACTGTTGGTATGAGGTAATCAAAGTTCACTGGTCAGATGTGTGGCATATGTGATTCGTGTATGAGATGCCTAGTGATGGCGGAAGATGTACGGATTTTTCAATATGTTTCCTGAGGCTTTGCCAGGATGAGAGATTGAGTTGATAAGGGAGATCATGTCGAGTATACAAATTATTTCTCGAACACCCTGGTATGTGGCACCTATGGAGTCATAAGGACTGAAGGTGCACGTACAGGACTTGGTGGATACAGGTTCATTTGGACGAGTGTCGCCGTGGGGAACCCAGTGGTGTTAAAGCGAAAAAAGGGATGATGGTTCGAGCTTACATAATGATTATGGACAACTTAATAAGATAACGGTATGAGATAAGTATCCCTTATCACGAGCTAACGATTTGTGGTTCTATTGGAAATATGTGATTTTTGGGCCTAGTAAGAGTGGCTAACAGGATAATGATTAAAAGTCATGAGTAAAAGAGGAAAAACAAATGTTGTCCGGATTCGATGTGGCTAAGGTTAGTCAATGGTGATACCCTTGGATGGTCAAATGGACTAGTCATATCTGTGAGCTGATGATTCAAGTATTCTGACCACATTTGGATGGTGTATGGTACCATGATTGATGATTGATTGGTGTACTTACATGTGTAGATGGGCGTGTGATATACTGGACAGATGTATTGAATGCCCTCAGAGAGAAAAATATATGATTAAATAAGTGTTAGGTCTAGTCGACCAGAGTAGGTTGTGAAACACATACGAATAACGGTCGGGATTAGTGTGAATCCCAGGAGAAATAGATGTCTTGGTTAATAGAAACTAATTAAAGACGGTCACGGGGAACATGAGTTGTTTTGAGATTTGATGGAGACCACTAAGGATTGTAGAAGGATTCTCTATAATGTTTTTCCAGTTATGGTGATTGACCCGGAAGGAGGTCAGAGTTATTGGAAATGAGAACTAAAATAGAATAATCACAAAATGGAGAAACAATGCCTTTTGTTCAATGTGACCCTTTCTATATGTATAGTGATATGTCACTATGAGATTTGGGATTTGTTGAGGTGTTCTTCGGTAGCATAGGGCTGGGATGGCCGATGCTAGCTGAACCCTCAAGAGTTTTACTTTTCTTGCATGATTTGAGATCGACCATAGTGATCCATGGGTCAAGTATGCAGAGGTCATACCTCTAGGAAGGAATGTACGAGTACTGTATTGACCATCAGGGTTAATAAGGATTGATAAACATAAAGGCTTAATGTGTGATGAGGCGATGGTCAGGATACATTGAGATTAAGACCACATTGACGGGTCAGGTATCATTCACGGGGAGTCTAATAAAATAGCCGGCCGAGGATTGACATGTTTGATAACGTAAGGATAGGTGAAATCCTATTATTGATGGAACTCCATAGGATTAGAGTAGTACATGATTTTGATCATTTGGACTACTAAAGTCCAACTGCGGGATCATACTTGGTGTATGATGTTGGTGTATGATGTTGGATGGAATTCAGGTTAAGGAATGGATATGCTTTGCGATATCGTATGAATGATTGTACTGAGTGCAGGTTTTGGTAGGAGGTAGGCATCAGTAAGGCCTACGAGGATAAACACAACAGAAGGAAAAGTTAAATTCATTATGCTTAGTGACCCTGGAAAAGGGGTATGGAATGATTGACTTAATGAGGGAAATGAGTTCCCGATTTATTTGACCTCATGGGATTATTGGCATGATGGCCTATACTGGGTGATTTAAGCCATTGTACCATGTCATGAGTGGATGACATGTGATTGGGATAATGATACTGATACTTGTGAGTTCTAGATTATGTATACTCGGATGTTGAGCGAGGCTCCGTATTTCGAGTAGGCATGGATATGACTGCCCGTGGGGCAGGGGTTACAGAGAATTGTAACGATATTGATTTAATAATGAGGACTGATTTTCCTAATTTCAATAAGTTTAATTATGAGTTATATTTGGTTGAACCAAAAGGGTATGTGGTTAATTATGTTTCTGGTTCACATACATATTCCTCAGGAGAACTATCATCGTATCTACTGATTGGAATTTCGAGGACGAAATTCTTTAAAGGGGTAGGTTGTAACGACTCGGAAATTTGAAAAAAAGAAAATTTGGAAAATTTGAAGGAAATGACGATTTTGCCTCTAGTTATAAGGGCCGAAAGTTGACTTTTTGATCGAGACCTTATTTGGACCTTCCGTAAGTACCATTAGATAGGTCTTGAGATGCTGAATTCGTAGACAGGTGGCATGCGTCAATCGGAGTTCAGATGAAAAAGATACAGGTCTGAGAAGGCGAGGGGCATTTTGATAATTTAGAAGGTAAAGGTAAAATGGTAATTTTGGTTAGGCTAAGGTTTGATGAGTCGGCTGCTTTGGTGAGTCATGCAGGTCTGTGAGTGGCACATGTCACTATACAGATGACAATTAGTGGCTTTGATTGTTATATGATATTGGAGGGAAATATGTGTGTTTAAAGTGTAAACCGTGTGTGTGTTTAAAAAATAGAGACCAGAGACACATCCCTACTTGATCGACCTCCCCAGCAACCTATTGAGAGAAAAGAAGAACTGGAGAAGGATTCAGAGAGGGAAAAAAAAGGATTAAGAAACTGAAATAGAAAGGAAACACGAAGGACTGAGAGAAAACCCGAAGAGAAACCCGAAACCTGTTCTTGGATAAATTTAAATTCGAAGTTGAGTTGTAGACCAGCCCAAGTCAAATTAAGGTTCGATTATGACTTCTGGGACCTTTATTAGTCGATCCAAATCGAGAAATTCAAGATTCGAAGCTCCTGGAGCCATGAACAGACATGGCGGAATTCCAGGAATCGTGAGCTTTGTTCGTATAATTGGGGGTAAGATTTTGTGAACTTGATTACAAAATCATCTTTAAAGTAAGTCTATGATGCTCCCTAACTAATTAATTGAAGAAACCGGTGACTGTTTGATGAACTGGGACGATGAACATTCATTAGAACTTGAATTCAAATGAATTAGTTTGAGGCAGTGACGATTGAAATTAATGTTACAGACCTCTAATTAAGTTGGTTGCAATGCTATGTGATGGATCAATTGAAGAAAACCAGTTGAATTTGGCAGGAATTGAACTGAGTCAATAAGCGGGTTGAACGACCCGTTTAATAGGCAGTCGGGCAGAGACGATGAAAAGTGTTTGCACTGGAGCAGCGCGTTAGCTTCGCGCGCAGCCACTCACGGCGGCGTGTGACGGCGTATGGGCACGAATCCAGAGGTGAGGTCAACATGACTTTTGTCCTATTTAATGTAACGAACATTTTGGCATTAGTTTCGAGGAAATCGGATATCGTTTCAATAGTGTTCTGCGTATCCGAAGTTTTAATGTATGTTTAAAATACGTATTTAAATCCCGAAAAAATTGGGGAAAATTATATGAGGTATATTGGAGTGTTAGTAACCCTCGATAATAATTTTGGACAGGAATGGTGACTTTCGGAATTGACGAAAAAACGTGCAGCTCGAAAAGCGAGCGATATGGACGGTGTGTGAGTGGACTTTTGTTTTCTACCCAGAATGCATGCATATATGTTTTAAATGCTTTATTATATGATTTGAAATGCTTTAGCATGATTGATGTTTCGATATGATGATTTCTGGATTTTGGGAATATTATATTATTTTATATGATTATAGGCACGATTTTTGAGAAACTTGTGAAAATGCTGTTTCGGGCGAAGGCCCGGGATGTGAGATTGGTTTTGACTCGCATTATGAGTCAGGAAATGATTTGATGGATTTGTAATGCTTTCTGGATATATTTTATGGATTTATGTGAAATTGACAACTGAGGTTGCGATTACACGGATTTGCGTGAAAATGACATTTTGGGCTTGAGACTCAATTGGATAGTGATTTTGACTCGGATTTGGAGTCACATGTGAATATGATTAAATTTATGATTTTGATTTATAAAGTAAATTCTGGACACTGTTTATGATGGATTTGTGGAACTTGCTTTGTGAAAGCTATGTTTCGGGATAGGCCCTATTGAAATGTTTTGATTTGATTTGAGACATGAATGGTTTTAAAATGAGATTACTGGATTTGGTGACTGTTCCACATATACCATCATCTGTGATTTGATAGTCTCCTCCAGACGTCGTAGATCCTGGAGTAGTCATGATCCGCTGCTTGGAGATGAGTAGCTCCGAGGGAGGCTCAATCTCAGGAGTGTGAGATTATGATGATATCCTCCAGACGCCGTAGATCCTGGAGATGATATCACCCCAGACGTCGTAGATCCTGGGAGGTACTCGAACGTGAGACACCCGAGTTTGCACGCGTTGCATTGATATCGTGACGGGTTACTTGGATATTGAGATTGGATATTGAGGATTGGTGGTCTTTTGATAGGACGTTAAATAAGCATTATTTTATATTATTTTATACCCTTTATACTTAGCTTTTAATATTAAAATAATAAATAATTAGATAAATTAATTTATTTTGTGTTATTTTTGTTTAAATAAATAAAGTTTGTAATTTGGAGTATTTTGGCGAAAGAATCGTCTCGATCGGAATTTTAACGAAAATATTATGGACGAATTTCGGTGAAATATTACTAAATTAGTTAAATTAATTGATTATTATTTGTTTTGGCAGCCCAAGTCCATTTCTACAAACCCAGCCCAGCCTGCTGCCTACGAGCCCAGTCCAAAACCAGCCCAGAAGCCCAAAGCGAGCGGCCCAAGCCCGCGTCACTAGCTCCCCAGCCCTTGGCGCTTCAGCGGCCCCCCACCGAGCGGCACTCCTCTGACTCAGCGCGCGCCTGCCGACAGTTTCTGCTCCAGCTCAGCGCACGCCTGCCGGCCACCACCCCCCTTTCCAGCGCATACCTGCCGAAAAAGTTCCCTTTTTCCAGCCCATACCAGCCGAATATTCCCCCCTTTTTCAGCTGTTTCTGACAGCCCATTTCCAGCAGCATTTCTTTTGTTTTCTTTAATTTCTTTTCCCCACAAACACCACCCAATCTCATCATTTCACTTTTTAATATTTTTATTGTAACTTTTATTTGTTTTTATTTATTTTTTTTAGTGTAATTAGCTTTCCCCCCTATAAATAGGGGTTCAATTCTTGTATTTGGGGAGTCCCCCATTAGCTCCATTTCTTCCATTTTGCTTAGTTTTTAGTTCTCTTCTTTTAGTTCTTTTGTTTCTCTCTTTTGAGAGACATTTTTGGGGACCATTTTAACTTCTTGTAGATTTTCTTATTAATTAGTTTCCTTTTAATTCTTATTCTTAATTTATGTTATTTTTATTTTTCTTAATTTCATTTCTTCTTTACTTTGTTCTTGTGATATTTCTTTGAGATCTCTTAAACACATTTTTATGCTTTCCTTAAGAAATACCTAGGCCAAGTAATTCTAAGGCAATTCAAGAGTTTTAAGACCAAATTCCTCGTATTTCTTCTTCCATCTTCACAAGTTTCCTGCCGCTGTTCGGTGATTCTTGTGAAAATCCATACTTCTCTACTTAAATTCTTGTTATTGTTATTGGTTTTACTTATAATTCAATATATGTGTTGGTATTTTCTTTCTAACATTTGTAAGTAAGAATGCAATCTCCATGTGTTTTACTTTTTGAGTTTCTTTTACTTTATATGTTTTAGTACTTAAACTTCAATTCGAAACTAAATGTTGATCCGCTGTTCGGGGCATTTCGAATAGAGTTGAAGAGATTTAATGTTTGATCGTTGTTCGGCGCATTAAATCACTTACTTAAGGTGGATCATATTGTAAGTAATAATCCGCTGTTTGGTGCATTTATAATATGAAAAATGTATGCATGTATTTGAGATGATTAAGGTATGATTTCGTGATTGGTTCAATATGAGCATGATGTTAGAGTGTCGGTAAAAATATGTGTTTGAAGAAAGTTAACTAGTACAAAGGTTAAAGTAGAAGTAGAATTAAGTATTTAATTATTTTTACTTGTTTTCTTTATTTTATATTTACAACTCTTTTCAAAACCCCCCTTTTCAATTCTTTATTCTTTATTCTTTTATTCTTTTATTCTTTTTTATTCTTTATTCTTTTATTATTTTATTCTTTAATTCTTTTAATTCTTTTATTATTTAATTATTTAATTCATTATTCTTTTATTCATCTCCCACTAACACATTATTAATGTCCCTAATTTCCCCGGTTAAGAACGATTCCTATTTACCAATACTACATCAACACAAAAAGGGTTTAAATTGCATAACACTTGAATTACTTGTTTAATTTAATGCGTAGTTTGGGCTTAGTCATCTTTATGATTTATTGATCTTTGTGTCCAGATACTTTATATCATGAACTAATTTGATGAACATGAGTTTTATGGACCATGGGAAAACATGTTTTGATATTAGCGGTCCACTGTTCATACTTGATTGATTTCACGCTATTACTCATGTTTTATTATATGCATGCATGTTTGTGAAATTGGAGGGTACAAATGTATTTTGATAAATGTATTTCTAAAACTTTATTTTGTCCACTCACACCTTTTCTGTTTTATTGACCCTCTAGGTCGTGGCGCGATGATCGAGACTAATTGGGAGGTGGAGGCATGAGTGGGCACAGGTGCGATTATCCCTTGTTTGACAAGTGCTGAGGGTAATTTCGGAACTTCAGTTGACTTGTCAGACGAGAGCAGGACCGGGCACGGTTATCTATGTCCTTCGCGGACGGGTCCTGTCTGCCTATGTCAGATGTCAATATGGTAAAGCACATCAACTACCATATGAGGAGTCAAAGTTCAAAGCATATGAACCATTAGGGCTAGTTCACTATGATGTGTTTGGGCCTGTTAATAATCATCCATTAGCAAGATGCAATACATTGTGACATTTATTGATGACTTCTCCAGATCTGTGTTGATTTTCTTTATGACACATTTTCAAAGTTTAAAGAGTTTAGAGATACTGTTGAAGGGGATGTGGGAAAAAAGATTTGTTTCTTACGAATGGATAATCGAGCAAAGTATAGCTCAAATGAGTTCTTTCGGTATATACGAGAATGTATAATACGTCATCAGTTTACATGTGCCAACACTCCACAACAGAATGGTGAAGCATAGATTTGTGGAAGCATGCTACACTCCAAGAATGTGCTAGGAAGATTTTAGGATGAAGCCATGAGAACTGCAACTTATGTGATCAACAGACTTCCTCAACCAAGGATAGGATTTTTCTCACGCTTTGAGAAACTGTTGGATATGAAACTTTCATTTAGTTACTTTTGAGTATTCGGTTGTGTGTGCTACGTCTTTGTTCAAAGTCATTTACGTAGCAAATTTGATACAAAAGCAGTAAGATGTATCTTTGTGGGATATGACAACTTGAGAAAAGTGTGGAAGTCTTGTGGTCCTATTGGAAAGTGCTACACCTCACGAGAAGTTGTATTTGATGAATCATATTTATGGGTATTGCCAAAAAATGAGGCATTACTAGAATCAAGAGAAATTGAAGATAAGTTACAAGAGAAAATGGGGGAGCACATTACTCAAATTCAATCAATTTTAGAAAAGCCTGAAGATACACTCACTGGTGATGATACCATGCCCATGCATCAAGTGACTCAAAATCCTTGGCACACTTATATATATATATATATATATCAACAAATAGAGGATGTTGGACCTAGTGAAGTTGAAGTATCAACCCGACAATCACAACTTAGGGCGTCAATTAATTCATAAATAATCACATTTCATGTTAAATCATAATCAATCCATATAAAATCCATACACAACCCACCTTAATTTATCCATTCCAAGTCCTTACTATCAAATGGGATTTTACTCAAATCCCTTGCAATTCCTTAATCAATTTCTTTTATAAATAATGTGTGTTAATCTTCCATTCACATCACAAACTATCCTTATAAACAACTCTGATTATTACCTTTTATCTTGTCAATCTTAATAATCCAAATACCATAATCTAACTCACCATAAATCATCATAATTATTAATCCTCTAATTTTTGTAGTAATAACCTAGCATTAAATATAAGCTTATAACTTCAAATACCCAAAACTATATGCAAACAATGTCCAATGATCTTGAAACCTATACTAATGGCTTCATATGGATGAATGCTACAACATTCATGTTGAACACTTCCTCGGATTCCAACGGACGCGCCCCACGTACCGCCCATATCCTCAGCGCGTGGTGGCCACGTGCCACTGTAGGTTACCTTCAAGTTGAAATCGGGTCGACTCGGGTCATAGGCCTGCGACCCCAACCCGGCCATATCTTGGTCGTTTTATGTTCAATTTCTTAGTTCTATATATCAATTTGATTCGTTTCAACCCCAGGAACCTGTCTATGACCTTAAAGTGACATAAATTGTACCAGAAAGTAGGGAAGCTTACCTTCAAGGTTTCAGCCATGGCGTCCTACTTCGTTTTGTAGCCTTCCTGCAATCCAACCTTTGTCTTTTTGACTCTAGGTCAATCCTAGGAACTTATATAGCACCTTAGGATCCTCAAATAGAAATTTCCATCCTTCAAATTTCTTGGACACCCCACGGCCAATTTCTTGGTTTTACGGTTACTTGTAGCTACGGTTTGGAGGGTCTTGGCCTGCCTAAGTGATAGGTCCTCAAATAAGCATTATTTTATATTATTTTATACCCTTTATACTTTACTTTTAATATTAAAATAATAAATAATTAGATAAAATAATTTATTTTGTGATTTTTCTGTTTAAATAAATAAAGTTTGTAATTTGGAGCATTTTAGCGAAAGAATCGTCTCGATCGGAATTATAACGAATAAATTATGAAAGAAATTCGGTGAAAATATTAATTAAGTTATAAATTAATTAATTTTTATTTTGCAAAGCCCAAAATCATTTTAATGCAGCCCAAAAACTTATTTTCTGCAGCCCAAATTCCAGCAGCCCGCACGGCCCAGTATCAGCCCAGCAACTCGCACGGGCCAAGCCCGCATCATACCCCTCCCCCAGCCCATCAGGCCGTCGACAGGCGCTGGCCGAGGCGCCTTCCTTCTGTTCGGCGTGCACGTCCCAAATGACCGTCCCTTCCTCAGCGCGCGTGCGCTGACTTGCCGTACGCCAGTTCAGCTGCTCATTACCAACCCGTCTACCCCTTGTCAGCAGCCACCTACTGAAATCACAGTCCCTTTTTCAGCAGCAGCTCACCAAATCCTCAACTGCTCCCTTTTCAGTTTTTCCAGCATGACTTTTGCAGATTTTCTGCAATTATCAGCCACTTTTTCAGCCAAAACCATCCCTAATTTCATCATTTTTCATCATTATTCATCATTATATTTTTATATTTTATTTTTGTATTTATTTATTTTGATTTTTGGCACTCCCTCTATAAATAGGGAGGCCATTTCACTTGTAATTTTGGGTCCCCAATTGTCCCCATTTTCTCCCATTTTATTTCTCTTTTTGTAGTTTCTCTCTAGTTATTCTCTCCTTTTAGTTCATCTTCTTTCTTTAATTTTGGGGACCATTTTAACTTTTTGTAGTTTCTTTTATTTAATTAGCTTTCTTTTAAATTCTTGTTCTTAATTTATGTTATAATTTATGTTATTTCTTAATTTCATTTCTTCTTTACTTTGTTCTTATGATTTTTCTTTGAGATCTCTTAAATACATTTTATGCTTTCCTTAAGAAATACCTAGGCCAAGTATTTCCGAAATAATTCTAGAATTTAAATCCGCATTCTTATGTTTTATCCTTCGTCTTCATAAGGTTCTAGCCGCTGTTCGGTGTTCCTTATAAATAACATTTCATTGTTTCCATCCACTTTCGGAATCACAAGCTGTTTTTGGGTTCCAAAAGTGTAACTATATTTCCCTTACTTAAATTCTTGTTATTGTTTCTGTTTACTTATAATTCAATATATGTGTTGGTATTTTCTTTCTAACATTTGTAAATGTGAATACAATCTCCATGCGTTTTACTTTTTGAATTTCATTTACTTCATATGTTTTAGCGCTTAACCTTCAATTTAACGCTAAGTGTTTATGACCGCTGTTCGGTGCACTTAGAATAGGGTTGAAGAGATTTAAATGTTTGACACACATTGAAATCAATAACATAATGTGAATCGTATTATAAGTGTTTATGAATGTTGTTCGGTGCATTTGTAATATTGAAAAACGTATGCATGTATTTGAGATGATTAAGGTATGATTTCGTGATTGGTTCAATATGAGCATGATGTTAGAGTGTTGGTAAAAATATGTGTTTGAAGAAAATTCACTTGCACAAAAATTAAAGTAGAAGTAGAATTAAGTTCTTAATTGTTTTTATTTGTTTTCTTTATTTTATGATTACAATCTTTACAAACCCCCCATTTAATTCTTTATTCTTTTATTCTTTATTTCATTAATTCATTAATTCTTTTATTCTTTAATTATTTCTTATTTAATTATTTAATTATTTAATTATTTACTTCTTTAATTCTTTAATTCTTTATTCTTTGATTATTCATTATTCTTTCTCACTAACATATTATTAATGTTCCATAATTTCCCCGGTTAAGAACGATTCCTATTTACCAATACTACAACTACACAAAAAGGGTTTAAATTGCATAACACCCGAATTATGTGTTTAATTTAATTCGTAGTTTAGGCGTTATCACTAAGTTCCTTTAGAATACTTTTCTCTTCCTTATCTTCTTTCTTTCCCTCCCTCTCCATGTCTCTTTATCTATCGGGTGGACACTTTTCATGGTTTCAGCCATACTCCCTCGAAGTGTCCTTTCACAACATACTTCCACATATATGTATAGCTAAACCAAGTTAATGAGTGAGAGTATGAAGAACTCAAAAGAAGCTTCTAGATAATACACATGGTTCACATGCCCAATTGTGAAAGTACGAAATTGCACATGGTGGCAAAATTGCCATTTTGCCCTTCACCATTTTGGACCCGAAGCAATTATGATCTCCGATTTTGGCGTGTTGCATGTCTATTCACTCAGGATCCCAAAGACTTTCTTAACGGCCTTCTCAGAATTTCCAAAAGATGCCCCAATCAAAAAGTCAACCATTTGGCTTTCAGTCAAAAAATCAACTAATTGACTTTCAATGGGAAAATCGTCTTTTACCCTTCACATTTCTATATTTCCATTTCCTCGAGATCCGAGTCGTTACAAGAAAACTAAATTTTATGCAAGAACCAAGCATGTAGAAATACAATATCATTTTTTCAGGGAGAATGTATTGAAAAGAGAGATTGAAATGAGACATGTTGATTGATGCAAATGATCAAATTGGGGACTTGTTATATATCGGCTTGGTTTGAGCTCGACAAATTTACTCAATATGGAGATGGAGCGAGACAAAAAATACTGACAAACATGGTTAACAGTGCATTATTACTCATTTAGTAATTGGGTTAAGAGCCTTAAATAATAATGATATTATCCCCGGTGATTAATTGCATTATTATCCATTTAATAATACAAAATTAATATTAATATTTATTATTTACAAAATCAATCGACCAATTAAAGCGCTCTACAACTCCCAAGATAAATAATGGAGTTCATTTCATTTCAAGGTAACTCGTTCTTCGCTTTTGAAATATTTATGATTCCTCTCTCAAAGCTTACGTAAGTATCCGAGCGTTTTTTGTTGAACAATTTTCCGATGCTTCAATCTTAACTTCGATTGTTTCTTATTTGTTATCTGTAGGGATTGTAAAGATTTTTTCAAGTGAGTACAATTTCTGCTGCAACCTTACGTATCTAAGGGAAGAGCTTCATTGATTGATTTTTGATCAATGGAAAAACATGGGATGACAAGGAAGAGATCCCTCAACTGATTTTAGGTTCTGTTTTGTAATTTTCTAGTGTCTGTGTTGCCAATTTTCTGCTCTAGCAAAATTTTTTTCATTAAATTTTTAGTTGAACTATTATTGAAGACCAATTTCTCCTTTATGAACACTATTCGTCTGATGTTTCTTAAAGTTGTTACATTTTTAAAAAAATAAAAAATATCAAATAACTTTAGTAAAGAAAAAAACTTAATTACTCAAAGGGAAATAACATTTAAGACTAATATGCGACTGTTTTTAACAAACATTGAATGAAAAGTGACTAATATGTGACTGTTTGTTTATAAACATTGAATCAAATGTGGTTAATGACAGGAGAATTTTGGCTTTT
Organism: Prinsepia uniflora; assembly: GCA_032719365.1. Lineage (NCBI taxonomy): Eukaryota > Viridiplantae > Streptophyta > Magnoliopsida > Rosales > Rosaceae > Prinsepia > Prinsepia uniflora. The sequence goes on from CM064863.1 coordinate 26,373,859, forward strand.
AATAATAGTTTAGGGCGAAAATTAGATTTTAATAATATTTTAGGTAGAAAATTGATTGAAATTAATGAAAGTCGATGGGAAAAAATTGGCACAGTACACGAGTTCATAGTGGCAATTTGTGTTGGATGTGTTGTGTCTCTTAGTCCTCTAGTTTGGATGTTGTGCACTGCCAGTCTGCCACTAGCCACTAGCCACTAGCCACTAGCCTTTTATAATATCCCTTTGGAGAATCTGTTGTTGGCCAAGACATTTTCGGTGCATAGCCTTCGAAACTTGGATATTTAAATGGAGTTATAGAACAACAAATACGTAGCAGGCTTGAATGGTTTGATGTTCGAATATTGTTGCAGACATCAGTTCAAACTCTATTGAAAAAGCAGGGAGGAAAAAGAGCAGCTTGGGAAATATCCATTCGCTGTTGCTGGTGTCAACAACTCAACATTACATTTATGATCATGAAAATGCTGGAACTTGAAGCCACTAGGTCTCAATTCTCAGACAAGTTTAAAGATATTGTCAATTAAACAAATGTAAATGTATGTTTCGCAGAAAAACCCACGACTTTCATTAGAGCAGTTTTCTTACAGATGTTGTTAGGTAAAATCAACGACGTACTTCATGTAAATCACTAAATCCATGTTGGTGTTTAAGTTTTTCTTATTTTCAATTTCATGTTAATTGATTCACTTGATTCATTCGAAATTCTTACTTAATTGCGCAGAAAATGAGTGGAGCTTCGACTTGCTTCACTGGTTGGCGTTCGTGGTTATGGACGAGCAATGGCTTGCTACACACATGGAGTTCAATGTCAGAATATATAAATTTCATGCTCATCACCAACCAACGTTATATATATCCTTTCAATTGGGTTTTGAACTTTTTGATTGAATTAGTTGTATGTGTTAGTTAATTGCAGGATGTCTTGAAATCAATTCGAGCTCAGTTGGAGAGGGAACTTCTAATGGATCTTGTCTTGCGGATTGAAGAGATGCCTTCTTACAACCTCCTTTCTTGGTGCTAATCCTATTAGAAGTGCACACCAGTTATTTCATTCTTTCTTTTCTTTTTCAATTGGGTATAGTTATTAGGTTGGGAAAATTGCAAGTGATGGATGTTCTTTCTGATACAAACTGAATTTTTTAGATCACGGACTATAAGTTAAGGCATATAGGTCACTGTCATTAAAAATAGATTCGCCCCTAGAAGACGGTATCTCGTTGTAGTAGGTTATATATAGCGGCCTACTCTCCAGGATACAACAACCTTGTAGCCTTGTAAGTGTACACTCGCAATACTTGAATTAAGTGAATACCTTGAATCAGGGCCGGCCAATAAGGAGGGCAGAAGGGGCACAAGTCCCGGGCCCAAAGATGTTGGAAGGCCCAAATTTTTTTTTTTTATGTTTAAAAAAAAATAGGAAGATGAATGATTATTTAAACGGGCAATACGAGTGAACGAGGAACAGAAGGAGAGTCTCTCTCAAAGTTCCAAGAAGAATGCACGGTGTTTCAAGGTTCTAATTCAATATTCAAATTCAATGTTCCAAGATTAAATATCAATCTCATTCAACCTCAAATTCTCAATTATTCTAAATTTTTAATTTCTTACAATCTTATTCAAACTCTCAAACGCTAATCTCAAGTTCTCAACAATTGACTTTTCCAGTCGAAGACATCCAGGCCTTTTCACCTCTCCTTCTGAAAGTCCTAGCCGAGATATTCCTAAGTTATAAACTTCAAAAAAAGGTAATTTAATTTAAAAGAATTGCTATTACAGTTTCCCTGATTAAACACTTTCATTTGACAACTTTCCCATATGGATATTGTAGTTATTGACGTAAGGAAGAACCCTTCATATAATCTAAGGACCAATGTTTATGGGTCTAAGTCACGAATCTAACATTACAAATGGCAGGCCAGTTCTTCCTCTCTGTTAGAAATTAGAATTGTGTCTCCTTAGTTTTTTTTTTTTGTGCCTTTGATTGCTTAATTACATCTTTTTCGCATGTCAGAAGAACTTCAAGGAACTCACCTAAACTGATAAGGTCATTGCTACAAAGATTCTTAGTTTAACAATCTTTAATTACATTCTTGTATTGAATATGAAAGTTTGTATAGAGTTGCAAATTTTTTACTCGTTTCGCAAAAAAAAAAAAAATAGAAGATTTATTTTTTTAAAAAAAAATGTAATGTTTTGAACATTAGGTACTTTTTTTCTTTTGTTTGGGGTTTTGTCCCAATGAGTTTTCCCTTAACAAAAATTTTAACGATTCCTCTTAATATAAATATAATATAATTAATTTATAAAATTTACATTTTCAATAATTAAATATGAGAATTAAGGGCCCATTTTTTATTTTTGCCCTAGGTCTCTAAATGTTTGGACCGACTCTGCTTTGAATCTTTCTCTCGATAAAAAACCAAACAAACTAGAAAAAAAAAAGCATTTAACTCTCACTGAAACTCAAAAACAAATGTTTGAAACTAGAGGGGAGCAAGATGAGATAAAAAAAAAAAAAACTCAAATCTTTTTGGTTGTCTTTTTTGTATCTCAAATCTAGATGAAGTAGAGTATATATGGGGGTTGGAGATAATGTAACATCGAACTCAATATAGTGGATCAAAATACTCTTAGAGCAAACATATTAGTGACTGAGGTGTTCATTCTTAATTAAAAATTGGATATATGACGTCTCACCTTATGTTGTACAATATCTCCTCTGTAAAAGATAACTCATAACCCTTAAAAGTGTTATGTAGACTTAGTTTAGCTTCTTTTTCTATCTACTATATATGATCACCAATGGTCAGCGAAAAAAAGTTGCCACACTAAGAAATCCAGATGCATACAGTGCGGTTTGATACGAATTTTGACAATATTCAAATCTATACTGTTAAAATCTTAACGGTTCGATAAGGTTCGGATTTTTAAAAATTAAAAATGAAACCATTTCGATCCAAACCGTTACTAACGATTCGGTTTGAATTGAAATGATTTCAAACCGTTTTCACATAAAAAAAATAGCAAGCATATTAAAAAAACAATAAGGATATTAAAAAACAGCAAGTATATTAAAAAAACAACAATGATATTAAAAAAAACAGCAATGATATTAAAAAAATAGTAAGTATATTAAAAAATAGCAACTATATTAAAAAAACAGCAATGATATTTAAAAAGACGGCAAGGATATTTTTAAAAAAAAAGTAAGGATACAAAAAAAATAATCAATAAGGATACAAAAAATAATAATCAATACTCAATATTTTGTATATTAATTTTGCGAAGAATTTGATTGCAAACATTACCACTATATTAAGATTTAGCAAACAAAAATTACCACTTAATAATCTTTTATTATACTTTTATCTAAGTATACATATATTGATCTGGGAATATTTGGGTATCTTTTTATTTTTATTATTTTTATTTTGTATTAATAATATATTTAAAAATTAATATAAATTAATATATTCCTTAACGGTCAAATTTGGATTTAATGGATTTTCAAAATGAAAATCCAAATTCAAACGGTTACTAACGGAGCAGTTTAGATTCTTAAACCGTTTGACTTTTATTCGCTGAAACTTAAACCGTTGTATAAATAACAGTTTGAAGCGGATCGATTAGCAGTTTTAACAAATTCGTGTTCACCCCTACTAAGAAAGCAATCCAACCAAAAACAAGGTAGTTACGAACGAGAGGACTAGTTGATCTGACATAGACATGTTTTGTGAAATGAATCTTCGCATCTTCTGGAACAAATGGGATGAAGACGAACTTTTTTCCGCAGCGTCACATAGGCTACATTTTGAATAGAATTCAATAATTTACTGTCAACTTCTTGGATGCTGAAATTGTTTTGTTTCAAAATGAATAGATTTTAAGTGACAGATATGTTCACCTTCATGGTTGTTTTTCTCCCTTATTGGCTCTTTTTTTCTTTCTATTTTATGTTCCTTTTTCTCTATCCATTATTAATTTGAACTTTTGAGATTTATTTCAATTTTTATTAAGAGATCCATGTGACCATGTCTGCAATTGGAATGATCAAAATTACAGCAAAAAATTGTGTCATAGAAATGACTTCAGTTAAGATTATTTTTTGAGGCCTTATGTTGGATCAGTATTTGCTTCTGCGTACCAAATACTCCTCATGTGTCTCAGCTCCAATTTTTCAAACTTTTAGCTGACAAGTCTTTAGTTTGCGTAATGTAGAGAGATTGACTGAGTTGCTCACTTTTTTCTTTCTTCTTTTTTCTTTTTTTTTCCTTTTTTTTTTTGTGTGAACGGCTACTTTTGTTCATAGACACTCTTGGTATCCTGTCCTTTTTACAAGACAGAATGCAAATTAGCATTAACGTGGTAATGGTCCAATTAAGAATTTAATCCTACACCTAATGCGGGTTAGTGAAGTTACATCTTCTCATCCATATGGAGAGAAATTTTACCTACTCAATTTGTCTATAATTACACTGGCGAATGGATCTACGTCACACGACCATCAACCGGAAGCTCAAAATGAATCAAAGACAATAATGAACCAATCCAAAAATTATTGACCCAAGAAAATCAAAAAGTTAATCATACATTAGTAGAGTTATTAATCATGAAAAATGATAAACGGGTGCGTCCTAACAGAATAATAACATCCAGAAAGTTAATAACTCATATTAAATTAGATTGTATAACTCATGTGTATATTAATGTGAAAATAAATTCCTTGTCATTACAATGTGAGAAGGGGATTGGACATATACATTCAATAGAGGGACTATTATATGGTATCAACTATCAAGTAGATATCAACATACACATGATGCATATAATACACATATTACAATACATGTACATATTGACTGATATTAATATTATACTTAAGAATGAAGAATGTCAATCATGTTATTCGGAAATTCTACCACACCGCGCTGGATTAAGTGGGGTGCAATGCAGATTCGTTGGATCTCAATAAAGCTAAATTTAACGGTTAATGAAGGAAGAGGCACTTTTTTTATATAAAAAAAGTGTTAAAATTGTAACCGGGAGAAAGTGGAACCATTTACCATCGTCCTCTCCATTTCACCATCCTCTCTCGACTTATCCAGCATCCTAACCGAAATACCAAATTCCAATTTCAACCTGAATTCCACCATCATCAAGTTTATGATTTTTATGGAAATTTTAGCCATTGAAATACTATTATTACATCAAAATAATAGAAAACAAAAATTAATTATGTAAACAAAAAATTGAAACTGAGAACGACATCGCCATAGTTCGTCAAGTCTGCTGAGTCAGCCGAATTTGATGACGATGTTTGGCTAGGTTGGACTGGTCACAACGAGGCAAAAAAGGAGCAGAGGTGGCGAGGTCTGGAGCATCAATTTCGTTGGTGGTGGTGGTCTTTGGTGGCTCTATTGTGGATGCTTCTCGGTCGTCTTCATGTCTCCAGTGCTTCATGTCAAACCTCCACCAAATCACGCATGCAATTAGTCAAAATCTAACTAAACAACCTAAGGAATCCAATGGTACAACTTTCACGCTTCAATTTTACCTCGGAAGTTGTTGAAAAAGCTCGGTGCGACCATCGAATTTCTCGTCGATTTTCACGACATGCTATGCATTGACGATGGAAAAGTATTTGGTTGGACTCATCTTGTCTCGTCTCCACAATAGGCATTGAAAAAGAAAAGGTACCTAGGTTCCACCGGATTTTGAAGTGTGGAGATGATGGTAAGTTTCGATGTCTCTAATTGTGTTCAAGAGGGAGAAGAAATCGAGAGGAAGAGAGACTAAGACAAAGAAAGCATTTGATAGGGAAAGACTTTGAAGGAGAGGGAGAGAGAGAGAGAGAGATAGAGAGAGAGAGAGAGAGAGAGAGAGAGAGAGAGAGAGTGTGTGTGTGTGTGTGTGTGTGTGTGTGTGTGTGTTTGTTTCGAGAGGGAACGAAGACTGGAGAATTCGAGAAAGAGAGAGAGAGAGAGAAAGAGAGAGAGAGAGAGAGAGAGAGAGAGAGAGAGAGAGAGAGAGTGAGTGTGTGTGTGTGTGTGTGTGTGTAACGACCCAACCCGTAATCAGAGGAATACCATGAGATTATCGAGAATAATCGGGATTAGTCGAGGTAAAATGACGATTTTGCCCCTTGAAGGGGGGACTTTTGACCCCGAATGGCTATTTACACGTGGATTGAGGTTCCTTATGTAGATGGAGGGATTTTGATTACGTAAACAGGCGGCACGTCAATTTTGGACTTCGAATGGTTATTTTACGGGTCAATGAAGGTTTTAGTCAGTTTTAGGGGGCATGTTTTAGAGAAAAGGTTGACTTTGGTTTGTTTGTTTATGAAGTCCAAAATATCTAGTCTGGACCAATGGATGAGTGACAAGTATCACTCATCCCATTGGCCCATATCCCTACACCATATTACATCTCTCTCACTCTCTCATTTCATACACACTTGAAACCCCACCCTCTCCATTTTTCTTCATGGACTTTAGCACTTAGTGTAACGACTCGTCCCGGGAGTCGGGATTAGCGAAGTAATTAGTAACGTATTAGTTAAGTTAATCGGTAGTTAGTTGGTTACTGTTGGACCGTTAGCGCAGAATGACGATTTTGCCCCTAGAATGGGCAAAATGTTGACTTTTAATTCGGACGGTCAATTGGCATTGACCGATGACCGTGTCGTAGTTCGGGACGTCACGAATCCGTAGACAGGTGGCACGCCCGATTCCGACATCCGAGGAGGAAGTTATGATGTTCGGAAGGTTGAGGGCATTACCGTAATTTGGTTAAATAGAGGGAAAAATTTGACTTTTTTGTACGACAAAGTGTTTACACGTAAACCTAGGACCGTTAGGTAGATCTCGTTGTCCTGAGTACTACGACAGGCTGCATGCCTTCATCGGACGTAGGACGAGTAAGATACGGGTCTAGAACGGCTAAGGGTAAAATCGTAATTTGGACATTTAGGGGTATTCTAGCCTTTTTGTGCCTTGGGATGCGTGCAAATCAGATTGGGAGAAGTTTACAGAGATTAGTGGATATTTTTGAGTTTGGGACCACAGGATTTGAACACGTGGGCTATGTCTAGTGGCTTCTAGCCACTTTCATTGTTCAATTAAATCTGTTTGGGTGTGTTTAAACCGTGCACTGGGAGAGAAACAGAGACTGAGACAGAGAGGAGAGATCGATCCAATTGAGTGTTGTGGGAGTGTTGAGGGAATTCTGTGGTGTTTGAAAGAGAGTTAGGAAGAGTGTGTGATCGTGTTTGTGAGGATTTGGGAGTGACTGTGTGTGTGAGGTGAGTAGCAGATAAGAGAAACAGAGAGGGAGTTTGGTGGTGGTACTGTCGTGCTTGATCAATCGTGGCTGCTGATGGTGTTCAGAGGACGGAGGAGGACCTGAGGAGTCGAGTGGACCCAAGGGAACGCGGCGGCGAGCACTGCGGAAGCTAGAACGACGGTAAGGTTTCCTTATCCTCTATTTTTCCGTTTAGGTTCAAACGTATAGTCGTGAGTTTTGAGGTCGAGTCAAGTAGTCCTATGAGTTCTAATAGACTTAGGAGGTCCCTAGGAACTGTTTTACCTTGCAGTCGTGACGGGGGGAAGACCTAGCGGCCGGGAACAGAAACAGGGGTTTTGGATGGTTTTTGGTTCGAGCTTGGGAGATGAGTTGTGGGCAGTAATGTCGTGTTTTGAATAGGGGAATAGATTGCTAGGATGAGGACGAATCTAAGGGAATTTAAAGGAACAAAAATGGTTGTGAGACGGTGAGGAACTGGTCACGCCGGTTCAGACCAGTCGAGTGGTCGAGGAAGAAGATGAACAGTGCCATTATGCAGGCGCGTGAAGCCCACGCGCAGCCCCTTTGGGCGGCACGTGAGGGCGCGTAGGGTAGAATCCGGGGAAGTGTCCAACATAGTTTTTAGTCTAATCATTGTAACGAACCTGTTGGGACAAGTTTCGGGATGATCGGACAACGTCTCGGGTTAGGTTTAAGTGTTTGAAGGTTTAGGATTTCCGTTTAAGTACGTTTAGAATTCGGGAAAATTGGGGAAAATTAGGAGAAGCTTTGTAGACACGTTAGTAACTCGTTTTGGTGACCTTTGACAGGTCGGGAAATCCCCGAGGCAACCGAGGAACATACGGGACGCGAGTGATGTGCCCGGGAACAGTGAGTGGACTCTTTCTTTCTAAACGAGCATGCATAACTGTTTTTATCTATTTGTTTTATGGTTTTAAATATGATTTCATGATTATTGGTTACTTTATATCTGTTCTGCGTAATGACACGTTTTCGGGGAGTTTACGAATTTCAGCACGCTTTACGAGAAACGCTTTGATTATGATTTTGATGCTATGATTTTGGGGTTTCAATCTATAATTGGTTTTCAATGATTATAAATGGGTTTTGAAACATGATTTGATAACCACGGTTTTCGGTTTTAGAATCGGATTTCGGAAATTGAGATTTTGGTTTGAAAATTGGAAAAAGAGATTTCCGGATTTGGATTTGGAATGACGGTTCTGGACGCTAGAAGGGCTTCAGGATAGTGATTTCGGATTCAGGTTTGGATATGGATTTAGAAATGGTTTTCAAACGGTTTTGGATTGGATTTGCTGGATCTGGTTATTGGGTTTAAAGACCCGAATTATGTTTGACGGGGGACGGGCCCGGATTGGGTTTAAAGACCCGGATTGAGTTTAAAGACTCGGATATTATGATTTTCCCCCGTAGGCATGTTGAGTTTAAAGACTCGAGAGTTTAAAGACTCGGATTATATTGAGGCCTGGATTGAGTTTAAAGACTCGGGAGTTTAAAGACTCGGATAGATCCAGCAGGTTTGATCGGATGATGACATTGGTATTTGATGTTTTGTGATACCTTTTCAATGATGATTATTATATGCTTTATATTACTGTTTTCAGATATTGGGTTATGCATGCATGTTTTCAAAACGGAGGGCAAAACCCTGGTTTGTTTATGAAATTGTTTTTTAAACTCTTTTTATTTTTAGTCCACTCACACCTTCTGGTTTTTTTTTTAAATGCCCTCCAGGTCGTGGTGCTAGCGCTGGGGTTGACGTTGAGGCAGAGGCATAGGCATAGAGTATTCGAGAGTTATCCCGGAGTTTATCTCGGAGTGTCTCCAAAGTTTCCGTTGTGCGTGTAGTAAAACTTTAAGTAGGATTTCTGTCTTTTCATTTTGTACTATGCTCTGTATGACTGTTGACTGGTTGGATTTTGAATTCTCCCTTTCCTAGCAGTGTAATTTGTGGGTTTTCATGAGGTTGTTTCGGACTTTGTGTTGGGTTGTCAGTCGGGAGCAGGGTTCACCTCGGTTATCAGGGTGATAATCGGGGTGGGTCCTGAAAATTGGTATCAGAGCATAGGTTTACGGTTTGTGTCTGTTGCGAGGTTGTGTTTAGGTCGTTTTACTGACTCTATGCCTTTTTCAGCGTACGATCGACCATGCCTCCGAGACGTGAGCCCCCTCCACCACATGAAGAAGATGCGGCGAGAAGGACGGAGAATGCTACGATCGAGCGAGCCCAGCGGCTCGGGGCTACGACGTTTAGTGGTGGGGCAGACCCTGAGGAAGCCCACCGGTGGATTACGAGACTTGAGCGGATTTTCACAGTGATGTGATGCCTACCGGAGGATTGGGTTTTACTCGCTACCTTTTTACTAGATGGTGCGGCGTATGAGTGGTGGTACACCCTCGAGTTGTCAGGCTGGGACGCTCATACCGTGACTTGGGAGACTTTCTGGGAGCGGTTTCTGGATCAGTACTACCCCCGTTCTTTCCGCGATGCCAAGGAGACTGAGTTTCTGCAACTCCAGCAGGGGAGCATGACTGTGGCTGAGTACGGACAGAAGTTTCAGATGTTCTCTCGCTTTGCTCCTGCGTTTGTGGCTACGGAAGCTGAGAAGTGCCGTAGGTTTGAGTTGGGCCTGCGAGGTGAGATTAGAGCCATAGTGACGGCTGGATCGTTTGCGACCCTCCGAGAGTTTTCGGATGATGCAGTGAGGGTAGAGGCTAGCTTACCGGTACGACACCGAGAGTCGCCTTTTTCTGGAGCTTCGAGCCAGAGGACACCGAAGAGGGGAAATTACAGTTGAGCTTCATCTGCGGGCGATGATCGTTTTGGCAGACCTGGTAGTTTCCAGAGTTCAGAGTTTCGTGGACACCGAGCACAGCCGACTCCGCAAACCAGTGTGACGTCTGTTGCGTCTATAGGGAGACTGAGTGGTGGACCCGGTCGGGATGTTTGTTACTTTTGTGGAGAGCAAGGTCACTTCCGACGTGAGTGTCCGTTGTTACCCCAGGAGGGTGGCGTAGGCCGAGGAGCGGTAGGGCCAGGACGGAGCACGGCGTCAGCGTCAGGGATAGTAGGCACCATAGGAGGTGGTGGTGCCACTAGTAGTTTGATGGGACGCGGCAGATCTTCAGGACCTCAGGCCCGAGTGCTTGCGATGACTCAGCAGGAGGCTCAGTTAGCACCTGGTGCCGTGACAGGTACTTTTACTATCCTTGGTCGTGTTGTACACATTTTGGTAGATATGGGGGTAGAGTTTAGGATTTTCCCCTAGGTGACTTGGAGTGACGAGGTTGAAGACTACAGTGAGTTCCGTTGAAGGATGACGGAAGGAATTGGAAAGGAGTGACTATAACTGATCGATATGAGGTTATTGAAGAGAACCCACAATCTAGGAGTGCCTGTAGGACTTTGTCGATTTGATTCGACGGGATGCACTGAGCAGTTGTAGGAAGTGTAGACGAAGTAGTGAGTCGGTAGGTAGGATTCCTTTTGGGGTGAGTAAGCAAGACTGGATCGCTTCTGGTTAGATTTCGAGTTGGGTATTAGTTGTTGGACCTAGAACTGGTTTGGGAGGTTTACTTTGGTTTTGTAGTTGCGTTACCTTAGGCTTTCCTATCGCTTCTGGTTGGATTTGCTGGATCTAGTTATTGGGTTTAAAGACCCGGATTATGTTTGACGGGGGACGGGCCCGGATTGGGTTTAAAGAACCAGATTGAGTTTAAAGACTCGGGAGTTTAAAGACTCGGATATTATGATTTTCCCCCGAAGGCCTGTTGAGTTTAAAGACTCAGGAGTTTAAAGACTCGGATTATATTGAGGCCTGGATTGAGTTTAAAGACTCGGGAGTTTAAAAACTCGGATAGATCCAGCAGGTTTGATCGGATGATGACATTGGTATTTGATGTTTAGTGAAACTGTTTCAATGATGATTATTATATGCTTTATATTACTGTTTTCAGATATTGGGTTATGCATGCATGTTTTCAAAATGAAGGGCAAAACCCTGGTTTGTTTATGAAATTTTTTTTGAAACTCTTTTTATTTTCTAGTCCACTCACACCTTATGGTTTTTTTTAAATGTCCTCCAGGTCGTGGTGTTAGCGCTGGGGTTGACGTTGAGGCAGAGGCAGAGGCATATAGTATTCGAGAGTTATCCCGGAGTTTCTCTCGGAGTGTTTCCAAAGTTTCTGTTGTGTGTGTAGTAAAACTTTGAGTAGGATTTATGTCTTTTCGTTTTGTACTATGCTCTGTATGACTGTTGACTTGTTGGATTTTGAATTCTCCCTTGTCTGGCAATGTAATTTGGTGGTTTAAGTGCGGTTGTTTCGGACTTTGTGTTGGGTTGTCAGACGGAAGCAGGGTTCACCTCGGTTATCGGGGTCATAATCGGGGTGGGTCCTGACACTTAGTGCTAGTTGAAAGGAAGACAAAGAGAGGCCATGAGACGGAGAGTGACGGTGAAGGACAATGGAGCCACGGTGGTTGGCTGGAAAACCTAGAAAATAGGTAATCGTGTGAGTTGATTTTCAGCTTGTGAATTTTAGGCCGTGAAACTCAATTTTCTGATCCCCCTCGTCTTCTCTGATTCCTTGCGAGCACACAGAGCCAAAAATGGAAGGAAATGGACATGTGACCAGCCCTAGGAGGAAGCTTGAAAGTTGGCCGAGAAGGTTTGATCTTGGCCTAGGGATTTTAAGTTAGTTTTCTTGGTTTCTAGCTCGTAGATTTGTTTCTGGGTGAGAGACGATCAGATTAGCGCGTAGTGATTTGGACATGATTTGAGGGAGAACGAGTCGGGTTTGGAATCGGGTCGAATAACCCGTTATAGTGATTTGAGTCGACCCGGCTGGAGGTTAACGATGATGACGTGGCAGTCCACGTCTTCATGTCAGGCCACGTGGCAGACCGAGGTTGGCTCCACGTGGCGATCTATCACTAACTATTAGAGGTAACGTGGTAGAGGCTAACGTCAATATAACGTCAGTTGTGACGTCAACAGGGACAAGAGACACGTGTTAGGTGGTGACACATGGCACTAGTCAAGTGGTGCCACGTGGTAGTCTATCAAATGTCAAATGTCAAATGACGCTAGCGTTGACCAGCATTGACTTGCGTTGACCGTTCTTGTTCAAAAGTTTTTGATAGTCTGAATCCAATGGTGGTAGTTTCAGGTCAATCGGAGATTGTTTGGTTGATACTTTGGAGATTTTTCTCCTCAAAAAGCATGTTCGAGACACGTTTTCGGTTCTGGTGTTTTTGAGAGTTTATTGTATGGACTTATATGGATTTTTAGTGACCCTCGGGTGTGATTTGGACAAGCCCGAACATCCCGGAGGCTTCAGATTGGCTTACGGCTCGTGTTTTGAGTAAGCGGCGGTATTGTAAGTGGACATTTCCTTTCGTAACTCTGATGCATGCTTAAATATATGTTTTTACTGAGTTTATGGCATGGTATGGCCTGATTATTATTATGGTTATGATTATTGGATAATGAATAGTTTGAGTATATTATAGCTATGATTTATGGTTATTGATTATATTATGGTTTTTGGAAAAACCGGGATTTGGGCATGGTGCCCCAGAGTTAAATGATTTGGGCTAGGCTCGTGTGATAACTGTTTTGGGCTAGTGCCCATATGATAACTATTTTGGGTTGGTGTCCGTGTGATAAAATATATTTTGATTTGGATACAGTTTTCTAGATTGCTCAACTTCAGGTGATTGGATTGCTATATTCGGAGTTAGACTCCTTGGATTGACATAGACGGGCTCGGACGTAATCGAGGTTGGACTCCACACGTACCGACAAGGTTGGACCATGTAGGACTCGTACTCTCCTACCGGTAGTGCACATGGGATGATAATTGGACTAGCAGCTGGTTGGACCAGCATGACGAGGTTTGACATTAGGCTAGTTGGATAAGCAAGATCAGGTTTGGTTTATCAAATTGTGAGTTGTGAAAATGTTTTCAAAACGGCCCAAAACTAATGATTTCTATAAAATGTGGGCCATATGGCCTTTGTGTAACGCACCGGAAATTCGGAAAATGTAATTTTGTAAAATAATGAATAAATGACGTTTTTACCCTTGTGAATAGTATGGTCAATTTATTGACTTTTTGATTGGTGAATCAAACGGACGTTGGCCGATGACCGTGAAGTAGTTCGGGACGTCACGAGTCCATAGACAGGTGGCACGCCCAATTCCGACTATCCGGGAAAAAGTTATGACGTTCGGAAGTTCGAGGGCATTTTCGTAATTTGGACGAAAAGGGAGAAAATGTTGACTTTTTGTTTGACAACTAATTTTCACACGCTTCGAGGACCGTTAGGTAGGTCTCGATGTCCTGAGTACAACGACAGGCGGCACGTCGAAAAAGGAATTCGGATACGAACGTTACGGGTCACAGAAGCCTAGGGGCAAAATGGTAATTTGTCGAACCAGGGGCAAATTGGTCTTTTAACCTTGATCATACCATGACACCTGTCCTTTGTCTTATTCTTGCCCCAGAAAACATGGAATCGGGTCTTAAGGGAAACATAATCATAGGGACATTAACCCCTAAATTATGGTTTGTCTTAATCATTATCAATCAACAAATTAACCACTGATAACTCCAATTGACTCAGCCTCATTGTGTATTTGTGTAATTGAGAAAAAAGGGACTCGAGAGACTGAGAGGTGACGGGAGTACTGAGTTCAAAAATTCAGAAATTTAGGGGAAATTCTAATTCGCATGTGTGGGCTAGGAGAAGGGAAATTGAGGATTACATTGAGCTTCTGGGATCAAAACGAAGCTCCCTGCAACAAAAACGAAGAGAATTGCCGTCGAATTGAGGAAGAACAGAAGCTTCCATGGCTGCTGAAAATCGAGCTTGAGTTCTACCAGTTGGAGGTAAGGAATTCTCGAATTGATCTTGCAAAGATGTTTCTTACACTCTCACGATGCTAACCGAGTGAATTAATTTGAAAATCAGGGACGAAATCAAGAAACCCGAATAGGAGACCCGTCGAAGTTCGATCGTGAGTCGTGAAGTTTTAGACCTTAATTGAGGTAATTGAACTTACAGAACTTAAATGGAGATTGATTAGATGGGATCAGTTGAAAGAATGGATCGATTTGAGGTCGAATTGACTGAGATTGAGTCGGGTTCTATCGCGGGTATTTCAAACCGTTTATCAGACGTTCGAGTGAGAACGACGCACTGTAGCAACAATGTGCTACGCGCGTGGCTTTCACGCGCAGCCGCTTGCGGTGGCGGCGCGTGACGGCGCGTGGAGGGGATTCCGGCAAAGTGGTCAACATGAAACTTGATGTTCTCGATGATACGAACCTATCCACGTTGGTTTCGGGTCGATCGGATATGGTTTTGGAGTAGTTCCGAGTACCCGATGCGTTTAATTTATATTTAAATAATATTATAAAATTTCCGACAATTAGAGGATTCTGATATGAGGACCATATGATAGTCTAGTAACCTTAAATCACTTTGTTTGACAGGCTGGAATATTCCCGGGACGTCGGAAGAAAACGAACAGCTCGAGGCTGAACAATCTGGACGGTGTGTGTGAGTGGACTTTTGTTTTCTAACTGTGATGCATGCATATATGATTTTAAATGCTTTATTATATGATTTTATATGCTTTGGCATGATTGATGTTTCAATCCGGTGATTTCTCGGTTTTATGATTATTATATTATATTTTGGCACGATTTTCGAGAAATGATGAAATTGATGTTTTTGGGCTAGGACCGGATTGAAAATGATGTTTTGACTCGGATTATGAGTCAGGGAATTAAAAATGATATTTGGACTCGGAATATGAGTCAGGGATTGTTTTCATGAATTTACGTGATCGTGGCAACTCGGATTTACGGTTGCACGGATTTGCGTGAAAATGATATTTTGGGCTTGAGACCCAAGTGAATAGTGATTTTGACTCGAATTTGGAGTCACATGTGAATATGATTAAATTGATGATTGTGATTTATAAAGTGAATTCTGGACGCTGTTTTATGATGGTTTTGTGGAACTTGATTTATGAAAGCTATGGCTCGGGCATAGGCCCCATTGAAATGTTTTTGACTTGATTTGAGACATAAATGATTTTAAAATGAGGTTACTGGATTTGGTGACCTATTCCACATATACCATCCTCTGTGATTTGATAGTCTCCTCCGGACGTCGTAGATCCTGGAGTAGTCACGACCACTGCCTGGAGATGAGTAGCTCCGAGGGTTGGCTCACTCGCAGGAGCGTGGAATTATGATGATATCCTCTAGACGTCATAGTTCCTAGAGTCGATATCCCCCTAGACGTTGTAGATCCTGGGGGATGTACTCGGACGTGAGACACCGAGTTGCACGCGTTGCATTGATATCGTGACGGGTTTTATGGATAATGTGATTGGATATTGAGGATTGGTGGTATTATGATTTATTGATATTTGTGTCCAGATACTTTAGAAAATGATGCTTTATATCATGAATTGATTTCATATTATTACTCATGTTTTCTGTTATGCATGCACGTTTGTGAAAACTGGAGGGTAAGAAATGTGTTTTGGTAAATGTACTTATCAAACTTTATTTTTGTCCACTCACACCTTTACTGTTTTATGCACCCTCCAGGCCAGTGCACAGGTACGAAGGCTAGAAACGAGGCAAGCGAGGCAAAAGAATAAGTAGACCGTTGCGCACTCAGACACTCTACAGAGTAGGAATTTGATCCCTATCTATAATAGTACATATGCTCTGTATTGTCTTTGACTAGTCAAACTTGAGACGTCATTGGTCTGTAAAACTTAACTATCCCTTGTCTGACAATGTCTTTGGGATTTGTTGTGTGGTGTATGTATATAAGTTTGGTTACTTTTGGTATTTTTAGTTATTGTCAGACCGGATCAAGATTCATCACGACTATCAAGGGATAATCGGGATGGGTCTTGTCAAATTGGTATCAGAGCATTAGGTTACGGTCTGAGTCTTGCACATTAGTATACACGCGTTGTGATACTGATATGTTTCTCTTACAGAACATCCCAATATGCCTCCGAGACGCGAGCCCCGTACCCAGGCTGGTGATGAGTTTGGGGGTCCATACGTAGAGAGAGCTCAACGTTTAGGGGCCATTGGATTCACTGGCCTGACTGACCCAAAAGAGGCCTATGAGTGGATTACTCAATTTGAGCGGATCTTCGAGATTATGCAATGTTCACCAGGAGATATGGTTCCACTAGCCACACTTATGCTGAGTAGCCAAGCTTACCGATGGTGGCGTGGATTGCAGCTGACAGGGATGGTTGCCCGCACCCTGAGTTGTGAGGACTTTTGCCATCGTTTCCTGGATCAGTTCTATCCTCGCTCATTTTGTAATGCTAGGGAGGTTGAATTTCTACAACTACACCAGGGGGACTTGTCAGTGGCAGACTATGAGCAGAAATTCCTGAACCTGTCCAGTTTTGCTCCTCTGTACATAGCCAACGAGGAGGACAAGTGCCGAAGGTTTGAGCAAGGACTGAGGAATGACATCCTGGGAGCCGTAACTGTAGGATCTTATGACACGCTGCGAGAGTTTTCTGATGCAGCCCCTCGAGTTGAGGTGACCTTGCTAGTGCCACAGCAGTCCTCAGGCTCTGGTTGACGCCGGGACCGTCAGTATCAGGGATCTTCGAACCAGAGGTCCTCCAAGAGAGGTAATTATGGCTCTGGATCTTCTCGTGGCACTCGTCCGAGCTTTGGTGGTGGGAGTACACAGAGATATGGTTACAGACCCCAGGCGACATCACAAGCTAGCGGAACATCTATGGGGTCTACTGGTAGCCAGAGTGGTAGACCTAGCCGGGCTGGTACAATAACGTGTTATTTTTGTCGAGAGCCTGGACACATCATAAGGGAATGCCCCTATCGATCTGGCGGTAGTGGTGCTGGTTGGGGCACTACTGAGCAGGACCCTAGTACAACCTTGGCATCAAATGCTACAAGTGGGGAGTTTGAGGTGTACAGTGATGCATCCCTACAAGGATTGGGGTGTGTGTTAATGCAACATGTAAAGGTGATAGCATATGCCTCTCGACAACTGAAACCGCATGAACGTAACTATCCTACTCATGATTTGGAATTAGCTGTCGTGGTACATGCCCTGAAGATCTGGAGACATTACTTGTATGGAGAGACATGTAGACTTTTCACTGATCATAAAAGTTTGAAGTACTTTTTCACACAGAAGGAATTGAATTTGAGACAGAGACAATGGTTGGAGCTAATCAAGGATTACGACTGCACGATTGAGTATCATCCTGGAAAAGCTAATGTAGTAGCTGATGCATTGAGTCGGAAATCAGCTTATACTGTGGCACATCTACGAATGGTGCGCTTGCCCTTATTGGTTGAACTCCGTAGGACTGGAGTTGCTTTGGGATTGGATAACCAAGGTGGCTTGCTGGCTAGTTTCCAGGTGCTACCGATTCTAATTGATCGAGTAATTGAAGCCCAACTTGAAGACCCTATCTTGTGTGTCCTCCGAATTGAAGCCGATGCGGGGGAACAGCAAGATGTTGCAATTAGAAGGGATGGAGCACTAGTAAAGGACGGACGGCTGTGTGTGCCCGAAGATGTAACTTTAAAGAAAGAGATTCTGGAAGAGGCCCATAGTTCGGTGTATGCTATGCATCCAGGTGGGACGAAAATGTACCGTACGCTACGAGAACATTATTGGTGGCCGGGTATGAAACGGGAGATTGCAGAGTATGTTAGTAAGTGCTTGGTATGTCAACAAGTGAAGGCTGAAAGGCAAAGACCCTATGGAGCACTGCAACCCCTACCGATCCCGGAATGGAAATGGGATCATATAACAATGGATATTGTGTTTAAACTCCCCAAAACGCCTAAAGGACACGATGGAGTCTAGGTAATTGTGGATAGGCTTACTAAATCAGCACATTTCCTACCGGTGGGAACTCAGCCCAAAACTGTGAAATACCATAACTATACATAAACAACCATGTGGGTCACCACCCACGACCATAAATGAACATCAATTCATTAAAATCACACAATCATAAATCCACCCGGAAAGCCATTTCATTAATTCGTATTTTACCATTACCATCACCAGCATCCCTGATGCTAGACGTCCCTGACGTCATGTCTCACGGTTTCATAAGCTACGCGTGCTGCCCGGGGTCTCTCCGGGTCCATATTTCTGACATCCCTGATGTCTGACGTCCCAGACGTCAATCATAGCAATCCTGCTCCTGAGTCATCATACGGTCCGGTTGCTCCGTATGGTGACCCTTCACAGGCAATGCACCGTGACTTCCCCAGTGTCCCAGACATCTGGAGGAGACCATCATATAACCTTGTATCAAGATGGTATATGGAAAACAGTTTTTATTAATTCATTTCACAACAACACAATGGGCCCTGCCCGAATTTTCCATAAAACAACACATTTCCATTTAGGGTCCCTGACCCGAAATCACATTTATTAAATATAGGGTCCCTGACCCGAAATCACATTTATTAAATATAGGGTCCCTGACCCGAAATCACAATTTTAATCCAACTGGACCTCATGCCCGACTTTATGAACCACTGGGCCCACGACCCGATTTATAAACCAACTGGGCCCGCAACCCGACTTATAAACCAACTGGCCCCGCAGCCCGATTACGTACTCAAATGGACTCCAAGTCTGAGATTGCCAAAACAAGTGGGCCTCAAGCCCGAATTCATCTTTCCAATATAAAAACCGTTTTATCATATTATTTATTTAACCACAAGCACGCAAAACCACAAATAAACCGTTAATCCCGATATACGTGAAATACGGAAAACACCTCAAAATATGTGCAACATACCCGAAATCAATGCTCACAAATACCATCATAGAAATCATGTATATAAACCATATAACACATTTAAGCATGCATAGGATTTATAAAACCAAAGTCCACTCACAGACCGTTTTAACGGTATGCCTCGATACGCGTGCCACCGGCCCTCCCGGGCCTCACCACTATCACCGGGACTCCCAATCCTGTCCAAATCACATTAGAGGGTCACTAACCTCATCATTAACATCCTATCAAGGTTCCGTAATTTTCCCGAATTATTACTTATTTTTAAACTTAATTTAAAACCTTCGGATATCCCGAACAATATCGAGACGGTGTCCGATCGACACGAAACCAATTCCAAAATGTTCGTTACATTAAACAGGACAGAAGTCATGTTGACCTCACCTCGAGATTCGTGCCCACGCGCCGTCATGCGCCGCCGTGAGTGGCTGCGCGTGAAATCCACGCGCCTGCTACAGTGCATCGTCCTAACCCGTTTGTCTGGTAAACGGGTCCAACTCACCCGCGATACAACCTGGTTCAAAGTCCATCAATTCGGTCCTAATTCCTTCAATTGATCAGTCAGTCAGTTTCGTTCTTAGTTCAATTACAGGTCTGTAACATTAATTACACGATAACTTACCCAAATTCCCACGATTCGATGATGAACACCAAGAACACTCCGAACACTGTTCATTCATGGAATCCCTTCAATGGCTGCAGGTTTCATCCAATTGATGATCCCAGAAGCATCAACGGACCCTGAGGAACAATTCCCCGACATCAATTGCATCAAACCTGTGCTCAAACGTCACGACTCAAGCTCGAGCACCGTCACTGTTCAACAATGGAGTTCTGTCAACCACAGCCGTTTTCCTTCAATTGACGAACCCAGAAGCATCGTGGGATCATGAGAAGCAGTTTCCCCACCTCAATTCCGTCCATCGAAGCCTCCAACTCCACGACTCAAACTCGATTTTCCTCCTCTGTCACCAAGTGTGATCAGAGCCAAAACAGCACCAATTCATCTCGCTTCTTCGACAATTATGATCGTGGCACTCCCAGGAAGCTGAAGGTAATCTCCAATTTGATCCTCACGGTTCAATTCCCTCAATTCGAATTTTCCCTCTAATTTTCCCGAAATCCAAAATCCAAAATTCAACATTCTCACAACCCCTCGTGTTTCCCCGTTAATTCCCTCATCTTAGTCTCTCATTTTCTCTCAAGAACAGCAGAAGAAGGGAGCCAAATCTCCCAATCTGTTTCCCCCAATTTTGTGCACGGTTTAGGAACAAAGAAGAGGAAATTAGGGGAAATGGTGGATTAGATGATGATGATGTAGTAATGATGATGTTTGGAGGGAAACAAGGATCAGAATTCAGGGGATGGGTGACACTTGTCACTCATCCGGATGTGCATAGTCAACGATCACTATTCATTATTATATTATTATTTTAATCTGAGCCTCGGTTCGTTAGTTCGTTTCCTTGACCATAACGTTGTCGTCGAATCTCCGATTTCGGCATGCCGCCTGTCATTGGATTCGTATCGACGATACCTACGTAACGGTCCTTGGCCCTCGTCCATCAGACCTCCCGGTCAAAAAGTCAACATTTGGCCCCTAATACTCGAAATTACCAAAATACCCCTCAACTTCCGAACCTCATAACTTTCTCTACGAATGTCAGAATCGAACGTGCCACCTGTCTATGAACTCGTGACGTCCCGAACTACGTCACGGTCATCGGTCAAAGTCCGTTTGACCGCTCGATCAAAAAGTCAACATTTTGCCCACGACTAGGGGCAAAACGGTCATTTTGCACATTTTGTCCGATTCCGCCCTACTAAGCACCTTCAACCTCACTAATCAAGATTAGTCACTAATCTAATCCCGGAATTCGGGACGGGTCGTTACAATCTTCCCTCCTTAATAAATTTCGTCCTCGAAATTCCAACCGCTCTAATCTCAACGTACTTCCCTCCTTAATAAGTTTCGCTCTCGAAACTCGACTACCCTGATTCCACAAACACCCCGTGGAAAGTGGAATCGACGACGCAACACGTGTACACCCGTACACCAACTACTTAGACAAAACTTGTCTACACCCAAAAGTACCACTAGTACTCAAAACGCAACGACTACATTCGACCTCGTCGAATGACTGAAACTACTTGTTTCGAATTTGACACCGCTTGTCAAATCAACCCTCTCGTTGACGCAACAACTCGACGGTTCCTTTCCCACTCCCACTAGGAGTCAGCTGACCCCACTCAACAATCTATGTTGACACATCCTGACAATCTGTCACCACACAGTTGTTGTCAGTCGAAAACTGACACTAGACTCACTCGTGGCTACACATGCCACCAATGTACTCGACTCACAAATATACCTTTACCGACATTTTCACCCGACTCGTGTGTAATTAAACACATTGGAATTACCATGACCCATTGCATAGTAATGTCCGGTCCACAACCAATCCCATGGTATCGGAACCAATCCAACTACCAACACGTTCACCGACACACCTCGGGTATATCCCGTATACCGTAACTAGACATTACAAGTCTACACGCTATTGTACCTCGAACCATGTACGAAGTACACACATCTACCTAATAACCAGACTACAACCACCTAGGTCATAGCCGAACGCGTTCCAATAATGGAGTACGTTTGCCCAATCCAGCATGAGACAAATCGAAACTCCACCCAACATCTAGTTCCACTTCCGAATCTGAATCCGCAATTTCGTAAGAAATCCCGGATCCAAACCCAGATATCCCATTTTAATTCATATCCAAATCCGAATCCGAAATCATTATTCCGTAAGCTAGCATTTGGAATAATCATTCCGTACCCAAATCCATAAATATACTTTCAAGTTCCAAAATCGAATCCTGAATCGTCACCCAGAAATTCGATTCCAAATCCCGAAATCTCGTTCACATTTACCAAGACACACCAAAACCGAACCTATCGATTACCCGTTCAATACACTTGATTGACTTCATAGGGAAGCTAATCCAACCTTCACACGTCTAAGGTTGACAAAATTCAACTACCTTGAAAACCTACTCACCCGAGTAGAATACCATACGGGCCCCACTTCGAAAAGAAGTTCAATCCCATCATTTACGACTCACACACCCAAGTTCGTATCGATCCTTGTCTTTCCACCTAGAAAAACCAAGGATGATCCAAGAATGACTCCAATACTCATCCTATGTGGATGCAACAGAACTCACTGCACTCACCACGCCATGTGACACCACATCGTCTGCCACCAAGGAGAAAATGAGAAATCTCGTTTACCTAATATTGAATACACAACTCCCCCTGATGACCCCACAACACACATGGGCCCACCAACCAATACACACTCAATGTACTGGTAACTACAGTCAATGTCTGCCAGGGCAGAAAACAGGAAGTCAACCCCTATGACTTCGGAATACCAATCACCCAAAAACGAGCACCACTCTCGTTCCCCAATCACAACTTTCCTCAAAACTAAGGTTCCAATCTTGTTGGAAACAGACATGCTCCCAACAAGACGTCAAGTCTAACCGCTAGACTTCCTACCTCCTCAACTCACTTGGACAACCCCGTGTCCACAATCAATCCGTTATTATTTCGTTCGCACACCCCAACCTTACCGGTTCAACACTCGATTTTCCAAGTTCTCAATTATACCTTTTTAATCCACTCATCACTTGTCATTTTACCCCTGTCGAGACGAATCCCAACACAGCACAATCTTAACTGGATCCCATCCAGTCCATCACTCAACCACTACCGAATCTCAAAGACCGAACATAAGTTCATCATGACGGAGTCACACCCCAACTTGTGGCTCACCGTCAACACCATCACCGACACTAGCACCAGCGCTAGTACCAGCACCAACACACTATCAACAACACTAGTATCAGCACACAGGCATCCATACTAGCATCAGCACAAAAGTACCAACCCACAAACATCCATACTTGCACACCGTGTGCAAATACAACAACCCTGGATCTCCGTTCATACCAAACGACGATCTCGTACCTCACGACTATGGGTACCACTATTCTGACAATCCTCATCAGGAAAATGAACGTTCCCCGAACGTCCCCTGATCCCCAAGTATTATGACCACACTGATTACCCTCGATAGCCAGTCATCTCCATATGACTACCGACTAACTGTCATTGCTATCGAGATCCGCATCCACACATCACACCAATACCCGATCCAACACGGGATTCCATAATTTATCTCAAAACCGTATTCGTAGATCGAATCCCATGGTTCTGCCTAGACTCACCAGAGTCATCCCCATGGTCATCCATGACCTCAGCCGCTCGTCGCAACACAAGTTCTCATCCACTAACCACAATTAAGGTTTACCTTTTTAATACTAGGGTTCCACAATCACACCCTATGGTTCAACCGAACCAAACAGCTTTCCGTAATATAAAATTCACAACCTGACCGACCCCGCGGTCTAGACATCGAATAGACATCAGATCCAATCCTACCATCCCATCAACGTGGATTCCACCACTAGATCATCGGCCAACTCCGATGAACCAACATCCCTCACACTAGAAACCACCACAAGGGTTCACATTTTAGACCATTACTCAAATGAGGTTCCCCGAACCTGGCTGCACCTAGCAGCACAACAATCCAATATCACATGACCGAACCGACGGTCCCACTATACCAATTCATCACAATCAACCCCACTTAGGTCGAATCACATTAACGCACGGCGTATCGAGCCAATCACACTCCATCCACTATCC
Source organism: Prinsepia uniflora (assembly GCA_032719365.1). NCBI lineage: Eukaryota > Viridiplantae > Streptophyta > Magnoliopsida > Rosales > Rosaceae > Prinsepia > Prinsepia uniflora. The sequence goes on from CM064863.1 coordinate 26,397,829, forward strand.
AAACCCAAAAACTATCTATCAGGTTGATAACGAATTGCAGCCCAAAGAGACATCACACCCTCGACCTGCGCGCACAAATAGAGCAACCGTGCTCTGATACCAAGTTGACAGGACCCATCCCAATCCCCCCGGGATTACCGTGGAATGTGCCCTGTTCCCGTCCAACCAGGGGTGTCGGACAAGGGATAACCAAGAGCCACCGCCCAAACGGGGCATCCAGAGTGCGCAAGGATCGATGGAGGAGGTGTGCAATGTCCCAGTCTCTGCTACAATCGCATCCGTGATCAACCTGAAGGACATTAAAACCAAAAGCTGTGAGTGGACAAAACCAATAAGTTCATCAAATACATTTATAGGACATTTATGCCCTCCAATAAAAACGTATCCATGCCACGAAAACCAGTAACCAAAACGTTTGCTCAACCGAGCCATTAGGGCCTTAGCCCAAAAACCGTTAACCAAAAACCAAGTGTGGGAACTCAGCCCAAAACTGTGAAATACCATAACTATACATAAACAACCATGTGGGTCACCACCCACGACCATAAATGAACATCAATTCATTAAAATCACACAATCATAAATCCACCCGGAAAGCCATTTCATTAATTCGTATTTTACCATTACCATCACCAGCATCCCTGATGCTAGACGTCCCTGACGTCATGTCTCACGGTTTCATAAGCTACGCGTGCTGCCCGGGGTCTCTCCGGGTCCATATTTCTGACATCCCTGATGTCTGACGTCCCAGACGTCAATCATAGCAATCCTGCTCCTGAGTCATCATACGGTCCGGCTGCTCCGTATGGTGACCCTTCACAGGCAATGCACCGTGACTTCCCCAGTGTCCCAGACATCTGGAGGAGACCATCATATAACCTTGTATCAAGATGGTATATGGAAAACAGTTTTTATTAATTCATTTCACAACATCACAATGGGCCCTGCCCGAATTTTCCATAAAACAACACATTTCCATTTAGGGTCCCTGACCCGAAATCACATTTATTAAATATAGGGTCCCTGACCCGAAATCACATTTATTAAATATAGGGTCCCTGACCCGAAATCACAATTTTAATCCAACTGGACCTCATGCCCGACTTTATGAACCACTGGGCCCACGACCCGATTTATAAACCAACTGGGCCCGCATCCCGACTTATAAACCAACTGGGCCCGCAGCCCGATTACGTACTCAAATGGATTCCAAGTCTGAGATTGCCAAAACAAGTGGGCCTCAAGCCCGAATTCATCTTTCCAATATAAAAACCGTTTTATCATATTATTTATTTAACCACAAGCACGCAAAACCACAAATAAACCGTTAATCCCGATATACGTGAAATACGGAAAACACCTCAAAATATGTGCAACATACCCGAAATCAATGCTCAAAAATACCATCATAGAAATCATGTATATAAACCATATAACACATTTAAGCATGCATAGGATTTATAAAACCAAAGTCCACTCACAGACCGTTTTAACGGTATGCCTCGATACGCGTGCCACCGGCCCTCCCGGGCCTCACCACTATCACCGGGACTCCCAATCCTGTCCAAATCACATTAGAGGGTCACTAACCTCATCATTAACATCCTATCAAGGTTCCGTAATTTTCCCGAATTATTACTTATTTTTAAACTTAATTTAAAACCTTCGGATATCCCGAACAATATCGAGACGGTGTCCGATCGACACGAAACCAATTCCAAAATGTTCGTTACATTAAATAGGACAGAAGTCATGTTGACCTCACCTCGAGATTCATGCCCACGCGCCGTCACGCGAAGCCGTGAGTGGCTGCGCGTGAAATCCACGCGCCTGCTACAGTGCATCGTCCTAACCCGTTTGTCTGGTAAACGGGTCCAACTCACCCGCGATACAACCCGGTTCAAAGTCCATCAATTCGGTCCTAATTCCTTCAATTGATCAGTCAGTCAGTTTCGTTCTTAGTTCAATTACAGGTCTGTAACAACACGATAACTTACCCAAATTCCCACGATTCGATGATGAACACCAAGAACACTCCGAACACTGTTCATTCATGGAATCCCTTCAATGGCTGTAGGTTTCATCCAATTGATGATCCCAGAAGCATCAACGGACCCTGAGGAACAATTCCCCGACATCAATTGCATCAAACCTGTGCTCAAACGTCACGACTCAAGCTCGAGCACCGTCACTGTTCAACAATGGAGTTCTGTCAACCACAGCCGTTTTCCTTCAATTGACGAACCCAGAAGCATCATGGGATCATGAGAAGCAGTTTCCCCACCTCAATTCCGTCCATCGAAGCCTCCAACTCCACGACTCAAACTCGATTTTCCTCCTCTGTCACCAAGTGTGATCAGAGCCAAAACAGCACCAATTCATCTCGCTTCTTCGACAATTATGATCGTGGCACTCCCAGGAAGCTGAAGGTAATCTCCAATTTGATCCTCACGGTTCAATTCCCTCAATTCGAATTTTCCCTCTAATTTTCCCGAAATCCAAAATCCAAAATTCAACACTCTCACAACCCCTCGTGTTTCCCCGTTAATTCCCTCATCTTAGTCTCTCATTTTCTCTCAAGAACAGCAGAAGAAGGGAGCCAAATCTCCCAATCTGTTTCCCCCAATTTTGTGCACGGTTTAGGAACAAAGAAGAGGAAATTAGGGGAAATGGTGGATTAGATGATGATGATGTAGTAATGATGATGTTTGGAGGGAAACAAGGATCAGAATTCAGGGGATGGGTGACACTTGTCACTCATTCGGATGTGCATAGTCAACAGTCACTATTCATTATTATATTATTATTTTAATCTGAGCCTCGGTTCGTTAGTTCGTTTCCTTGACCATAACGTTGTCGTCGAATCTCCGATTTCGGCATGTCGCCTGTCATTGGATTCGTATCGACGATACCTACGTAACGGTCCTTGGCCCTCGTCCATCGGACCTCCCGGTCAAAAAGTCAACATTTGGCCCCTAATACTCGAAATTACCAAAATACCCCTCAACTTCCGAACCTCATAACTTTCTCTACGAATGTCAGAATCGAACGTGCCACCTGTCTATGAACTCGTGACGTCCCGAACTACGTCACGGTCATCGGTCAAAGTCTGTTTGACCGCCCGATCAAAAAGTCAACATTTTGCCCACGACCAGGGGCAAAACGGTCATTTTGCACATTTTGTCCGATTCCGCCCTACTAAGCACCGTTCAACCTCACTAATCAAGATTAGTCACTAATCTAATCCCGGAATTTGGGACGGGTCGTTACACCTGTCTCTATTGTATCTGATCGAGATCCCCGATTTACGTCCAGATTCTGGCAAAGCTTACAGGAAGCTTTTGGGACGAGATTGCATTTTAGTACGGCATTCGACCCTCAGACCGACGGGCAATCGGAACGGACCATCCAGACCTTGGAGGACATGATGAGAGCATGTGTTTTGCAATTCCAGGGCGCTTGGGAGTCGCATCTACCATTGATGGAATTCGCCTACAACAATAGTTACCAAGCAAGTATTGGGATGGCTCCTTATGAAGCCTTATATGGACGACTGTGCAGAACCCCTTTGTGTTGGATTGAGGTGGGCGAGAGGAAATTTTCTAAATCCGAATTGATAGACTTAACGACGGAGAAAGTCAAACTCATCCGAGACAGACTCAAGACAGCCCATGATAGACAAAAGAGTTATGCGGACCGCCGAGTCAGAGATCTTGAATTTGCAGTTGGAGATTGGGTATTCTTGAAATTATCTCCTTGGAAAGGCATAGTGCGATTCGGCAGACGTGGGAAATTGAGCCCCTGTTTCATTGGACCTTATGAGATTGTTGAGAGAATTGGCCGGGTTGCCTATAGATTGGCATTACCTTCCGAGCTTTCCAGGGTCCATGATGTTTTCCATGTGTCGATGTTACGGAAATATGTGTATGATGAGTCCCATGTGTTGGAGGAACAGCCCGTTGAACTCAGAGAAGACCTAAGTTTTGAAGAACAGCCTGTACAGATCTTGGACCGAAAGGACAAAGTGCTTCGACGAAAGACGATTCCCTTAGTGAAGGTTCTTTGGAGGAATCAGAACGTGGAAGAGGCTACGTGGGAACCTGAGACACATATGCGAGAGCAGTACCCATATTTGTTTCATTGAAATTTCGGGGACAAAATTTCTTAAGGGAGGAAGGTTGTAACGCCCCGGAAATTCGGAAAATGTAATTTTGTAAAATAATGAATAAATGACGTTTTTACCCTTGTGAATAGTATGGTCAATTTGTTGACTTTTTGATTGGTGAATCAAACGGATGTTGACCGATGACCGTGACGTAGTTCGGGACGTCACGACTCCATAGACAGGTGGCACGCCAAATTCCGACGACCCGAGAAAAAGTTATGATGTTCGGAAGTTCGAGGGCATTTTCGTAATTTGGACAAAAAGGGGGAAAATGTTGACTTTTTGTTTGACAACTAATTTTCACACGCTTCGAGGAACGTTAGGTAGGTCTCGAGGCCCTGAGTACAACGACAGGCGGCACGTCGAAAACGGAGTTCGGATACGAACGTTACGGGTCACGGAAGCCTATGGGCAAAATGGTAATTTTTCGAACCAGGGTCAAATTGGTCTTTTAACCTTGATCAGACCATGACACCTGTCCTTTGTCTGATTCTTGCCCCAGAAAACATGGAATCGAGTCTTAAGGGAAACATAATCATAGGGACATTAACTCCTAAATTATGGTTTGTCTTAATCATTATCAATCAACAAATTAACCACTGATAACTCCAATTAACTCAGCCTCATTGTGTATTTGTGTAATTGAGAAACCGAATTGAGAGAAAAGGGACTCAAGAGACTGAGAGGTGACGGGAGTATTGAGTTCGAAAATTCAGAAATTTAGGGGAAATTCGATTCGCATTTGTGGGCTAGGAGAAGGGAAATTGAGGATTACATTGAGCTTCTGGGATCAAAACGAAGCTCCCTGCAACAAAAACGAAGAGAATTGTCGTCGAATTGAGGAAGAACAGAAGCTTCCATGGCTGCTGAAAATCGAGCTTGAGTTCTACCAGTTGGAGGTAAGGAATTCTCGAATTGATCTTGCAAAGATGTTTCTTACACTCTCACGATGCTAACCGTGTGAATTAATTGTAAAATCAGGGACGAAATCGAGAAACCCGAATAGGAGACCCGTCGAAGTTCGATCGTGAGTCGTGAAGTTTTAGACCTTAATTAAGGTAATTGAACTTACAGAACTTAAATGGAGTTTGATTAGATGGGATCAGTTGAAAGAATGGATCGATTTGAGGTCGAATTGACTAAGATTGAGTCGGGTTTTATCGCGGGTATTTCAACCCGTTTATCAGACGTTCGGGTGAGAACGACGCACTGTAGCAACACTGTGCTACGCGCGTGGCTTTCACGCGCAGCCGTTTGCGGTGGCACGTGACGGCGCGTGGAGGGGATTCCGGCAAAGTGGTCAACAAGAAACATGACGCTCTCGATGATACGAACCTATCCGCGTTGGTTTCGGGTCGATCGGATATGGTTTTGGAGTAGTTCCGAGTACCAGGCGCATTTAATTTATATTTAAATAATATTATAAAATTTCCGACAATTAGAGGATTCTGATAGGAGGACCATATGATAGTCTAGTAACCTTAAATCACTTTGTTTGACAGGCTAGAATATTCCCGAGACGTCGGAAGAAAACAAACAGCTCGAGGCTGAACAATCGGGACGGTGTGTGTGAGTGGACTTTTGTTTTCTAACTGTGATGCATACATATATGATTTTAAATGCTTTATTATATATGCTTTGGCATGATTGATGTTTCAATCCGGTGATTTCTCGGTTTTATAATTATTATATTATATTTTGGCACGATTTTCGAGAAATGATGAAATTGATGTTTTTGGGCTAGGCCGCGATTGAAAATGATGTTTTGACTCGGATTATGAGTCAGGGAATTAAAAATGATATTTGGACTCGGAATCTGAGTCAGGGATTATTTTCACGGATTTACGTGATCGTGGCAACTCGGGTTTACGGTTGCACGGATTTGCGTGAAAATGATATTTTGGGCTTGAGACCCAAGTGAATAGTGATTTTGACTCGAATTTGGAGTCACATGTGAATATGATTAAATTGATGATTGTGATTTATAAAGTGAATTTTGGAAGCTGTTTTATGATGGTTTTGTGGAACTTGATTTATGAAAGATATGTCTCGGGCATAGGCCCCATTGAAATGTTTTTGACTTGATTTGAGACATAAATGATTTTAAAATGAGGTTACTGGATTTGGTGACCTGTTCCACATATACCATCCTCTGTGATTTGATAGTCTCCTCCGGACGTCGTAGATCCTGGAGTAGTCACGACCACTGCCTGGTGATGAGTAGCTCCGAGGGAGGCTCACTCGCAGAAGCGTGGGATTATGATGATATCCTCTAGACGTCATAGTTCCTAGAGTCGATATCCCCCTAGACGTCGTAGATCCTGGGGGATGTACTCGGACGTGAGACACCGAGTTACACGCGTTGCATTGATATCGTGACAGGTTATATGGATAATGTGATTGGATATTAAGGATTGGTGGTATTATGATTTATTGATATTTGTGTCCAGATACTTTAGAAAATGATGCTTTATAACATGAATTGATTTCATATTATTACTCATGTTTTCTGTTATGCATGCACGTTTGTGAAAACTGGAGGGTAAGAAATGTGTTTTGGTAAATGTACTTATCAAACTTTATTTTTGTCCACTCACACCTTTACTGTTTTATGCACCCTCCAGGCAGTGCACAGGTACGAGGGCTAGAAACGAGGCAAGCGAGGCAAAAGAATAAGTAGACCGTTGCGCACTCAGACACTCTACAGAGTAGGAATTTGATCCCTATCTGTAATAGTACCTATGCTCTGTAATGTCTTTGACTAGTCAAACTTGTGACGTCATTGGTCTGTAAAACTTAACTATCCCTTGTCTGACAATGTTTTTGGGATTTGTTGTGTGGTGTATGTATATAAGTTTGGTTACTTTTGGTATTTTTAGTTATTGTCATACGGGAGCAGGATTCATCACGACTATCAAGGGATAATCGGGATGGGTCTTGTCACTTTGTATATTTATGTTATTTTGGGTTGGACCCACAGTTTATATATACATATATATGTTGCGTTGATTTTCAAATAATGGTTTATTTTACTAAGCATGCATGTTTTATAAAATGGAGGGTTTAAAGTTATATGACGGAAAATGATTTTCCAAAGCTTTATTTTTATTCATTTACACTTTTTATTAGTTTTGGCACCCTCCAGGTTGATCGCGGACGCGGGCTGTATGAAGGCTAAGGCATCACGGTGAATGCGTAGTCTGATTATTCTAGTTAGTATGTGGTAGTATTCCTGGTCTGACACGTGGTTAAGATGTTTATTTAATCATGAGGGTAATATGGTATTTTTACAAGGTCGTGTCAGATGGAAGCAAGTCCTCCCACACTAATCAAGAGGGATTACAGAGAGGGTCCTGTCAGAAAGGGAAAGGGAGAGAGAGAGAGAGACGATCGGTCTAGGCTTTAAATTTTGGAGTTAAAATGGGTTTGGGCGGAATGATTTTGCGTTTTAATGAATTTGGGCTTAAAGGGTTTTAAGCTTAAATTAATATTTATGATGTTTGTTTATTATTATAATTCATATTTTTTATTTCAAAAAATTTTAACTAAATAATAAAAATTGTAAAAAAAAATAATATAAAACTTTACACAATTTTTGGGACGCTCTCCTAGCTCATTTTTATTTAAATTAGCATTTTCATTCATAAAATATTTACAAAACATCATCAAACACACATTAATCTGACACTAATAACTATTTGCATAAAACACTTAAAATTGTAAACTATTTGCATAAAACACTTGAAATTGTAAATTATTTCCTTCAATGTTTGGTCGATTAATTTTTAAAATTATTTGAAATCATAATTTTTAAATATTTTTTAGATAGTATTTCAATTATTATGATCTTATAAAACAAAAAATAAACGAAACTGGATAATCGGTCGCTTCGTTACTTAGTCCAGAATTTTGAAATTGGCTAATTTTTTGCATATGTGATCTACTAATGCGTGCAATAAATTTGAAAGGTTACATCGGTTAATTGCTTTTAAAATTATTTAAAATTGTAAAATTATCTTATTTATAAAGATTTTGCACATTTTTAAGTGTATTTGATTACTTTTTTTGAAATTTTAGTTCAACCTATATTTTAGACGATCGAATTTTTAAGATCGAGATTGTTCACTTTATCTTTTTATTTCCTTAGACCTTGTCCGTCCAAAATCCTTAGATTTTGAGAAGTTAAGGTCGTTTGATAATCAAAAAGTATTTTGTAACCGTCGAATTGTGTCACACCGTTACTTAATTTTTGGATTTAGTAATTGGCTAATTTTTTGGAATAGTCGATATACAGGTATGTTCAATAAATTTAAACGGTTAGATCGGTCAATTGATTTTGAAAATTATTTAAAATCGAAAAATATCTTAATCAACACACTTTACATAATTTAAGCTTATTTCTATACGTTTTTCAAAATTTTGATTCTATTGATATTCAAATGTTAGAATTTTGAAGACCAGAGCGTTCACTTTATGGTTTTATATTTCTAGATCTTACCCGTCCAAAATCTTCAAATTTTACAAAGTTAAAGTCGTCTAATCATCATAAAACTTTTTGTAACCGTTGAAGTTTGAGGAATAAAATCGTCTGATTGTCAAAAAAATGTTTTGTAACCGTCGAATTATTTTGTACCGTTACTTAATCCCAGGATTTTGAAATTGACTAACTGTCGGCATAGGCAATCTGTGTGTACATACAATAAATGCGGACGGTTTCAAAAATTATTTTAAATCGTAAAATCATTTTATTCATCAAACTTAAGCACTTTTAAGCATATTTCAAAGTTTTGGTTCAATCGAGATTCAAACAATAGAATTTTGAAGATTGAGACTGTTCATTTTTGTGGTTTTATGTGCCTAGACCTTGCCCACCGAAAAGCTCTGAATTTTGAGAGTTAAAATCGTCTGATTGTCAAAAAATATTTTGTAATCGTCGAATTGTTTTGTACCGTCACTTAATTTCGAGATTTTGAAAGTGGCTAATTTTTGGCATAGGCGATCTATAAGTACGTACAATAAATGCGGACGGTTAAATCGGTTGATTGAGTTCAAAAATTATTTTAAATTGTAAAATCATCTTATTCATCAAACAACTTAAGTACAAGTATATTTCAAAGTTTTGGTTCAATCGAGATTCAAACAATTGAATTTTCAAGATCGAAACCGTTCATTTTGTGGCTTTATGTGCCTAGACCTTACCCATCGAAAATTTCAGAATTTTGAGGAGTTAAAACCATCTGATTTTCAAAATATATTTTGTAACCATCGAATTATTTTGCACCGTTACTTAATCCTTGGATTTTGAAATTGGCTAATTTTTGGCGTAGGCAATCTATGATTAGATACAATAAATATGGATGGTTAGATCGGTTGATTGATTTCAAAAATTATTTTAAATCGTAAAATCATCTTATTCATCAAACACGTTAAGCACTTTAAGTATATTTGAAAGTTTTGGTTCAATTGAGATTCAAAAAATTAAATTTTCAAGATCGAGACCGTTCATTTTGTCGTTTTATGTGCCTAGAACTTACCAATCAAAATTTTTTGAATTTTGAGAAGTTAAAACCATCTAATCGTCAAAAATGTTTTGTAACCGTCGAATTAATTTTGCACCGTTACTTAATTCCAAAATTTTAAAATTGGATAATTTTTTGCATAGACGAACTATGAGTACATAAAATAAATGTGGACGGTTAGATTGGTTGATTGATTTCAAAAATTATTTTAAATTGTAAAATTATCTTATTCAGCAAACACATTAAGCACTTTATTTATATTTCAAAGTTTTGGTTCAATCGAGATTCAAGAAATTGAATTTTCAAGATCGAGACCGTTTGGTGGTTTTATGTGCTTAGACCTTGCCTAACCCTCATCATTGGGCCAGGTCGGGCAAGCCTGGCCCAAATGTTTTGGGTTTGGGTCGGGTCGAGACGGGCCTATCTCATAATTTCAAAAGTACCGAGCTGGGCCGAGCGGGTTTAGTCATAAACATAAAAGACCAAGCACTTTTTCGGGCTGGGCCTAATAAGTCCATTCGAGCCGAGCTCAGTTGGGCTTTTAGAAATAACTTGCTCAACCTTTCAAAGAAAAAAAAACTTGTTCAACAAATTTTGGAGTTAGAAAAAAAATTATGAAAGAAAAAATAATATTACAACTTTATCATCAAATTAACTCACTTTCACTCAACCACCTCAATCTCGTCGTCACTACATCTATCTAGTGTTTATATGTTAGAGCAACCTAAAACAAATTTTTGTTATTACAACTTAAAGCAAATCTAGTAACTGCATCCATCCACTTTTAAAAAATATATTACAACCTCGTCATCAAATTGTTGTTCCTTGCAACCTAAAGAAAATTGTGTGTTAAAGCAAATCGTGTCTATATGTTCATCTAAAGTTGATTATGACTATATGTTATTTATGTAAATGGATATAATTGTGCAAAGATCACTACACAAGGAAATAAAACAGTGATATCGATCATGTAAAAAACATGAGGCATAGTTGTATTGTTTTCCTAATTTTAATATTCTAATGCAAAAAACAATGTCAATTGTGCCTAAACTTTAATTGTGTTAAGCTAGCCAATGTTGAAACAGAAAGAGCCACAGTTATAAGAGAATTCAATACATTAATGCAAAAGACACACCAGGCCAGATTTGGATCATAACCATGAAATCCTAAATAATAAAAAGAGCGAAATTTTACTTCACTTCATTACTCGCGGAACAGCCTTATTACAAGCAGGATTAAGTTCACACAGAAGATATATATTCGGTAGTAGCACACATAAACCATAAACAAAAAATAAGAAAGAATCATATATAAAGGAAACACAATAATTCCTAATTAATAATTATTTAATATATTTGGGCTTATGGGCCGGGTTTATACGGGCGGGTTGGACTGGACTTACCGGGCCTTATCGGGCTCAAGCCTATCGGGCTTATCGGGTTTGAATACACCAAGCCCAAGTCTAGCCCGCTAATGTTCGAGTCGGGTCGGGCTTTTGTCAACGGGCCTAGGGGGTACCCACAAGCCCATGGGCTTCTTGGCCAAATGGTGAGGGCTAACCTTGCCCATAAAAAAATTTCCGAATTTTAAGGAGCTAAAACTACCTGATTGTCAAATTTTTTTTTTGTAACAGTCGAATTATTTTACACCTTTACTTAATCCCGCAATTTTGAAATTGGCTAATTTTTTGCGTAGGTGATCTATGAGTACATACAACAAATGTGGACGTTAGATCAGTTGATTGATTTCAAAATTATTTTAAATCTTTAAATCATCTTATTCTTCAAATATTTTAAACACTTAAGTATATTTCAATATGTTTATCAAAGTTTTGGTTCAACTGATATTCAAATGATATAACTTTTAAGATCGAGACCGTTCATTTCATGGTTTTATGTTCCTACACCTTGCCCATCCAAAATCTCCCCTTTTTAAGCCGTCTAACCATCATAGAACATCCTGTAACCGTCAAATCATGACGCACTTTTACTTAGTCTTAGAATTTTGAAATCGACTAATTTTTTTAATAGGAAATTTATGACTATGAACAATAAAAGTGAATGATTAGATTAGTGGGTTGATATTTAAATACTTTAAGTATGTTTCAATTTATTTTTATTTTTATTTTTTTGAAACTTTGATTCAATTGATATTTAGATAATTAAATTTCCAAGGTGGAACCCATTTGTGGGTTTACAAAGATGTGTAAGAATTTTGGTATATTTTAAAAAATAATTAAATTCTATTTATTAGTTTTTTAAGAAAAATATAAATATAATAAAAACCAATGGAAATGAAAAATGGCAGCGTAAAATCTGTGGCTTCATTGAATTTGCCAGGTGTCGATTTTGAGGAGTACCATGTGCCACTCTCTAGTTGTGGCTCCAATGAATTTACGAAGAGGATGTGTATGAATTGTAATTTTCAGAGGCCACGTATATATTTAACCTTGCAAACATAGATTTAAGCTCAAACTCATTTAAGCCCAACCTGGATAAAGCCCAAAATCATTTCAGCCCAAACCTTTTTTTTTGGCTCCAATATTTAAAGTCGAAACCCACCTCTCTCACCTTCATCTCCTTAAGAGTCTCTCTCGCTCTCCTTCTCGAATTTTCCAGTCCCAGACTCAAACTCTCCCACTCAGTTGCTCTGGAAATAGAGACCCACCGTCTTTCTCCCTCTTGAATGATTTAACTCTGTATCACTCTCTCTCCCTCTCGATTTCTCCTCTTCCTTGATTTTTCCTCCTTCTCGGACTCAAACAGAGACATCGAAACCCACCATCACCTGCATCCTTCAAAATCTTTCATCATGAAGCTCATGCCACACGAAGACGATTGAGAAGCATCCACAGCAGAGCACCAAATTGACCACCACCACCCATGAAATCAACCCTCAAAGCTTCTACTCTCTTCTTCACCTCGTTGTGAGCAGCCCAACCCATCAATCCACCATCGCGAACTCAGTAGATTCGACGGCGTCGTCCTTAGTTTCAATTTCTAGTTTGAATAATTAATTTTCAAAAGAGTAAATCATTGTTACACCTTTAACAACTTTTACTTTTATTTAAAATCTTTAATACTTGTGTATTAAACAAAATATGACCTTACTCAAAACCTTTTTTTTATTCGAAAGTCTCTAAACAAAATTTGTAAGTAATGAATTTCACATCTACCATTTTATATTTCAATAAAGAAGATGAGTGAGTTATTGAGAATTCCTTTAAACAATTAAAAATAACATTATCTTTTTTTTATCCTCTTTGCCCCATGTGCCCATTAGTGTTTGATTTCTTTGGCCTTTTGGGCCCTTTTATTATATTATGCATATAATAAATATTATATATGTATACTATATATATTGTATATAGTTACAATTGAATTTTTTCTATAAAATAAAAAATAAAATCCGTATTGTTTGAGGTTCAATTGTAGAGTATTTAAAAAATTGGAAAAAGGGGAAAGAGAAGGGGGGGGGGGGGGGGGGGGGGGGGGGGGGGGGGGGGGGGGGGGAAGGTGATGATGGTGACAATCATACAACATAGGGTTCAATTCTTGAATTTTGACACAAAATTCATGAAACTAAAACTATACAAAATTAACCAAATTATTTAATATCGGAAGAAAAAGAATTTTAAAATTTTAAATTTAAAAAGTATTTTTGAAGAATTATTACTTTTAATTATCTTACTTTCAATTAGATTAGATACTTATATTACTTTTAAAATGAGCAAGTGAAAAAAAAGTATAAATATGAGTAATGTTTTCATAATCCTCAATATAATCTTATAATAAAAAAATAAAATAAAAAAGTAATGTTGAAATAATGATAGATTTGGGTAAGTGTTTTTTTAGATTGTTGCTGGATTAGTTTACAATTGGATGACATTAGTTAAAATTTATATAAAAACTATGGTCTATTTTAAATTGTATAATCTTTTGACTAATCAAAGGACCTATTAGTTTAATTTTTTTCTATATACTAGTTTTTTAATAAACTTATATGTTAGTAAGGAACTATAAGTTAATTGCTTTTTTCAATTTCTATTTTTTCAATGTCATAATAGTATTTTAATGGCTAAAGTTTTCGTAAAAATCATACACTTGATAATGGAGGAATTTGGGTTGAAATCGGAGTCTAGTATTTTGTTGAGGATGATGGATAAATAAAGAGAGAAGAGAAGAGAAGCGGATGATTTGCAGACTTTGTTCATCAACTGGCAACTTGTTCTAATTTGTTACATATTTTATCAATTTCCATTATTTATAATAATATTTTATTGAAAACTGATCCTTCGAGCGATATGGTAGCCATTCCCCATGTTATCTATCACATTTCATAACACATAATTCGGGTAAACCACATAATAAAAATACGGCAGTGGCACAATTTAATGAGTGTTTTTTATTAATTTAACAAGTTATTCGATCCAAGTTAATATGTCCCATGAAATCAAACAAAGCCATAAAATAATGAATAATCCATCTAATGTGGGCACATACGGTAAAATGAAATGTAGGTCATTAATGATTGATTAGAATATAGCTACAGTGTCATTCATGCTAAGTTTTCACTGATGTGGCTGCTATGAATTTTCACAATGCAAGTATGAACAAAATCAAGCATGAAAAAAAGAGTTCTCCACATTCACTACCAAGCCACACACATTGCTTAGGAATAAAGTCAAAGGCTGGTCAGTGAGGTGCGGTGCAAAATAGGTGTACACATCCCTGAATAAGAAACCCTAACTATAATATTTTCAAGTTTAAATTCAAAAAATAGGGAGAGGGAAAGCAAAAAAAAAGGTCTGACAAAAAAGCTGAAGGTTCTAAAAACAACTGCTGAGCCTTGAACCCAAAGCTTGAGAGAGCATTACCTACCTTTTCTTACCCTTGTCTTTTAAGCAAAACTCACACCCAGACCAGACAGGTCCACCATAAACACATTATCAAGGAACTTCCCACTCTTTCTCTGTCCACTTTCCATTTCCATTTCCATTTCCACCACAATGCCTTAACTTAGCTACATGTCAAGCAACTGGAACCACGCCGTGTTGCAGTACAAGTTTCTCTGACATCGATCTCACCATATTAGTTTTTGAAGGAACCATATCAGATGGGTTCATTCCAAACACCAATAGGAACGAGAAGCTCCAATCTTCTCGAAACTTCATGTGGATACTTGCTTCAAGAATTGCAGGCAAGATTTTCTTCTAAGTATTATTGATGACTTATGGCTCCTTGAATGGTTCTCATTTTCTAACTTTTTGTTTCCTTCAATGTAAATGGAACAGATGATTTGGAATGAAGTTGGACAAGATCATTTTGAAAGGGAGAAAGTATTGCTGGATTTAGAACAGGAATGTCTAGAAGTTTACAGGAAGAAGGTCGATACTGCAAATACCTCAAGAGCTCACCTGCACCAGGAGTTGGCTGAAGCTGAGGCTGAATTTACCCATCTTCTTCTGTCCCTCGGAGAAAGATCTCTTCCTGGACGGGTTGGTACCTTATTTATCAATCCCTGTTAACTCAGTAAATTAGTGTGACAATATACATATATAAAAATTGTTAGCATATATATTAGAAATTGTTACTCGCATTAGCTAATTCTTATATTAACTCATCAGCCAGAAAAAATGGTGGGAACACTGAAAGAGCAGCTCAATTCAATAACGCCAGCTTTGAGGGAGATGAGAATGAGGAAAGAAGATAGGATGAATCAGTTTCGAGCTGTTCAAGGGCAAATTCAGAAAATTTCTGCAGAAATAGCAGGTCAATCCGAATCCAATGACTTATCATCAGATATCATGGTCAATGAGAATGATCTTTCGTTGAAGAAACTAGAAGAGTATCAGACAGAGCTACAAAGACTCCACAACGACAAGGTACCTTGTATAGGTCAGAAACTGGTTTGAGGACAGTTTCAAATCTCTTTTTAATTTATTTGTTCTTCTTGCAGAATGAAAGGCTCAAAAGGGTGGAAGAATATATAAATGCAGTGCACAAATTGTCTTCAATATTAGGAACAGACTCATCCATGGTCATCACCAAAGTTCATCCAAGCTTGAATGAGTTATGTGGGATATCCAAAAACATAAGCAACAGTATACTGGCTAAACTTAACAGCACAGTGGAATCCCTAGAGAAAGAAAAGCAAAAGCGACTTGAAAAGGTGATAATTACCAATGCAGTTGTACAAGTATTCATTTGAACAAAATTAATTTGTAGCTGGATTTCTGAAAAACATATATGCACTCTTAGTTATACAGCGAGGTAAAATTACCGAAAGAAATTCAACTTAAAATTGACCAAGGAGCTTGAGTCATAGTAAAGTTCTATGGTTTTGGTAATTTCAACTTCTCTTCTTCGCCATTTGTTTTTACTCTTTTCCATTTTATTTTAGTTTTCATGTTCAAAGATACAATACAAAGGCTGGTTAGATAAAGCATCAATATTATATATTTCTTGATATATATTTTTCAGCTTAACCAACTTGGCAAAGCATTGACAAACTTATGGAATCTCATGGACACGCCCTATGAAGGACGTCAATCGTTTTCTCATGTGACTGGCTTGTTATCACAATCATCAGCAGAAGTATCAGATCCAGGAAGCCTAACCCTAAATATAATCCAGCGGGTAAGTATAAAATTTGATGGGACCTCAATGTATCATAAAAGAGAACTAACATGATTCAAATTCTTTGAAAAGGCCGAGGCTGAAGTTAAGAGACTGGATCACTTGAAAGCAAGCAAGATGAAAGAACTATTTTTCAAGAAACAGAATGAGCTCAAGGAGATATGCAATAAATCACACATGGAGGTTCCTTTGCAATCAGACACTAATAATCTAATTAATCTCATTAACTCTGGTGCGATTCAGTGATCTACATTTGTTTGCAAGATGTGAAATGATTTTCCACGTTTAGAGATAAAGTAGCCAGTGAACTGACCTAAATGTACAACAGGGGAGATTGACCATGCAGATCTACTCACGAGCATGGATCAACAGATCTCAAGAGCAAAAGAAGAAGCTTCCAGCAGAATGACTATCATGGAAAAGGTGGATAAGTGGATGCTAGCACGTGACGAGGAGCGTTGGTTGGAAGAATACAGCAGAGTAAGTATTTCACAAGCATGGATCTATATTTGTAGTAGGCTCCTATATTTGTAAGTATGCACATACACTTCAAGTTTATTAATTAAGAGTACCTTTTTTAGGACGAGAACCGATACTCAGTTAGCAGAGGTGCACATAAGAACCTGAAACGTGCAGAACGCGCCCGAGTGTTAGTTAACAAAATCCCAGGTAAATTAATAACTGTTTCTTAGTAATATACGTTCATAATCAAAAGGAAATAGGGTTGCCATATAGGAGGTGCAAAACTCAAAGTTTCATAAACATTGCTACCATACGTAATGCTAATAAATAATATCATTGGCTGGTGACATCAATCAAAGAAAAGATAGAAAACTTTAACGTATGTGCCATGTAATCACATCATATGGTTTATTGACATCCAATAAAGATAAGTACGTTTGATGACAGTGTCATGAAATGCAGCTTTGGTGGATTTGCTAATGGCAAATACTAAGAGTTGGGAAGAAGAAAGAAAGAAAACCTTCTTGTATGATGAGGTATGTAAAGTGTTGCTCTGTGATACTGTAATCAATAGCTTCTCTTATTTGATTCTTTATTGCTGATTTCTGTAAAGCATCTGATGATATACAAATATATTGCATAATTTTCTATTGAATTGAAACTAGAGCAGGACAATTCAAATTTAATAAATTCCCAAAATCAAAGGGAAATCCCTTAGAGGAAGGAACAAATTTATTGAAGTCCCAGAATCAAAGGGAAATCCCTTGGAAGGACCAAATCAGAGTTTTGGAATCCGCATATAGATGCACATCGAAATGCTAAAAGGCAACCTCTTTCTGATATGGATGTACCCAAAAAGAACTTCTATTAATTGATGTGATAAGAAGATAGCAAAAAGATAGAGAAAAATGGTTTAAAGATAACTAGTGGAACACAGTAATTCAGGATCATATGTATGTTTTACAGTTTGGACTTCTCCATAAATTTCAGTATCCAGCATCTTTATACCCTATACATGTCTTAGTCTGGAATTCAAGTCAACTACACTTACATCAAAAGGAATATGCATGCAGATACCTCTCCTACCAATGTTGGAAGAGTATAATGTGCTACGGCGGGAAAAGGAGGAGGATAAGCAAAGACAAAGGGTTAGTTTTACTTAACAATGCAATGAAAGGTTCACATTAATCAGAATACAAATGTTTGCATTCTACTTATTATGTTAGTAGTTTTCCAGTAAGATATCCTTAGATATTTGCATGCAACCTGCTAGAATAATTCTCATTCCAGAATGGCCCATTGAGCTGTGTATTCATACCAACATGATGAGGCAAGTTTTCCCTTCCCTCACAGGAAATGAAGAAGGTCCAGAGCCAAGTAGTAGTTGAGCAGGAAAATTTGTTTATTTCCAGACCAAGCACCAGTGCAAGGCGAATTTCAACCAGAAGTGTGAATGGAGGGTTTAGCAATGCCATTCCTATAAACAGAAGGCTTTCACTGGGCCTTCAGCAATTGGGACCAAACAGCATAAACTCACCCACTCAAGGCATTTCCTTTATAAAAGGAGGAAAGAAGACACATGGACAAAAGAAGTTCGCTAGGCCTGGTCCTGTTTCTCACCTTAGAGATGAAACAGCTTCGGTGGTATCAACATTTTCTGGCCCACAATCTCCCTGAATATGGTGTGAGATTTTTCAATCTTCTTGTGCTGATGGGGAATATGGATCAGAAGAGTGAGAGCCTGTTGTACGGAAAGACCTAATAGACCATGCAGAAGAATAAGTCTCCAGTTTATCATTTCAGATAAAGAGAATGTGTATGAATTTCCCTGTACCGGCCAAAGTGCCTAGAACTCTTAGACAATTGAAATTGCAAATGGAGATAAATAACTTCTAGGATGGTTAAGTAACTACCATACACTGCAGTTAAACAAAATTAAGTATGTTTTCTACAAGATCTCAAATCATGCATGGAGTGATAAACTAAAATCTCTCCTTATGCCATTCAATTAGGACTACCAAAACATCCGACACACCTATCTCACCATAAATCAAAATGGAAAACAAGAAAGCAAGAAAAAATTTAGAACACTACAAATCAATATTTGAGATATGAACAGGAGCCAAAAAGTAAAGATATTACTGATTAAACAAGACAAAACATATGTTGGTAGCAGAAAGGTAGAGATTTTCCTGTATTGCCATTGAGCTTCACTGGGGTTCTTATCGGATTTGACTGCTATACCTCCTAATCAATTCACAAGGCATAATGAATGATGCTACAAATGACTCCTAGTATTCAGGTTTTCTACATATAAGTAAACAAACCTCTTTCACACAAACAGCATTGATTGTTATAGCTACTAATTCGTGACTTGTCATTAACTATTGCAGAATATGTAAGAAATGCAAGCCCTACCTTCTGATTTTATCGTCTCTTCAATGGTCTTCAATAAGATACGATCCTGTTGGTCTTGCCTTTGCTGCCTTTTGATATCATGTATAAAGAAAAACAAGAATACAAGGCAAGCCTGACTGTAATCTTAGTTTAAAATTTGTAGGGAAGGATACAAGAGAAATACCTCCCCCGTGTCTCCAGATGACAGAATAACAATTAGCAAACAAATGCAAATCTTAAGCAACACAATCAGAACGAAAATTGCATATGTGATCATAAATATCTATGAGAATTGGAAAACTAATTGGAATCAGTCCCCTTTGTTCCCACACAGATATTTTCCATTGATTTCTTAACAACACAGATTGAACATACTAAATTACTTTTGTTTTATTTTACTATTGAAAAAGCAGAGATCTAGGATTAGTTGGTCTTAATTAGGGCCTCGTTGATCTCGATTAGGACTTCGTCGGTCTCAATTGGGACTTCATCGATCTCACGTGAAGCTTCCCCGCTGTCAAGTGAATCTTCCTCACTCTCAATTGGGGCATCTTCGGTCTCAACTGGGTCAACGCCGATCTGAATTGGGGCATCGTCGATCTGAATTGGGGCATCGTCGCTCCCAATTTGGGCTTCGTCGCTCTTAATTGGGGCTGCTTTGATCTGAATTGGGGCTTCTTTTGCCAGCTTCTGAAAGAAGCCATCGATCCGACGAGTGCCAGCAAGAGAAGGGCTCTCGGATACGGTGCGAGAGCGGTTCCGATCTCGTTTAGCTGGTATTGAGATACTGGAAACGGTGGCAGAGCGGTTCCAATCGTTTGCTAGCTTATCAGACTGCTGAGAGGGCACGGGAAGCTCGTCGATGAGAAAATCGCAAGTCGGGCGGTGCCTCTTAACGGCGATTCGCATGTGTTCGAGCTTCACCATCTTGCGCTTCTTCTCCATTGCAACCTCAGCCGACCTCTCCGCCAGGAACTCGAGGAAGAGCTGGGTTGAGCACGAGACAAGGCGTAAGGCTTCTGAGTTTATCTTGTTGATGCCCCTATCGAGCTTCATTATCCTCTTGACCCGACCATTCGGGAATTCGGATCTGATCGATTCTGCCTTCTTTTCATCATGTGCTGCCTTCTCCTTTCCTTTTACTGCCTTCTCTCCTTCAGTTTCGTCCTCTTCTTCTTGTTCTGTGACGCTCCCTCCTTCTTCAGCTCCGTTTTGTTCTTCTTGTTCAGTGGCATTATCTTCATCTCGAGCTGCGGTATCTTCTTCTCGTGCTGCGTTATCTTCTTCTCGTGCTGCGTTATCTTCTTCTCGTGCTGCGTTATCTTCTTCTGCCATGGATGGTTCCGGCGCTGCTGCATGAATGAGTAATTAGAAAAGGAAAATATTATGGCTTATAACTATTTAGGGTTTTGAAATGGCGGGAAATACTCCCATGTTTGGAACCATTCCCTGCATCAATAAGGGTTTTATAGCCACCTTCAACTTGGATATTCCGGGGTCTGTTTTTTTAAGACCATCCATCATGCATGGCTTTCTGCAGACAGGATGTTGGTAGTGTGGGTGTTTTTAGTGGCTGTAAAAATGAGTAAGTCGCCCGATCACAAATAACATAGTTAGAAGCTGCTAACCCATTTTGAATAACGAAATCATCAAAGTTGAGCTTAACGAACAAGTCTTCTGGAGTTTGCCAACAAATATTATCCAAATTCGATCTATCGCACTTGAACTTAGAGAAATTAGCCTTAAAGTAAGAATGTATCGATGATCTAGCCATCATGCTAATGGTCAAAGGTTTAGTTTCTTTCTCAGAGAAGATCCGATTATTTCGAGCATTCCAAATGAGCCAACAGATAATAAGAGTATTTCCTAATTCAGAGGATCGACATTATTTATCAACAGCAGTACAAGCCTTGAACCAACCCAATAAGAAGGCATTCAGTTTGCCACCGACAAGATCCTAAGTATAATTCCAACAATCGTGAGCAAATGGGCAATCAATAAAGATGATGCGCATATTCAATCTGATTTATGCACCAAGGACAATTAAGGGGAATATTAGGAATGTGATGACTTAAGCGATCCCTAGTACTTAACCATTGTTGAATGAGGAGCCTGGCAAAAAACTTAGTTTTAAAGGGAATACACAACTTCCAAATCTTATTAAGACAGCCAGGATGAGCAAAAATGGTCTTTTCTTGATAATCACAAGTAGATTTAATAAATAATTTGTCCCTGATTAGGGCCCCAAACAAACTTGTCATCCTGTAAGATGGACATAGAAGGTAAAGAAGTAGCACGAATAACATTAACAACTTCATCGAACAATAACCGCCTGAGACCCAAAATGTTTCAATTATTTTTTGTATAAACTTGTCTACAGTTAGAGACCAGTCCAACTGGTCAATAGAGGTAGGCTCCACCAAGTTAGCTAGGGGAAAGGGAAAGCCCAATTAAATCTCCAAAAATTGATATTTTTACCATCACCAACAATCCAACGAATTCCTCTGAAAAATGAGTGTTCTAACATCCAAAATACGTACAATTCCAAGCTAAAGAATTGTTTTGTCTTTTAGGAAAAAGACAACAATTTACAGCACGTCGAGGTACTTAGCACGAACGAGTTTAACCCACCAATTCTCAAGTTCAGTGAAAAATTTCCAACCAAGTTTAGCCAAAGCCGCTTTATTAAACCTGTCAATGGGTTGCACACCTAGTCCACCTTTAGATTTAATGTCAGGACCCGACCCTCCTCTATCAGGACCCGACTCATCTAGCACGATATTGTCCGCTTTGAGCCTCCTTGCCCTTGCCCTCACGGTTTTGTTTTCGGGACCTCACGGTGCATCAAGGTCACCCATCATGGAATTGCAACAGCCTCAACTCACTTAACTTTAGAGTTCCAATCGAATCCAAAGCCAATGAGCTCTCAAAAGGCCTCGTGCTAGATAAGTGTGTACCTACACCTTTAAGGTACACCACCATTCCCCTCCTAGACCATTCCCCCTCGCAGGAATGTGGGATTGTTCACCGTTCCATCCAGGACACTGGTCTTATATTTAAGGGAATAGACATATGCCCAAACAACAGGGGCACAGAAGAGTTATTTCCCCAAAAGAAAGTTCTGCAAACCAAGTTAAAGCGCTGAGTAACTTTTTTCGAACAAGGAAAAGCTGATAAGACATGATTAGACATACATATCACACTCGAACGAATTAAAGCCATTTTCAGCTCTAAATAAAGTAGCACTTTTCCAACCAGCAAGCTTCTGATTGAGACGCTTTAGTAATTCGTTTTCATTCAGTGGATCTTTCCAAAAAAAAAAAATATGAATACCCAAGTACTTACCAATAGTTGTCTTATGTTGAATTCCTAGAGTATTGACTATATAAAGTCTTATAGGGCTAGTGGTATTTGCAGAGAAATACAAAGAGGATTTATGAAAATTAATTTGGTGACCTGAAGCTTTGGAGAAGGCAACAAACACATTTAAAATATTTCGACCAGCAGTAGGAGTAGCTTTTGCAAATAGAAGACAATCATCTGAAAAGCCAAAATTAGAAAATTTTAGACCTCTAGGGGAAGACAAAATTCCCACCTAAGTTTTGGGTTGGGAGGTGAGATTATTCATATGACGAATAAACAGTTCCATACATAAAATAAAAATGTAAGGGGAAAGGGGGTCTCCCTGACGAATGCCTCAAGTAGGCTTAAGAAAGCCTTCCCCTCCTTGTCATTGACCAAGACAAAGAAAGAGACTGACAAGAAACACATTTTAATGAGATTTACCCATCTAAACTTAAGTAAACAAGCAGTGATGTAATCCCAGTCAATAAAATCATAAGTTTTTTCCAAGATCAAGCTTAACTGTCAAAGTGCCAATATTATCTTTCTGACGATTAAATTCAGAGAATAACTCATGAGCATTGAGAATATTATCTAAAATCAGAGATACAAGCATTTAAAATCAGTGAGAGACGATTACCAAAAATTTTAGCAATAATTTTGTAAGAAACATTACACAAGCTAATAGGGCGATAATGAGTCACCAAATTTAGGTTGTCCACTTTGGGAATAAGAGCGATGTTTGTATGATTAAGACCAGAGAGATCTGTACCATTCACTAGAAAGTCATTCACAAAATGAAAACTATCCTTCTTTAAAATATCCCAATATTTTCGATAGAAAATAGCATGTATGTTGTCCAGACCAGGGCTTTAAGGGCACCAATACCTGAAATTGCTTTCTCAGCTTCCTCAGAGGAGACAGGCCTTAAAAGCGTAGCATTCTAAGCAGCAAACACAACTGGAGAAATAACACTTAGAAAGTCTAAAATATTATTGGAAGAAATTGAATGAGAGCAAGTAAAACGTTTGGAAAATTTAGAAATAAAAACATAAGATAAATTATTTGAATGATCAAACCAAATGCCTCTCTGATCTTTTATACGAGATATAAAGTTTCATTTCTGACAAATAATAGCTTGAGTAAGGAAAAATCTTGTATTTTTGTCTCCAAGTTTAACCCAATTAGCTCTAGCTTTTTTAGGCCAAAGCACCTCCTTATTTTTATGTGCAAGGTTTAGCTCAGCTTGAATATCCTCCTCCTTCTCCAAAAGGTATTGTGAGAAAGGGAAAACCATACGTTGACATTGAATGTTTTCTAAATCAGCAGTAAACTGTTTAATCTTGAGAAATAAATTCTCAAAAACTATTTTGTTCCAAGATTTAGTCAACACAGCTAGGCCTTACAACGAGATAGAAAAGTTTGGGAAGTGTTGCCATTAAAATTTAAGGCCCAAGCCTTCTTAACAACATTTGTGGAAATTTGGGTGGTCTAACCACATAGCTTCATGTCAGGACCCACCCCGGTTTCACCCCGAAACCTGAGGTAAATCCCGCTCCCGTCTGACTCCCCGACACAACACCCAAGTAAAACTCACTCAACCCAGTCAGACACAGGAGTACTTAAATAAAAGATCCCAACGTTATCGTTTACAGAGCATATTACGAAAATACAAGGAAAATAAAAACCGAGAAAGTACACGCACACGGAAGACTTTAAACTATTCCGGGATCCCTCACGTAAGTTCTATGCCTCCGACGCTGCCTCGACGTCAAGACCCCGCGCTATCTCCACGACCTGGAGGGCAGTTTAAAACAGAAAATGTGAGTGGACCATAATGAAAGAAATGTTCTAAAACCATTTATCAGAAAACCGACTTTAACCCTCCGTTCTTAAAACAGGCATGCCCAACGAAGTACTAGAAAATCATAATATGAAACATCATAAGAAACAGAAACACTATAAACAGTTAGAAAAACCAGAGCATGTGAAAATCTCAAACTGATCTTCAATCATGAACATGAAATCATCATTTTCTGATCAAACCTGCTGGACCTATCCGAGTCTTTAAACCCCCGAGTCTTTAAACTCAATCCAGGCCTTAATCATATCCGAGTCTTTAAACTCAAGGCCTACGGGGGAAATCAATATATCCGAGTCTTTAAACTCCCGAGTCTTTAAACTCAATCCGGGTATTTAAACCCAATCCGGCCGGTCCCCCGTCACATATATCCGGGTCTTTAAACCCAATATCCAGATCCAGCAAATCCAATCCCAAAATCATTTGAAAACCATTTACCAATCCACATCCAAACCCGAATCCAAAATCACTGGTCCGATACCCTTTCCGGCATCCGAACCCAAATCCGGAGTCCACTTTCCCACTTGGAAACCAACCCTTTTTCCGAAATCTGTTTCTAAAACCGAAAACCTTTAATCATCGAAAGCATGTTCCAAAATCCCTTTATCATCATTTAAATCATTTATCATTTGAAATCCCAAAACCATATCATCAATTTCAGAAACCAACCATTTCTCGTAAAACGTGCAATTATGTAAAATCACATCATAAATCCAACAATCATGAAATCACATATATAAAACAAGTATAGAAAACAGTTATGCATGCTCGAGTTGAAAGAAGGGGTCCACTCACAGTACTGAGCCCTACTCGCGTCCCGAACGTCCAGCACGTTCCTCGGCTTCCTCGGGAAATCTCGATCCTGTTCACAATCACCAAATTACGTCACTAACACGTTCACGAAAGTTCACCTAAATTCCCTCAACATTCCCCGAATCCTAAACGTAATAACCCGGGACCCTAAACCTTCACCCTTGCCGAACTAAACTCAAACGACGTCCGATTGACTCGAAACCAACTCCATTGAACTCACCATAACTCCTAGACCAAAAACTATGTTGACCGTTTTCCCCATCGCCGCCGCACGTGCCCCCACGCGCCGCCCAAAGTGGCTGCGCGTGGCTTTCACGCGCTGCTACAGTACCACCTCCTTCCTCGAGAAAACCCGGTTCGCACCAGAACTTGAACCAGTCGCTGCAACGTGGACCGGTGAGACTGGTTCTCCTTCTTCCGTCCACCAAATCGGCTCATTTCTACACCAACAACATCGTCCTTCTCTAGGCTACCTATTCCCGTACTTCACTCACCTCGACTCACCCTAAAACTCGTCGACTGAAACTCGAAACCAGACGGCCAAGCTCCCCTGCTTCACGATCCAGCCACTCCGGCCACCCCCCGTCACGGTGACCGTCCTAGACTCTTCCTTGGACCTCACTGAACCCAAACCAACCCTCCTAGACCTTCGACTCAGCCCCAAACTCGACGACTCGCCGTTTGAACCCACGGCCAAAACAGAGCACCCAATTACCCCTGTCGTGCCATCCTCCGCCGTGTACCTCCCCGTCACGGCAGCACACTCAGTCGAAGCTTGGGACCTCCCTGAGTCTTACTCTAACCTCCAATTCCCTCGACTCGACCTCTAGACTCACGACTCTCAACTTGAAACTCAACGGCTAAACAGAGCAAGGAAACGGGGGTGTGGGTTTACCTGTCCTCCTGCCGCCGTCGTGAGCTCAGCCGTGAGGTAGTAGCTTCTCCTGCCTTCCTCCGTCCTCTGAGCTCGTCCCTTGACCTCGAGTGATCGATCACGGCTGCACCACCACCCAACTTCTCTGTTTTCCTCTCTGAGTTTCCCCCCGAACTCTCAACTCACACACACCACGATTCCTCACCTCCCAAACCACTCACCAGCTTCCCTTCGACCTCCCGTCCCTCACTCACTCACCAGAACTCATCAGCACACACCATCACCCTCGATCACCCCTCAATTTCCCTCACGATCTCCCTCTGTTATCTGAACCATCACGAACACACACACACACGGGTGCACCCCAATTATTTGGGCCGTGCACACACTCGAACTCACCAGAAGCCACTCCACCTGAAACACGTGTCACCAATCCTCCTCACTCTCTCACCAACTGGCTCCATCCCAGCCGTCCATTTCCTTCTTTCTGCACAAATCCCAATGTGCAGAAAGACCAAATTACCCTTCTTTTTAATTCCTTTTTACGGTTTTGCCACTAACTTCCTAGACCCATATCTCTCGCCTCGTAAGTCCGATGAATATGTGCCGCCTGTCATCGAACTCAGGACGACAAGAACTATCTAACCATCCTAGGTCAACGTGCCAAAACCCGAGTCTACAAAAAGTCAACTATTCCCCTCTTTACGGTTAGGCTCTCAACCTTCCGAACATCACAACTTCCTCCTCGGATGTCGGAATCGGACGTGCCACCTGCCTATAGATTCGTGACGTCCTAAACTACGTCCTGGTCACTGGTCAACACCCAGTTGACCACCTAAACTAAAAGTCAACGTTTTTTTGCCCGAACCAGGGGCAAAATCGTCATTCTACACTAATGACCTTATCAGAACCACCTAACCGCCACTTAACCTCACTAATCACACCTTAATCAGTCTACTAATCCCGGCTCCCGGAACGGGTTGTTACAATCTACCCCCCCTAAAAAGAATTTCGTCCCCGAAATTCCACAGCTAGTTCCCGACACCTAGGGTCTCTTACTCGGTCATCAACACTCGGTCAATAACAACCTCTCCTGGGTTTCCTGTCTATTATCTCCACCATGGGTATTTCACACCAGCTCCAACTACTGTTACCACGGCCAACCCTCGCTATGTAACAACTGCATGATGTACGCAAGGGAAACTTTATGAACAGAAAACAAAGGTATTATAAAATACCTTATTTCAGAGTACCCGACAGAAGTCATAGAGTACATCCTCGTATACAACCACCCTACCTTCCCGAACCAACTCGACTACAACCCACACAATCGACCACCCATCTCCCTCGGCTGCTAATTCGGCCACTATCGGAATAAATCTACAAAGTCCTAAAGGCAAACTCTAGCTTGTGGGTTCTCTCCTTCAATAACCTCATATCGATCAGTTATAGTCACTCCTTTCCTGTACTTTCCGTCATCCTCCTACGGAACTCACTGTAACACTCCAAGTCCTCTAGGAAACCTCCTAGACTCTACCCTGGGATCCAACAACCAAACTACGTACAACACAACCAAAGTAATATAAGTACCTGTCCCCGTGTCTGGTGTCGACTGAACTTCCTGCTGAGTCATCGAGAACACTCGGGCCTGAGATCCCGACACTCTACCACGTCCCCTCGAACTACTAGTGGCAGTGCCACCACCTCTTCTAGTGCCTGCTGTCCCTGACGTTGTACTCTGTCCGGACTCCGCTACTCCTCTACCTACACCACCTTCCTGTGGCAACAGTGGACACTCACGTCGGAAATGACCTCGCTCCCCACAGTAGAAACACACATTCCAACCTGGTCCACTGCTCGGTCTCCCTGTGGATGCTACAGACGTCGCACTAGCTTGCGGAGTCGGCTGTGCTCGATACCCCTGAAATCCTGAACTCTGGAAACTGCCAGGCCTACCAAAACGATCATCGCCCGACGACGACGCTCCACCGAAGTTACCCCTTTTCGGTGTCCGCTGGCTCGAAGTTCCAGGAATAGATAGTTCCCGGTGGCGCACCGGCAAACTAGCCTCCACCCTTACTGCAGCATCCGACAAGTCTCGGAGGGTAGCAAAAGATCCAGCCGTCACGATGGCACGAATCTCACCTCGTAGACCCACCTCAAACCTACGGCATTTCTCGGCTTCAGTGGCCACAAAAGCAGGAGCAAACCGAGACAACATCTGGAACTTCCGTTCATACTCAGCCACCGTCATATGCCCTTGTTGGAGATGCAAGAACTCCGCCTCCTTGGCATCTCGGTTTCACCCCGAAACCCGAGGTAAATCCAGCTCCCGTCTGACTCCCCGACACAACACCCAAGTAAAACTCACTCAACCCAGTCAGACGCAGGAGTACTTAAATAAAAGATCCCAACGTTATCGTTTACAGAGCATATTACGAAAATACAAGGAAAATAAAAACCGAGAAAGTACACACACACAGAAGACTTTAAACTATTCTGGGATCCCTCACGTAAGTTCTAAGCCTCCGACGCTGCCTCGACGTCAAGACCCCGCGCTATCTCCACGACCTGGAGGGCAGTTTAAAACAGAAAATGTGAGTGGACCATAATGAAAGAAATGTTCTAAAACCATTTATCAGAAAACCGACTTTAACCCTCCGTTCTTAAAACAGGCATGCCCAACGAAGTACTAGAAAATCATAATATGAAACATCATAAGAAACAGAAACACTATAAACAATTAGAAAAACCAGAGCATGTGAAAATCTCAAACTGTATCATCAATCATGAACATGAAATCATCATTTTCTGATCAAACCTACTGGACCTATCCGAGTCTTTAAACTCCCGAGTCTTTAAACTCAATCCAGGCCTTAATCATATCCGAGTCTTTAAACTCCCGAGTCTTTAAACTCAAGGCCTACGGGGGAAATCAATATATCCGAATCTTTAAACTCCTGAGTCTTTAAACTCAATCCGGGTCTTTAAACCCAATCCGGCCGGTCCCCCGTCACATATATCCGGGTCTTTAAACCCAATATCCAGATCCAGCAAATCCAATCCCAAAATCATTTGAAAACCATTTACTAATCCACATCCAAACCCGAATCCGAAATCACTGGTCCGATACCCTTTCCGGCATCCGGAACCGTCATTCCGAACCCAAATCCGGAGTCCACTTTCCCACTTGGAAACTAACCTTTTTTCCGAAATCTGTTTCTAAAACCGAAAACCTTTAATCATCGAAAGCATGTTCCAAAATCCCTTTATCATCATTTAAATCATTTATCATTTGAAATCCCAAAACCATATCATCAATTTCAGAAACCAACCATTTCTCGTAAAACGTGCAATTATGTAAAATCACATCATAAATCCAACAATCATGAAATCACATATATAAAACAAGTATAGAAAACAGTTATGCATGCTCGAGTTGAAAGAAGGGGTCCACTCACAGTACTGAGCCCTACTCGCGTCCCGAACGTCCAGCACGTTCCTCGGCTTCCTCGGGAAATCCCGATCCTGTTCACAATCACCAAATTACGTCACTAACACGTTCACGAAAGTTCACCTAAATTCCCTCAACATTCCCCGAATCCTAAACGTAATAACCTGGGACCCTAAACCTTCACCTTTGCCGAACTAAACTCAAACGACGTCCGATTGACTCGAAACCAACTCCATTGAACTCACCATAACTCCTAGACCAAAAACTATGTTGACCGTTTTCCCCATCGCCGCCGCACGCGCCCCCATGCGCCGCCCAAAGTGGCTGCGCGTGGCCCTCACGCGCTGCTACAGTACCACCTTCTTACTCGAGAAAACCCGGTTCGCACCAGAACTTGAACCAGCCGCTGCAACGTGGACCGGCGAGACTGGTTCTCCTTCTTCCGTCCACCAAATCGGCTCCTTTCTACACCAACAACATCGTCCTTCTCTAGGCTACCTATTCCCGTACTTCACTCACCTCGACTCACCCTAAAACTCGTCGACTGAAACTCGAAACCAGACGGCCAAGCTCCCCTGCTTCACGATCCAGCCACTCCAGCCACCCCCCGTCACGGTGACCGTCCCAGACTCTTCCTTGGACCTCACTGAACCCAAACCAACCCTCCTAGACCTTCGACTCAGCCCCAAACTCGACGACTCGCCGTTTGAACCCACGGCCAAAACAGAGCACCCAATTACCCCTGTCGTGCCATCCTCCGCCGTGTACCTCCCCGTCACGGCAGCACACTCAGTCGAAGCTTGGGACCTCCCTGAGTCTCACTCTAACCTCCAATTCCCTCGACTCGACCTCTAGACTCACGACTCTCAACTTGAAACTCAACGGCTAAACAGAGCAAGGAAACGGGGGTGTGGGTTTACCTGTCCTCCTGCCGCCGTCGTGAGCTCAGCCGTGAGGTAGTAGCTCCTCATGCCTTCCTCCGTCCTCTGAGCCAGTCCCTTGACCTCGAGTCATCGATCACGGCTGCACCACCACCCAACTTCTCTGTTTTCCTCTCTGAGTTTCCCCCCGAACTCTCAACTCACACACACCACGATTCCTCACCTCCCAAACCACTCACCAGCTTCCCTTCGACCTCTCGTCCCTCACTCACTCACCAGAACTCATCAGCACACACCATCACCCTCGATCACCCCTCAATTTCCCTCACGATCTCCCTCTGTTTTCTGAACCATCACGAACACACACACACACGGGTGCACCCCAATTAATTGGGCCTTGCACACACTCGAACTCACCAGAAGCCACTCCACCTGAAACACGTGTCACCAATCCTCCTCACTCTCTCACCAACTGGCTCCATCCCAGCCGTCCATTTCCTTCTTTCTGCACAAATCCCAATGTGCAGAAAGACCAAATTACCCTTCTTTTTAATTCCTTTTTACGGTTTTGCCACTAACTTCCTAGACCTATATCTCTCGCCTCGTAAGTCCGATGAATATGTGCCGCCTGTCATCAAACTCAGGACGACAAGAACTATCTAACCATCCTAAGTCAACGTGCCAAAACCCGAGTCTACAAAAAGTCAACTATTCCCCCTTTACGGTTAGGCTCTCAACCTTCCGAACATCACAACTTCCTCCTCGGATGTCGGAATCGGACGTGCCACTTGCCTATAGATTCGTGACGTCCTAAACTACGTCCTGGTCACTGGTCAACACCCAGTTAACCACCTAAACTAAAAGTCAACGTTTTTTGCCCGAACCAGGGGCAAAATCGTCATTCTACACTAATGACCTTATCGGAACCACCTAACCGCCACTTAACCTCACTAATCACACCTTAATCAGTCTACTAATCCCGGCTCCCGGAACGGGTTGTTACACTTCAAGTTTGAAATCACTATGCTTGATAGCTAAGAAAATGGGGCAATGATCTGGCCCTTGAATCGAGAGGTTCTTTAAAACAAAATTAGGAAACAAACACATCCATTCATAGCTCAAAAGAGCTATATCCAATCTTTCATAAATAATAGAGTTATCACGGTGATCATTAGCCCAAGTAAAAAGAGGTCCCTCAGCAGGAGGGGAAAACAAATTAAAAATTTGTATAAAGGAATTGAACTACATCATATAACTATTAAAGGATCTTAAACCACCTAATTTTTTTATCAAGAGACAAATATTGTTAACGTCACCCATAACACATTAAGCATGGTTCAAAGGTTCAAGGAGGGAGATATCTCTCCACAGATAACTTTGTAGATCATTTTGGGGATAAGCATAAATAAAGGTAGCATACCAAAGCATATTAAGATTAGCATCAAGCACCTTACAATGGATAAACCTAGGGTGGGGCACAATGACAGGACCCGTCCCAAATTCCTCGAGATTAGCGTGGGACGTGCCTGCTCCCGTATGACACGAAGTGTCAAACCAGGGATATTTCTGTCCTTTGCCCAATCGGGGCTATCGGAGTACACCAGGATCCAAAGGATGAATGTAATGTCTCGTTTCTGCTACAGCCCGCATCTGCAATCAACCTGAAGGGCATTCAAAACACAAAATCTGTGAGTGGACAAAACAAATAATTTATAAAAACATTTCATAAAAAGACCTTTATGCCCTTCATTAAAAACATATGCATGCATTCGAAGACCATTTATAGGGTTTATGCCCGGTTCCCATAAACCGTCATGAACCATCGAACCATTTGGGCCTTGACCCGAAATCCGTAAATCAATACATGGGACATCAGCTGTCAGGACCCACCCCGGTTTCACCCCGAAACCCGAGGTAAATCCCGCTCCCGTCTGACTCCCCGACACAACACCTAAGGAACACTCACGCAACCCAGTCAGACGCAGGAGTAATTAAACAAAATATCCCAACCCTATCGTTTACAGAGCATAGCACTAAATTACAAGGAAAATAAAAACCGATAAATTACACGCACACAGAAGCCTTTAAACTCTTCTAGGATCCCTCACGTCACTTCTATGCCTCGGACACTGCCTCGACGTCAAGACCCCGCGCTCGCTCCACAACCTGGAGGGCAATTTAAAACAGAAAATGTGAGTGGACCAGAAAGTACAAAAAGTTCAAAACCACGTTATATGAAAACCGAGTTTAACCCTCCGTTTTGAAACCACATGCATAACCAACAGTTATGAACACAGTTATAAAATACTCATTATAAAACATCATAAAAACAGAAACACTATAAAATATCATAAGAAACCATAGCATGAGTATCAGAAACCGTATCAAATCCTCATTTCTTCGATCGAACCTGCTGGACCTATCCGAGTCTTTAAACTCCCGAGTCTTTAAACTCAATCCAGGCCTTTATCGTATCCGAGTCTTTAAACTCCCGAGTCTTTAAACTCAAGGCCTACGGGGGAAATCAATATATATCCGAGTCTTTAAACTCTCGAGTCTTTAAACTCAATCCGGGTCTTTAAACCCAATCCGGCCGGTCCCCCTTCACATATATCCGGGTCTTTAAACCCAATATCCAGATCCAGTAAATCCAATCCCAAATCATTTGAAAACCATGTACCAGTCCATATCCAAATCCGAATCCGGAATCACCGGTCCGATGCCCTTCCAGCATCCCGAACCGTCATTCCGAACCCAAATCCGGAATCCCCAGTCCAACTTGGAAACCAACTTCCATTTCCGAAATCCGTTTCTAGAACCAAAAACCTTGATCATTGAAATCATGTTCCAAAAATCCACTTATAACCATTGAAAACCACTTATCTTTTGAAATCCCAAAACCATAGCATAAATTCCAGAAACCATCCATTCCTCGTAAAACGTGCTAAAAACCAATTTCCTTGAAAAACGTGTAATAATGTAAAACCAACCAAAACATATTCGATAAACATAGAATCATAATCAAAACCATAAAACAATTATAGAAAACAGTTATGCATGTTCGAGTTTAGAGAAAGGGTCCACTCACAATACTGAGCCCTACTCGCGTCCCGAACGTCCAGCCCGTTCCTCGGCTCCCTCGGGAAATCCTGATCCTATCGAACACCGTCAAATTACGTCACTAATACGTCTACGAAGGTTCACCTAAATTCCCTCAAAAATCCCCGAATCGAAAACCTAAAACCCGGGACCCTAAACCTTCACCCTCGCGGAACTACATTCAAACGACTTCCGATTGACTCGAAACCAACTCCATTGAACTCACCACAACTCCTAGACCAAAAACCATGTTGACCGTTTCTCCCAGAACCGCCGCACGCGCCTCCACGCGCCGCCCAAAGTGGCTGCGCGTGGCCCTCACGCGCCAGCTACAGTACACCTTCAACCTCACGTCGACCCGGTTCAACACAGTAGGCTGCAGCTTGAACCGGCGTCAACGGTTCTCCGCCGTGCCTGCACCAAAACACCTCATTCCTTCTCCTATAGCGTCGTCCAACCTTACTCTAAGCATCCCCATCCTCCAATCACCTCGACACATCCCCTACACCGTCGACTCAGACTCGAAACCAGACGGCCCAATTCCTCTGTTTTCCTCTCCGGCCGCCCAGGTAACCTCCCTTCACGGTGGCAACACCAGACGGTTCCTAGGACCTCAAGGAACCTAACCCGACTCTCCTAGACCTTCGACTCAGTCTCTAGGATCACTACTCTTGGTTTGAACCAAAACGGGAAAACAGGGCACACAGAGTCCCTCCGTCGTGCCAACCTCCACCGTGCACCTCCCGTCACGGCAGCTCAACCAAATGACGCCCTGGACTCAACTAAACTCCCTAAACTCCCCTAGACTCTTCGATTCAACCTCTCAGGCCACAACTTCCGGTTTGAAGTTCACGGCCAAAACAGAGCATAGACACAGGGCAATAGAAATTACCTGCAACCTGTCACCGTCGTAAGCTCTGCTGGTAGTGGTTGACTCCTCGCAACCCGCACGACACCACCACGGTCTTAGTTGCCCCGTACACGGCCGCCACCGCCATGATCCTCACGACCTCCCTGCTATTTACCCCTGGTTTTCCCGCATCTCTTGACACCCTCACACACAGCCACCACACCGTCAACCTCTCTCACTGCTTCCCTCTCACTCTCTGATCACCCTCACACACTCACAATCCATCAACACACACACCACCACCCTCAATTTCCTTCACGATCTCCCTCTGTTTTCTATTTCCTTCTGCGCACAAACACGAACACGGGCACGGGTACACCCCAAAAATAGAACCGTGCACACACCTTAGAATCCCCCAGAACCCACTACACACTTGCCACATGTCACCATCCCCCACTCTCTCTCACCCATGTGGCCCAATCTCAGCCGTCCATTCCTTTCCTCTGTGCACAAATCCCAATGTGCCACAATGACCAAAATACCCTTCTTTTTAACTCATATTTACGATTTAACCAAAACTTCCTAGACCCGTAACTCTCGCCCCGTAAGTCCGATGAATACGTGCCGCCTGTCATCGAACTCAGGACGACGGAATCTATCTAACCATCCTAGGTCAACCTACCAAAACTCGATTATTCAAAAAGTCAACTTTTCCCCCTATTTTACCCAAATTACGGTTATGCCCTCGACCTTCCGAACATCACAATTTCCTCCTCGGATGTCGGAATCAGGCGTGCCACCTGCCTATGGATTCGTGACGTCCTAAACTACATCCTGGTCACTGGTTAACACTCAAATCGACCTCCCAACTAAAAGTCAACTATTTGCCCAAACTAGGGGCAAAATCGTCATTCTACGCCAATGACCCATCGGGACCACCTACCCACTGCTTAACCTCAATAATCACACCTTAATCACTATCGTAATCCCGGCTCTCGGGATGCGTTGTTACATCAGCCCAAACCAAAACACGTGGGAACTCATCCTAAATCTAGCTCATATGAGTCTCAGCCCAAAACCAATACGCGTGGGTCTCAGCCCAACGCCATCTCAGTGAAAACTCATACACATATACGTATATACATATATAACCCATTCTAGGCACTTCCTGAGAAGATGCCAACTCGGGGTACACAGCCCTTAGGGAACACATCCCTGATATATGTCACGATGTCTCTATATATATAAGTATGCATACTACTCGGGGTCTCATTCCGAGTCTTCTCCCAGGAATTCTCCATCTGGGACGCTCTATCTTCAGACCTAGTCCAATCATCTCTCCGGAATCTGGTCCGGGACCACATCATATCGCCCACTCCTGGAACGAGATCCCTATGGGGATACCCACTCTGGTATGTGGATCGTGACTCTCCAGGTCGACGTCTAGAGAAGACCAATCAATAGGCTCGTACGGAGGGTATATACATACTAGTATAGCAAACTATAAAATGGGACTTACGCCCGATAACATAAAGCAACTAGGCCTCCATCCCGAGTATAGGACTCAACAGGGCCTCTAGCCCGATTTCACAGTAACTGGGCATCGAGCCCGAACTCAAATCAACTGGGCGTCGAGCCCGATATCTCAGGGTCAGTCACGATCCCGATCATAGCAATGCGTGCAACCATCAATCCAAAACCGTTCTCAATCCTAGTATGTTGCCGTGAACACATCACTGCCGCAACCATCTCGAGACGATGGTGCACCCGTCGCTGATCGATCCTCTAAACCGTCAGCACTCCGAAGTCGAGCCTCCAATGGCTGCTCGACAACGGGACGTGCATCGTGACCTCTCCGGAAGCAACACATCCCAATCCGGAGGAGAGCGTCTCGTCGTCCGTCGCCGTGCACACAGCACCCATCGCGACCATGACTCAGACCCGTAGGTCATCAATAGGGTCTCATTCCCGATTCAAAACCAAATCGAATTGGGTCTCATGCCCAATTTTACCTTTTCAAAACCATTTCATGAAAACCGAAAGCATAAGCGCGTATAAGTACGTATAAAACTGAAAAACTTGAAGTACATGCCCATACGTAAACACACACAAAATGCACTCAAGGAATCCAAAACATATATTAAAACACATAAAAAATATTTATGCATGCATCGATTTCAGAAAGAAATTCCACTCACAGACCGTCCGCGTTGCCATCTCGATATGCGCGATGTACGCCTTCCCGGGTCAACCGTCTTCTCCGGGGTTCCCAAACCTGTCCAAATCACTTTAGAGGGTTACTAACTACTTAATTAACACCTCACTTAATTAACCCCTCACTAAAGCCCCCTAATTTTCAAGGATTTTTAACTATTTTTAAACTCGCACTGAAACTTTCGGACAACCTGAACTATATCGAGACGATGCCCGATCGACTCGAAACCAGTCCCAAAATGTTCGTTACATCAAATAGATGATTTCACATGTTGGAAGCTTCCCCAATTTTCACCATGTGCCATCGCGCGCCTCAAGATTGCTCTACGTGTGGGTCTCACGCGCCACTGCACAGGGTCATCCTTGTCCTCCAGCCGACCGGTCCGACTGGCTAGTTCGGTTCTCCCCTGCAACTTGGACTGGCATGACAGGTCCAGCCTCCTACCCGGTCCAATTTTCATCCTTTTCCTTCCTAATCGATTCTATTCTTCATATTTTGATCCTAGGTGTAACGACCCGTCCCGGAATTCGGGATTAGATTACTAACTAATCACGATTAGCGGGGTTAATCGGTGATTAGTTGGGCGAATTCGGACGAACGGTGCAAAATGACTGTTTTACCCCTGGTTGTGGGCAAAACGTTGACTTTTTATTCGGGCGGTCAAATGGACTTTGCCCGATGACCGTGACATAGTTTGGGACGTCACGAGTTCATAGACAGGCGGCACGTTCGATTCCGACGTTCGTGGCGAAAGTTATGACGTTCGGAAGTCCGGGGGCATTTCCGTAATTCGGACGAAATAAGGGAAAATGTTGACTTTTTGACCGGGAGGTCCGATGGCCGAGGGCCAAGGACCCTTGGGAAGGTCTCGATGCCCGGAGTACGACGACAGGCGGCACGCCGAAAACGGACATTGGGTGACCAAGATACGGGTCACGGACGGTGAGGGGCATTTTGGTAAATTGCCAAGTGAGGGCAAAATGGTAATTTCCTGCAGAGGGGCTGGTTGAACCGTGAAACAGAGGGAAGTACCCGTGCCGTGTGTGTCTGAAATCCAACAATTAATTAACCCAAGTGGTCTGATCAGTGGATTGTTTAACCAGGATAGTGACCTTGGGGAGTGTTAGTGGCTTGAGGCGTGGTATGGACAGAAAGGAACCGTGCATGGGAGGGTCTGTAATGGCTTTGGGTTCTGTTTGTGGGAAACCGAATTTCAGTGAAGCCAGAGAGATTCCCACGGCTTGTTTGCTGCCCGGCTTGAAAACAGAGAGTTAGGGACATTTGGGTGGCTCTGAGGGTCATTTTGGGTGAGGAAGAACTGGAAATTGAGAGAGAACTGAGTCGGGAGAAAACCAGAAAAAAATGGAGGGAAATTCAAAGGTCGAGTTTTGAGGTGAGTCGAGCCAAACGGTGGTTGGGATAAGTTTTCTGGGTTCATTACGAACCCAACCGTACAAAAATTGAGGAAGGTTGATCACGGTTTGTCCAAGAACTCAAGCTCCAGTTTCTGGAAAATCGCAGTGTTGCGAACGACGACTTCCAGGTGAGTTCGTGTTCAATTGGTCGTGTTAGAGTGTTCTATTGGGTCCCCTTAAGCTCCTGTTTAGGTGAATTTGGAAATGGAATTGAGTTGAGTGAGTTTGGAATGTCGACCCGATTTGAGGTCCGAGTTTGGATGGGTCGATTTAGTCAGTGTCGAGGCTAATAGATGACATAGAACTGGAATTAAATGGTTATAGAAGATGTTAGGATCAAAAAGGAAAGGAATTGATTGTGAATTGATCGTTATCTAACCGGGTTGTCACGCGGGTTGCAGGACCTGTTTGCAGAGGAAACGGGCGAGGAAGGCGAACTGTTCACAGTTACTGTAGCTGGCGCGTGGCGGTCACGCGCAGCCACTCACGGCAGCGCGTGACGGCGCGTGGGCACGAATCCCGAGGTACGGTCAACACGACTTTTATCCTATACGTTATAACGAACATTTTAGCGTTAGTTTCGAAATTATCGGATACCATTTCGATGTGGTTTCGAGGGTCCGAAGGTCTATGTATCGTTTTTAATTAACGATTAAATCCCGGAAAATTATGGGGGATTTGTATGATGATATTTGAGACCTTAATGACCCGGGAATGTGTTTTCGGACAGGATTCGAGTTTCTGGAAAATGTCAGAAATTACGGGCATGCGTGCGGCGCGAAACCGAGCCTTAAGAACGATGTGTGAGTGGGCGTTGCTTTCAAATTTAATGCATGCATAAATTATTGCTATGGTTTTATGATTATGATTCTAAGTTGTGAT
The DNA here is from genome assembly GCA_032719365.1 of Prinsepia uniflora. Classification (NCBI taxonomy): domain Eukaryota; kingdom Viridiplantae; phylum Streptophyta; class Magnoliopsida; order Rosales; family Rosaceae; genus Prinsepia; species Prinsepia uniflora. The sequence goes on from CM064863.1 coordinate 26,436,696, forward strand.
TGATTTTGATTTCTGTATTTATACGTATTCGATTCCCGTATTTATACGCATTTTTACTATACATGTGAAATTACACGTATTTCGAGACTATGGTCACTCGTGTGCTTAATGATGGTTTGATGAAAGAAGTTATATGAAATGGGTATAAAATGATTTAAGAAGGTTGTTTATGATTTGCGGGTGTGACCTACGATTTTGACACGTTTTTCGAGAACGTTCCGGATTTGCACGTTTTACGAGATTTCGAGTTATTGTGATTTGATCACTGTTGATGTTTGAATTTGGGGATTGAAATGAGACTTATGATTTTGAGGATTTTAAAAATGGGTTTTGAGTATATTCTGATTGGATCGTGATTTTAGTGATTATGATTGTGGTTTCGATGTGTTGAAAATGAGATTTGAGAAAGGAGTGATTCCTAAGAATTTAATTGGATTTGAAAAAGGTGATTTCGGGCTTAATGCTCGGGGCATAAAAGTAACTTTGATTTACGGGATTTCGATTTTCGGAAATAATAAAGTGGATTCTTGGTTTGGGTTCGGGATGATGCTTCCGGATGCCGGCTTACGGAATCATTATGGCGAATTCGAATTCGGGAGTGAAAAAGGATTTAATAAAGTGATTCGCTATGATTGTGCATGCCCCGTGTTTAATGATGATTTGTTTATGTTTGTAAAGTATGATTTGGGGAAAATGAATGTGGGAATTCGGACTATGGGTCCTGTTGTGAAAAATGTGATTTTGGGATGGATCCCACGTTGTCGTGATTGATAAACTGTTTTGGGGTTTAAAGACCCGTTGTTGTGTTTGAAAACTGTTTTGGGTTTAAAAACCCGGTGCTATTGCTGGAGCACGTTTTGAGTTTAAAGACTCGGTTAATTGATGACGGGGGAGGGCCCTTAATGAGTTTAAAGACTCGTGAGTTTAAAGACTCGGTTACTGTGATACCTCCGAGGCCTATTGATTATGTTATGAGTTTAAAGACTCGTTGATATCCCGGGAAGGCCTGTTTATGCGCATGGTTTTGAGTTTAAAGACTCGGGCGCACTTGATATCCAGCAAAATGATTGACTTGTGATTTATTGATGATTTCTGATGTTTCAGTTGAGTTGGGCAGTGGCCTGGTATATGGTTGTTGGTTTGGATCATGTTATGCATTTGGTTTGATTCGTGGTTTTGGGCTGCGGCCCGGTGATTACGATTGCGGGCTAAGACCCGATGGTTGAGAAAGGAAAAATGATTTTGAGATTCATACGAGTTTTCCCTTGTGTTGATATTTGATACACGGTTTTTCTTATGTGGAAAATCTTAACCGATTGCGAAATGATTTTTGTATGCATGCATTCGTTTTACGCGGAGGGTAAAAACGCTTGTTGGAACTGTTTTGCTAAACTGATTTATTTTTGTCCACTCACACCTTTGGTTTTTATTGACCCTCCAGGTCGTGGCGCGTTGTTCGAGGCTGTACGAGGGGCGGAGGCATGAGTAAGAACATGTGGCTATCCCTGGTCTGGCACGTACTGAGGGTAAACTTGGGTATTTCAGTCGACTTGCCAGACGGGAGCAGGACCGAGCACGGTTTTCGATGCCCCTTCTGGGGGCGGTCCTGTCAATTTGGTATCAGAGCGCTAGGTTGCTGATTCTGTTGCCACATCATGCCTCCGGAGCGTAAGCCTCGTGCTCGACCTGGTAGTGAGACGAGTAGGCGAGGGTATTTGGGACCTCGTGTTAGATCTCGGGTGAGATTGACCTTGGTTTGAGGGTCAGATGTCGGGTAGTGGACGCTGTGAACTGCGATTCGTTAGACGTAGAATTGGTGGGTCGCAAGGACGAACGAGACCGGTGGCTGGAAGGCCGCATTTTTGGGCAAATTGTACTTTCTCTTAGGCCCTATTGATCGAATAGAAGGTGGTTGAACATTGGATGTTGCTCGGGGATTGGGTATTTCAGTGATGACATGGTTGGTTTGGTATGAGATTGGACTTAGGAGGAGTCGAGATGTGGATGTGGGACTCACGATGAGTCCGGATTTTTGGGTTAGGAACGTGAGATGAGTCATGATAAGGTGTCAAGACTCGAGAAGAGCCAGAAAGGCGGAGTGAGGAACGTTTGGCACTTAGGATGCCAAGGGCCGATTTACGGTCATTTATTGAATGAGTTAGAAAATTGTGGCTTGGTTTTGTGGGATGGTGGTCTTGTGGAGTTTAGCTGATGGTCTGGGGTACTTGGTGTAGTGGTAGTAGTTGGGAATTCGGGGGCGTTCAGGGAACGTCCATTATCCTGATGTGGATTGTCGGGATGGTGGTACCCATGGTTGCGGGGTACGAGAAGTGACGCGGGATCGTCGCTCGGTATGAGTGGAGATCCAGGGCTCCACACTTTGCACACGGTGTGCTAGTGTGGATGATTGTACGTTGGTGCTGGTGCTAGTGCTGGTACTAGTGTCAGCGAGTGAGATTGTGTTGAGCCACGAGTTGGGGGGTGACTCTGTCATGATGAGAGTGCGTTGGTATTTGAGATTCAGTAGTGGTCGACTCGTGGACTGGATAGGATCCAGCGGAGGTTATGAGGTATTGGGGTAAGTCCCAACAGTGACGAGGTGACAAGAGTTGAGTAATTCCCTGTCGGAATCAATGTATGTGCATAGTTAGTCATTAATTGACGTGAGGTGTGAGTATTGGGCTGATGGTGGACGCGTGGTTGTCCAAGTGAGTTACGGATGTAGGGAGTCCAGCCGGTTGGACTTGACATCATAGTGGATCATCCTTGGTCTGTCCTAGGTGGAGTGGCAGGGATCGATATGAGGTAAATAGAGGGGATCCACAGAGTGGATGAGTTACGTTGTTGAGTGATTGATTGGGGGAGAAAATAGTTGAGGAATGTTGGGTGATTGACAAGAAATCTAGTGGGTGTGAGACCTTATTATCGGGTTCCAGGTGGATTGCCAGCTGTGAGCATGGGTGGATCCTAGGTGGATCTGTATTATGTGGTTGTGGGCCTTGGGCGTGGTGACGATCCAGGATCGTGGTGTTACCAGTCGGGTGACGCGGTAATGGACTCGAATTGTGATCGCCTTGATCAGGCTAGGTGAAGAGCTTATCGCTCTGTCGTAAATGCTTAGATATGAGGATTGTTGGATTGAACTTCTTTTCGAAGTTAATCCGTGCTCGAGCGAGTGGGGACGTTTATGAGTTGAACTCGAGGCTTGACTTGTGGATGAGTGGATATCCAACAAAGTCTAATTGGTCAGTTATAGATATGTGCGATTGGGATTGGCTTCTTTTCGAAGTCAATCAGAGGTAATATGGTAACCGTTTGAGCGGGTATCCGATAGATTCTGAGTTGGTGTGCCTCGGTATTTGTGAATGAGATCATACGCCCATTCGGCATGACTGTACACGCCTTGGTGAGCGTGCTTGGGTTGGTACGTCTTGGATGACGTGTTTTTGTGTTACTGTTCGGGTGACCATGGGATCCAGAATGGATGATGGGTTAGAATGATCGATTTGTCTAGTATGAGATTGGACAGGAGAACCCCAGTATCGAATCATGATTGACTGCGGGCCATGCAGTGGACTTATTGGGGAATGGATGTACGTATCTTGCACGGTGTACAAGGATCGGTATTGGACTGGTCGTGTGGTGCATGGTGACTGCACATGTGAGGTACCAGTGGCGTATGGTTATACGTGTTGATGGTCGGCTTAGTTCCGACACCATTGGATTTGGTGGTGGGTTTGAACTGGACATTGAATACTATGCACTGGGCAGAGTTAATTTTGTTGGGTTCAGTGAATTCATGAGCATGCGCTCTTTGCCACGGATGGCTAGTGAACCCCAGTGTGGAGTTGGGCGAACACCGATGGGCTAGTATTCAATCTGTGTCAGTTACACCACCTGATTAAGTTTGATGACGGTATACGTATGCTCAGGATGAGTGAGTTGGTGGGGTACGAGAAGTGACGCGGGATCGTCGCTCGGTATGAGCGGAGATCCAGGGCTCCACACTTTGCACACGGTGTGCTAGTGTGGATGTTTGTACGTTGGTGCTGGTGCTAGTGCTGGTACTAGTGTTAGCGAGTGAGATTGTGTTGAGCCACGAGTTGGGGGGTGACTCTGTCATGATGAGAGTGCGTTGGTATTTGAGATTCAGTAGTGGTCGACTCGTGGACTAGATAGGATCCAGCGGAGGTTATGAGGTATTGGGGTAAGTCCCAACAGTGACGAGGTGACAAGAGTTGAGTAATTCCCTGTCGGAATCAATGTATGTGCATATTTAGTCATTAATTGACGTGAGGTCTGAGTATTGGGCTGATGGTGGATGCGTGGTTGTCCAAGTGAGTTACGGATGTAGGGAGTCCGGCGGTTGGACTTGACATCATAGTGGATCATCCTTGGTCTCTCCTAGGTGGAGTGGCAGGGCCCCACTTGCTGCCAATAATATCTGGGCCCCACTTGCTGCCAAATAGCTCCTGTCTCGTAAAACGTGCAATAGTGTGTTCGAACTTCCGTGAACCGTATCTTCTCCGTCAAACTTCCGAATTCGACGTGCCGCCTATCTACGGATTCATATCGTCCTGATCTACGTAGCGGTCCTCAGCCCTCGGCCATCGGACCTCCCGGATCAAAATTCAACTGTTGGCCCCTATTTAACCAAATGACCAAAATGCCCCTGAACCTCCGATCGTCATAACTTCTTCCTCAAATGTCGAAATCAAACGTACCACCTATCTATGAACTCGTGCCGTTCCAAACTACGTCACCGTCATCAGCCAAAGTCCATTTGACCGCCTGAACGATAAAGTCAACGTTTCGCCCATTCCAGGGGCAAAATCGTCATTTTGCCCTGAACGTCCGTTAATCGTCGTCTAATCCTCGATTAGTCTCCGATTAGCGAGGCTAATCTGTCATTAATCTTAATTAATCCCGATAATTCGGGACGGGTCGTTACACACAATAACATCAAGCTGAAAAAACAAGGAGTTCCACACAAGAAGGAGGCCACCACATTGATTAGCTGCTACAACAAAGTTACAATCAAAAGGCAGCTTTTTGGCAAGATTTCTAGCTAGATCAAGGCTAGCCCTTATGTTAAGTAAATAAAAGATATCTAAATTCAAAGTTTTAGTAAGAAAGGATGCATGGTGACTAAGACCTAGCCGGGCACTACCTCAGTAATTCCACGTGCAAAGCTTCATGGATTGACTCTTTCATCTGATCATCATCAGATATTATCTTACATTTTTTCCCTTAAACCAAACACCATTCTTCATTTTCTCGTTAAGCAATCCAAACACAAACCACACCACCCCACCATCTTTGTTGTGTGTGAACAACCGTGAGAGTGACCGAGATTATGAGAGACTGAGATGGACATGAGGTTGCAGGAGCAGCAGTGATGGCCGACCGTCGTGGACGGCGGCGATAGCTCAAGTAACCGAACTCGTGAGTTTCAAAAATTTGAAATCACGTTTTGGTCGTGGTTTTGAGCCCCTTGTCATTCTAATATGACCTAGGGACGAGGAAAACTTGTTGGGGTTCGATTTCGAAGGAAAATGATGCTTGGAAGGACTGAAAACCGAGCTTGAATATCAAGCTTACTGTTTGATCTTGGTAGGTATGATTTCATTGGGGTTTCAAGTGTTTTTAATGGCTAGATAGATTAGGTTTGTTGTTAGGGACCTTTAGGAATCAAAATGGATTGAATTGGAATGAAAATAGGAAAGATTGGACAGTGAACCGGTCGCACCGGTCTGGTCCGGTTCTAACCAGGCGAACCAGGTTTGCTAGAGGAAGAAGAAGGTGAATAGTGCTGGCACGTGGGCTCACGCGCAGCCTTTTAGGCGGCGCGTGGGGGCGCGTGAGGCACCTTTTGGGGAAGTGTTCAACATGTGAATTAATCTATTCGATGTAACGAACATTTTGGGACTGGTTTCGTGTCGATCGGACACCGTCTCGATAATGTTCGGGACATCTGAAGGTTTAGGATCGAGTTTAAAAATAGTTAAAAATTCGGAAAAATTACGGGGCTTCAATGAGAGGCTAATAAGGTAGTTAGTAACCCTCTAGATTGATCTGGACAGGTTTGGGAGTCCCGGTGACAACGATTAGTCAGGTGAGGCTTACGACACGCAAATCGAGGCGGCAGCTTAGGACGGTCTTTGAGTGGACTTTGATTTCTAAACTGTGATGCATGCATAAATGTTTTATATGTTTTATGGATACGATTCTATGATGATGATTTGGACGGTTGTGCTTTATATGATTTCACACATTTCGAGGTGATTTACGTGCTTGCACGTAAATCAAGGTTTTTGGTTTTGCACTAATTATCCGTGCTTATAGTTTTGGAAATGATTTCATGTAATGGTTTTGGATTTGAAAAGGTAAACTCGGGTTCGAGACCCATTTGTAACACCCCGTCCCATAAACCGAGATTAGATTAGTGGTTAACGACAGATTAGTAAAGATAATCGGTGATTAGTTGGATAATTTCGGATGGACGGTGCGAAGTGATGATTTTGTCCCTAGAATGGGCAAAAATGTTGACTTTTCTTTCAGACGGTCAAATGGAATTTGACCGATGACCGTAACATAGTTTGGGATGTCACGAGTTCATAGACAGGTAGCACGTCTGATTCCGACATCCGAGGAGGAAGTTATGACGTTCCGAAGGTCGAGGGTAATTTGGTAATTTTGGTTAATAAGGGGCATTTTGTTGACCTTGCAAACGACATGACATTTTCACGAACTTCAAGGACCGTTAGGAAGGTCTCGATGCCCTGAGTACAACGACAGGCGGCACGCCGTCATCGGATGACAGACGACGAAGTTATGGGTCAGGGAATCCGAAGGGCAAAATGGTAATTTGGACGTAAAGGGGCAAAAAAGTCTTTTGCTGTCTAGGGATCTGTGCCCAGTCGGATGAGGACATCTGTCCTTACTGTAAAGGATATTTCACCAGGCAATTGGGAGATGAGGACACGTGGGCCACTTTTGGTTGGTTCCACCGTGTTCTGTCATTTAGGCTACGATGATCGATTTAAAACAGGGGGAATTATGTGTAACCGTGCTCTGTGTTCAGGCGTAAAGAAGTCTGGGGTGTGAGTTTGAGTAAGGTGAAAGAAAGTGGAAGACTAGATGGTGAGGGTGGTGCCACCGTAATAAACCGCTGTTGACGGTGGCCCTAGAACCGTGAAGAAAAACAGAGAACCCGTGGAAGCAACTATGAGAACCCAGAGAGCTAAACACCTTCAAAACGTGATCTTCTGTGCATAGGTTGTGACCTGTAACGAAAAAAGGAGGTGAGACGACTATGGTGGTAACTACGGCGGGGCACGACGGGTGATAATGACACGACCCATCCCAATCCCCCCGGGATTACCATGGAATGTGTCATGCTCCCGTCTGACAAGAGGTGTCAGACAAGGGATAACCTATTACCACTGCCCAACCGGGCTTCCAGAGTGCATAAGGATCGATGGAGGAGGTGTATGATGTCCCAGTCTCTACTGCAGTCGCATCCGGAATCAACCTGAAGGGCATTAAAAACAAAAGCTGTGAGTGGACGAAAATAAACAAGTCTGTTAAAAACATTTATAAGACATTTATGCCCCTCAGTAAAATCATATGCATGCACCAAAAACCAATAATCCCATATTTATTTTGAAATAACCATTAGGGCCTTAGCCCGGAAACCAAAGCATAGTTTCAAATTCCAAAAGTCAATCCAAGAGTTATTTCGTCAATCCAGTAATATTCATTTATTATTTTTCCATCTCCGGCATCCCCGATGCCTAGCGTCCTAGACGCTTGACGTTCCAGACGTCATATCTCACGGTATTAAGCAACGCGTGCTGCCCGGGGTCTCACCGGGTCCATATCTCTGACATCCCCGATGTCTGACGTCCATGACGTCTAGCAATCCTGCTCCTGGATCACTATACGGTCCGGTAGCTCCGTACAATGAGCCCTCGCAGGCAATGCACCGTGACTTCTCCAGTGTCCCCGACACTTGGAGGAGACCAGGATATAAATATCCTCATATCGAGATGGTTTTATGGAACACATTCTATTATTCATTTCCAAAATATCACAAGGGCCCTGCCCCGAATTTCCATAAAACCGTCATAAGTCCAAATAGTTGAATCAAATCCGAAATAGTTTATTCAATTCCATTTTAGGGTCCCCGACCCGAAATCACATATATAAGTTAACTGGGCCCCTGGCCCGATTTCATAAGTCAACTGGGCCCCTGGCCCGATTTCACAAGTTAACTGGACCCCTGGCCTGATTTTACTTTATCAAATCCGTAACCGTTTCATGAAATCATATCCATCCATATTTATGGAAATCAGTGCAAATCCAGAAAACCTCGATTCACGTGCAAACACGTAAATCGCCTCTAAATGCGTGAAAACATATAAATTCACTGATATCCAAAATAAATCATATAATCACAATTATAACAATCATGAAACAGTTATGCATGCATCGAATTTATAAAACTAATGCCCACTCACAGACCGTTTAACTGAGCGCCTCGATACGCGTGCCATAGGCCTTCCCGGGTCACACCACTAACACCGGGACTCCCAATCCTGTCCAAATCACATTAGAGGGTAACTAACCTCCACATTAACATCTCATCAAAGTCCCGTAATTTTCCAGAATTTTTAAGTATTTTTAAACTTGATTTAAAACCTTCGGACATCCCGAACAATGTCGAGACGGTGTCCGATCGACACGAAACCAATCCCAAAATGTTTGTTACATTGTATAGGATAAAAGTCATGTTGACCTCACCTCGAGATTCGTGCCCACGCGCCGTCACGCGCCGCCGTGAGTGGCTGCGCGTGAAAGCCACGCGCCTGCTACAGTGACTGCTACAGTCACCATCTTCATCCGTTTGTCTGGTAAACGGGTTGGAAAGCCCGCGATAGAATCCGGTTCAAACACACCCAATTCGACATCAATTCAATCTGTTCTTGATCCTATAACAATCATCAACCAACCAATTTCAGTTCTGTGACATCGATTAACATCAACCAATCCATAATCGTGCCAACAACCCGTGATCACCCAAAACGGGTCGATCACCAAAACTCCACCAATCCTCAACCATTGCCAAATTAACTTCACATGAAGCTTATAATGATTAATACGAACCAATTCACATGATTAATTGAACACGACGTTACCTCAATCACCACGACTCAAGCTTGAGTTTTCCGGCCGTCCACCTCGTCCGTTCACGGCCCTAGGAGCCCCAAAGCTTGCCCCATTTGATCTGGTTCGACACGTTGAAGTTCCAGGAAGCTCAATCCATCATCAATTAGGCTTGGGCTGGCCTAAAACTAGAAATTTGCATTTGAATTTCCCAGAAACCAGTTTCGGGTTTTCAGAGAAATCCAACCCCAAACTCACTCAATCCTTCCATTCTCAATCACAGAGGAACCCACACGACTTACACATCATTCCTTTAAACCAATTCAGCTGTTAAAGGCATCCAAAAGTGTCCAAAATCCACTGTGTAAAGTTCCCCTGCACTGACCCGGAAACAATAGAAAACCCAGTTCCCACGTTCCTGTGATCGATGCCAACTCAACCCCATGTGCAATTCCACCTCAAACTGGCCCAAATCAATCATTTAATTGGTAAACAATCCATGGGATTGATCGCACCAACATTCCACCTCACGGCCAGTTCAATGAAACAGTGCCCCCATGTGAAATTACAATTCTGCCCTTGTGCAGAAAATTACCAAAATGCCCCTCACGCATCCTGACCCGTAGCTCGGTCATACGGACTCCGATTGATGCGTGCCGCCTGTCCACGAACTCAGGGCATCGAGACCTTCTTAACGGTCCTCGGTCCTCGGTCATCGGACCCCCCGATTAAAAAGTCAACATTTCCCCCTATAGCGTCCAAATTACGAAAATGCTCTTACACTTCCGTACATCATAACTTTCACCACGAACGTCGGAATCGAACGTGCCACCTGTCTATGAACTCGTGACGTCCTGAACTACGTCACGGTCATCGGTCAAAGTCCGTTTGACCATCCGAATTAAAAGTCAACGTTTTGCCCACGCCCAGGGGCAAAACGGTCATTTTGCACAATTCGTCCGAAATCGCCCAACTAATCCCAGATTAGTAAATCACAATTAAATATTATTAAATCCCGATATTCGGGACGGGTCGTTACAGATAAGGTAAAGGCCCTGTACAATTTTAGTTTAAATTCGAAAATGGAATTATGAGTTTAAGTGAGTATCGGTAAAGGCCTTTTGGGCGGCGCGTGTGGGCGTGTGGCACGGCTTTTGAGGAAAGTTCCAACATGACTTTTAAAGTATTTGTTGTAACGAACATTTTGGCACTGGTTTTGAGTCAATCGGACATCGTCTCGATAAGTTTCAGGATGTCCGAAGGTTTTAGGGCTCTGTTAAAAATAGTTAAAAATTCGGGAAAATTACGGGGCTTTAGTATGATCATTGTAAAGTAGTTAGTGACCTCAGTATGGGATTTGGACAAGATCGAGAAAGTCGAGGATAGTGGATCGGCCGGGAACGGTGTAAGTGCGCTCGTATCTAGGCAGCGGCGAAATGGTCTGTCAATGGACTTTGCTTTCTAACTTATGATGCATGGATATATGTTTTTATATGTTTTCTATACGTGATTCTATGATTTGATTTATGATCTTGATGATTTACGATTTGGCATGATTTTCGAGATATTTACGGAATTTCAAGTTTTACGAGATTTCAATTGATCTTGTGATTTGACGATGGTTTTAATGATTTGATTTCAAGGATTTGAAATGGATTTCGAAAAAGTGATTTCAGGCTTGGAGCCCTGTTTCTGAGATTTCGATAAACGAGCTTTCGGTTTTTAAACTGGATTTCAGAAATGAGATTTCGGATTTGGTTTTGAGACTTGGAAAGGAAATCTGGATTTGGGTTCGGGATGATGGTTCCGGATGATAGCTTACGAAATTATTGTTGCGAATTCCGAGAAGGATTTTCTATGGTTTTCATTGTTGATTGAAAAATGGTTTTGGGTTTAAAGACTCAGAAAAAAGAAAAGAAAAAGAAAAACCGCTGGATCTGGTTTTGAGTTTAAATACTCGGTTGATTGACGGGGGGAGGGCCCTGGATTGATATGTTTTGAGTTTAAAGACTCAGTATATGTTTTGAGTTTAAAGACTCGGTGATTGTGATACCCCCCGAGACCTGTGATTGTTTTTTGAGTTTAAAGACTCGTTGATATCCCGGGAAGGCCTGATTATTGCGCATGGTTTTGAGTTTAAAGACTCGAGCACACTTGAGATCCAGCAAACTCGCATGATTGATGTTTTTCACTGGTTTTCCGATGTTTTGGGCAGTGGCCCGGATGATATGGATTTGATGAATTTTGGGACTGAGTTCCCTTATTTGAGATTGATTTGTGATTTGAGGCTGAGCCCTGAATTTGAATGACAAATTTGATTCGGGTTTTCGATAATGGTTTTCGTTGACGGTTTTTTATGTTAAATGGTTTCATAATATGAACTGATATGCATGCATTGGTTTTTGCGTGGAGGGTAAAAATGTAATTATGTTTTTCTGATGACTGTTTTTGAACTTATACTTTATTTTGTCCACTCACAGTCTTTTCATGTTTTTGATACCCTCCATGTTTTTGATACCCTCACAGTCTTTTCATGTTTTTGATACCCTCCAGGTTTTTGATACCCTCCAGGTTATTGCGGACATCACACCCACGATCCACAGTAGATTCAGCGCACTTTGGGAAGTTCGGATACTTTTAGGACGGTTGGATCGAGAATCCCTTTTCCGACTTACATGTCACATGGAAGTTGGACGTCAGTTTAGCCTTTGTGTTATGCGTAAGCTAGACGGGAGCAGGATTTAGCCCTTAATACAGGGGGATTGGGGGCGGGTCCTGACACCATTTGTTTTGGAAACCCTCGGACTCGAAGTCCTTTTAGCTACGTTCTCGGGCTAGAGGCCCAATTGGTTCTTGAATCAATTTCGGTTTTGGAAATATAGAATTGGGCACGAGACCCATTTTATTGACAAACTCTCGGACCTGAATGACGTGATGTCAGGACCCACCCCTAATCCCCCAGGATTAAGGGCAAAATCCTGCTCCCGTCTAACTTACGCATGAACACGAAGGTTAAACCAACGTCCAACCTCCATGTGACACGAAATTTGGACAAGGGATTCTCGACCCGACCGTCCTAAAAGTATTCAGACTTCTCAGAGTGTACCGAATCTACTGTGCATCGCGGGTGTGATGTATCCGTCTCTCTCGACCAACAGCCTGCACTGCAACAACCTGGAGGGTATCGAAAACACGAAGAGACTGTGAGTGGAAAAAATAAAGTATAAGTTTAAAAACAGTTCATAAAACAAGCACATTTATACACTCCAATAAAAAACCAATGCATGCATATCAAATCCATGTCATAAAACCATTTAATATTCAGGATAAGCAACCATGTTTTCTCAAACCCCGGGCCTCAGTCAAAAACCATCAAAGCCATATCATCTGGGCAGAGCCCAAAACATCGGAATTTTTTTTAAAACCATCACCATCAAAACTCAATGAAATCCAAACACATTTGAAACCACATATCCATCCATCGAACCTGCTGGATCTATCCGAGTCTTTAAACTCCCGAGTCTAAACTCAATCCCAATGTCAAGACCCGTCCCAAATCCGCTGGGATTAACGTGGGACACACCTGATCCCATCTGGCATGAAGTCAATGATTCATCCATTATAGGGGCAAAATCGTCATTTCGCCCGAATGTCCCCTAATCCTCGTCTAATCCCCGATTAGCCTCGCTAATCCGTCATTAATTCCTAATTAATCCCACTAATTTGGGACGGGTCGTCACACCAGGCCTCAATATAATCCGAGTCTTTTAACTCAATAGGCCTACGGGGGAAATATCAATATCCGAATCTTTAAACTCCCGAGTCTTTAAACTCAATCTGGGTCTTTAAACCCAATCCGGACCCGCCCCCGTCATATCATATTCGGGTCTTTAAACCCAATAACCAGATCCAGCAAATCCCTTCCATGACCACTATCCATATCCCAATCTGAATCTGCAATCTCATCAGGATCCCGGATCCAAACCCAGAACTCATATCCATCTCCTTTCCAAATCCGATTTTGAAACCATCATTCCGTAAGCCAGCATCTGGAATAACCATTCCAAACCCAAACCCGAAATCCACTTTCAAGTCCCAAATCAAATCCTCAAAACTAGATTCAAATCACAAACTTGATCGAAATCTCGTAAAACGCGCATTTTCGTAACTACCTCGAAATTCGTGCAAAACCATAAACCATCAAAATCATAAATCAAATCATAAAATGATGTATTGAAAACAAATAAAAACATATATGCATGCATCATAAGTTAGAAAGAAAACTCCACTCACAGCCCATAGCGTCGTCGCCTCGATATGCGTGGACCTACGCTTTTCCGGCCGATCCACTATTACCGGCTATCCTGAACCTGTCCAAATCCCAATATAAGGTCAATAACTACTTCACAATGATCATACTTAAGCCCCGTAATTTTCCTGTATTTTTAACTATTTTTAACAGAGGCCTAAAATCTTCGGACAACTCGAAACCTATCGAGACGATATCCGATCGACTCGAAACCAGCTCCAAAATGTTCGTTACATCAAATACTTTAAAAGTCATGTTGAAAATTTCCCTAAACTACCCTTCACGCGCCCCCACGCCCATCTGGAAGCTCCTGCGCGTGAAACCCACTCGCGTGAACAGTGTCACCACCAACCTCTGGTCGACCCGGTTCAGACCGGGCCAGACCGGTCTCTGTAACTCAAACCGACGTGGCCGGTTTTCGTCTAATTTTCAACTATTTTCAAGCCTTTCAATTCCGTTAGCTTTGTCCTATACTAAGCATTTGATTTAACTATGAAAATCTGGAAATTAAATAGAGAATCGTACCTCCCAAACGTTGTGTGAAACTCGACTTTTCCCCTCTCTGTGTTTTACGTTTCCAGCTAGCTCCAGCCTTCCTTTCTAGCCCGAAAGCTTCCTATCATTAACCAGAACCTCACTGTCATAATTAATTGGAAGTTCAAGCATTAAAACATCACTGGCCATTTTCGAATTTAAGCTTATGGTTCATGACGGTTTATGGGGACCGGGCATGAACCCTTGAAAGGTTTTGAGAATGTTTTCAAAAGGTTTTTCGTATACCATCCTTTATATATGAATTGTCTCCTCCGGGGAGGGTCGTTGGCCTGGGTGGACCCTGGAGTAGTCATGGAGCACTGACTGAGTGGAGTCACCCATGTTGGGTTCCTTACTCTCAGAAAGGCTATGGTTATAACCCCCAGGGAGATCATTGATCTACGAACATTGACCTGGGTGGACCCTGGGGAAACTTGGGCTTTAAGACCCCGAGTAGCACGTGCGTAGCTCTAGATACCGTGATAGGATTGACTATATGATATATATTGACAAGCATGATTTCAATTGGTTTGCGAAATTGTGTTTTATGATTGATAAATGGATTTGGGCTGAGATCCCACATATGTTTGCTTTGTTCTAGATTTTCGTAAACGGTGTTGGGCAGGAGCCCATATGGATTTGATGCTTTAAACATATGTGGTTTGATAAATGGTTTTACGATGCATGCATGCTTTTTAGTGAAGGGCATAAATGTCTTTTATGAAATATGTTTTATAAACTCTTTTATTTTCGTCCACTCACAGTCTTTTTGTTTTCAATGCCTTCAAGTTGAATACAGTGCGACTGTAGCAGAGACCGAGACATCACATACCTCCTCCGGATCCTAGTGAACTCTGGAAGCCGAAAGGCTAAAGGTTTTAATTTTCCCTAGTCTGACACTCTGTGTCAGACGGGATCAGAAGCGTTCCTCGTTAATCCCAGGGGGATTGGGAGGGGTCCTGACATTTGGAGTCGAGAGGGATGGACTGGTCAGGATAGACATGCTGCAGTGAGCAACTAGGTTCTTGATAACACTAGTGGGAGATTGATTCGACAAGTTACCAGGAGTGTGGAACTTGTGGACCGGATTCTGAGGTGGATCAGTTGGTGGTTATTGCGTGTTGAGCGGTTGGTACCTGCGGTGAGTTGACCGCACGAGTACGGAGTCTCGATAGCAGAGCGTTTCTGAGTTTGGTTTGCAGGCAGTGGTGGCTGACGCCGTTATCGATAGACGTGGATGAGTCTTATCAAGTTGGATAGACTCATGTTACCATGACTACTGAGACGAGGGAAATTCGCTAGTTGTGACGATGATACGAAGGTATGTGAGTGTCGCTTAGTGAAAGCAGAGACCTCTGGATTCGACTCGGTTACACCCGAGTGTGATCACAGAATGAGATGTTGAGCTTTGGGTGTGAGCGAGTGTGCCATACTACCTCAGTGGAGGTGACTGAGATAAGCGAGAGATGCTAGAGATAAGTTGAATGGAATCCAATAGTGATCAAATAGTTTCGAATGCACTGTGTGTGTCTAAGTGATGTGATGCCTTAAGGGATCGGATGGTGACCGAGATGGTAGACGTACCCTAGATTGGCAAACATGTGAGTTTGGTGGGCACTGAGCGAGATAGAAAGGATCTCGAGTGGTTCAGTACGATGCATGAGGTATACCTGGATTAGTGACAGGTACCCTAGCTCATTGTGGACGGATGGCATGAGTGTTGGGTGCCGGAATTGATCCCATAAGAGTTGAGACGTGAGAGTCAAGTAGTGAAGAATGTCATCCATCACACTTCCTTTTGGATGTGCATAAGTGGTATAATCGGACAAGTGAGTCGGATACTAAGGTTGACAGTTTACGGACACGTGGTCGATCTCCACGTGAGTGACGACTTGGAGGCCGGGAGTTTACTACTGAACGGTCGGGAGGGATGCGGGACACATGTGTGATGCCCCCAGTTAGCTCAGCGCTCTTGGAGTGAGTTTCGAGTTGTGCTGGAGTTTCCTGATGTGTTGTTGGAAAGAATGTTCGTTATCACATTCGAAGATTTGGTCTGGAACCAACTGCTAATAAATACACTTTCTTCTCTTGGGAGTTCTCACTCCAGGATGGGTGATTCCGTGAGAGTTGAGTTGAGGACTTGGAAGCATACCTAAGTCGATTCCAACATGATTGGAACTTCGGAATCCAATGAGGTTGTGATTGAGATAAAGAGAAGAGTGCTTGATTCCACATTGGTGATGGGTATTCCAAAGTCGATGAAGGAAACTTTTCATTTTCTGCTCTTTAGCAGATGATGCTTGGAGCCGAAGGATGACATAGGATGAATTTTGATGTCATTATCTTGGATCATCCTTGATTTTTCCCTATGTGGGATGATGAGGAGTGATATGACAGTTAAAGGGGTGTAAGAACTGAACACCTAGGCTGTGAGTCAAATTTGAATGACGTGATGTCAGGACCCACCCCTAATCCCCCAGGATTAAGGGCTAAATCCTGCTCCTGTCTAACTTACGCATGAACACGAAGGTTAAACCAACGTCCAACCTCCATGTGACACGTAAGTCGGACAAGGGATTCTCGACCCGACCGTCCTAAAAGTATTCAAACTTCTCAGAGTGCACCGAATCTACTGTGCATCGCGGGTGTGATGTCTCCGTCTCTCTCGACCAACAGCCTGCACCGCAACAACCTGGAGGGTATCGAAAACAATAAGAGACTGTGAGTGGACAAAATAAAGTATAAGTTTAAAAACAGTTCATAAAACAAGCACATTTATACCCTCCAATAAAAAACCTATGCATGCATATCAAATCCATGTTATAAAACCATTTAATATTCAGGATAAGCAACCATGTTTTCTCAAACCCCGGGCCTCAACCCAAAACCATCAAAGCCATATCATCTGGGCAGAGCCCAAAACATCGGAATTTTTTTTTTAAACCATCACCATCAAAACTCAATGAAATCCAAACATATTTGAAACCACATATCCATCCGTCGAACCTGCTGGATCTATCCGAGTCTTTAAACTCCCGAGTATTTAAACTCAATCCCGGTGTCAAGACCCGTCCCAAATCCTCTAGGATTAACGTGGGACACACCTGATCCTGTCTGACATGAAGTCAATGATTCACAAAATCTAGGGGCAAAATCGTTATTTCGCCCGAATGTCCGCTAATCCTCGTCTAATCCCCGATTAGCCTCGTTAATCCGTCATTAATTCCTAATTAATCCCGCTAATTTGGGACGGGTCGTCACACCAGGCCTCAATATAATCCGAGTCTTTAAACTCAATAGGCCTACGGGGGAAATATCAATATCCGAATCTTTAAACTCCCGAGTCTTTAAACTCAATCTGGGTCTTTAAACCCAATCCGGACCCGCCCCCGTCATATCATATCCGGGTCTTTAAACCCAATAACCAGATCCAGCAAATCCCTTCAATGACCATTATCCATATCCGAATCTGAATCCGCAATCTCATCAGGATCCCGGATCCAAACCCAGAACTCATATTCATCTCCTTTCCAAATTCGAGTCCGAAACCATCATTCCGTAAGCCAGCATCCGGAATAACCATTCCAAACCCAAACCCGAAATCCATTTTCAAGTCCCAAATCAAATCCTCAAAACTAGATTCAAATCACAAACTTGATCGAAATCTCGTAAAACGCGCATTTTCGTAACTACCTCGAAATTCGTGCAAAACCATAAACCATCAAAATCATAAATCAAATCATAGAATCATGTATTGAAAACAAATAAAAACATATATGCATGCATCATAAGTTAGATAGAAAAGTCCACTCACAGCCCATAGCGTCGTCGCCTCGATATGCGTGGACCTACGATTTTTCCGGCCGATCCACTATTACCGGCTATCCTGAACCTGTCCTAATCCCAATATAAGGTCACTAACTACTTCACAATGATCATACTTAAGCCCCGTAATTTTCCTGTATTTTTAACTATTTTTAACAGAGGCCTAAAATCTTCGGACAGCTAGAAACCTATCGAGACGATATCCGATCGACTCGAAACCAGCGCTAAAATGTTTGTTACATCAAATACTTTAAAAATCATGTTGAAAATTTCCCCAAACTACCCTTCACGCGCCCCCACGCGCATCTCGAAGCTCCTACGCGTGAAACCCACTCGCGTGAACAGTGTCACCAGCAACCTCTGGTCGACCCGGTTCAGACCGGGTCAGACCGGTCTCTGCAACTCAAACCGGCGTGGCCGGTTTTCGTCCAATTTTCAACTATTTTCAGGCCTTTCAATTCCGTTAGCTTCGTCCTATACTAAGCATTTGATTTGACTATGAAAATCTGGAAATTAAATAGAGAATCGTACCTCCCAAACGTTGTGTGAAACTCGACTTCTCCCCTCTCTGTGTTTTACGTTTCCAGCTAGCTCTAGCCTTCCTTTCTAGCCCGAAAGCTTCCTATCATTAACCAGAACCTCACTGTCATAATTAATTGGAAGTTCAAGCATCAAAACATCACTGGCCATTTTCGAATTTAAGCTTACTCTTTTTCGGGTTTCCCGGTTACCTGCCATGGCCAGCTCCAAAACCAGGCCTGATCACTCCTAACCAGCTCCAAAACATCATTCAACTCATTAAATAACGTATTAACCACTAAAACAAGTTAATGGAACTTGGGTTTACAACCAAGGATCACAGTTCCTACCTCCACCGCGCACGACTGCCCTCTGGGGTGGTGCCAACCAAGTCCTCAGCCGTCAGTCTCTTCCCTCTAATCATCAGCTAGCCTCAATTGTTGAGATATCGACGGTCATTGTTTCACAAGTCCTCTGCCTCTGTCTCTGTTTTTCCATAATTCCCGGCCACGATTCACGGCGGCCGTCCAGGTTTCATCGTCACAGCCCTCACATTGCCCTCTCCACTAACCAGAACTAACTAAGGTCGACAGGTTCAAGGGAATTGGGTAGCCCGATCAGACTCTGTTCTCAGCTCACGGCCAAACCCGGGCAACCATTATTTTTTGAAACCAATTGAGTCGGTTAAACAATTCCATATGCCTCTAGAGACCGAACACATGTCAAAATCTCAATTAACTATCATTCCAAGACAGCCAAGTGTCCACTTGATACTAGGCACAGATCTAATGCACTAGAATGACCAAAATGCCCTTAGATGGCTAATTACCATTTTGCCCCTCAAGTTCCT
The DNA here is from genome assembly GCA_032719365.1 of Prinsepia uniflora. NCBI lineage: Eukaryota > Viridiplantae > Streptophyta > Magnoliopsida > Rosales > Rosaceae > Prinsepia > Prinsepia uniflora. Next base: position 26,455,901 of record CM064863.1, read on the forward strand.
ATGCCCGTAATTTTGTCGTCCGAACTCCAACCAACATGTGCCGCCTGTCGTTGTATTCAGGGCATCGAGACCTATCTAACGGTCCTCGGAATACGTGAAAGTGATTTGTTTTCCAAAAAGTCAACCATTGCCCCTATTTCATCAAAATTACCAAATTGCCCTTAAACTTTTGAACGTCATAACTTCCTCCTCGGATGTAGGAATCGGACGTGCCACCTGTCTATGAACTCGTGACGTCCCGAACTACGTCACTGTCATCGGTCAAAGTCCATTGACCGCTCGAGCTAAAAGTCAACATTTTTGCCCATTCTAGGGGCAAAATCGTCCGTTCGAAATCGTCCAACTAAATCACCGATTAACTTTACTAATCCGTCATTAACAACTAATCTAATCCCAATTTCCGGGATGGGTCGTTACAATCTACCCCCCTTTAAGAATTTCGTCCCCGAAATTCCGAATCTCGTACTTCCGTAACTAACTGGGTGAAATCTAACTAATCTTACACCTGGGTCTCCTACTCGGTGTCCAGCACTTGCCAATCCAAATTATCCTGACAGTGCCCAAACTGTCACCACATCTCTACCAAGCAAGTCAATTCAACCAACTTCCAATTCATCTCGTAATCCAATGATTTTCTCTGGGTCAACTCTGTTCAACTTGTATTGCAATACCTCGCACAGCACACCAGCCGACACTCATGACTCAACTAACACTCGGTCGTAACACACGACCACCAAGCATAGCAACCTCGTCTCAGTCTCGAGTCGTACATACCTCGTACCAATGTCTGAGTACATCATACGAATCTACCGTCAACAACCACAAATTTCAAGTACACTCATTTATAAGACGTATCTACGGGCCTTGGCACGCCAATGCATAAAAAATGTATAATGGTCCAAACTACTTTCATCAGTGATCCGCGCCGACCCCACCGAGTCACAACATATTCGTTTATTCTCTTAACCAATCGGTTCACCTGTGGTTCCACTCACCACCAACACAGTCCATCTGTGGGCACACTAACCCTGTCCCACACTACCTGTCTGCAATCGGATCCTATCACAAACCTGATTAACCGGGCTCACACATCGCAATATCAGGGTCCCACCAGCCACTCATGGCTCTGAGCATCCAGTTCATGTCAATATTCATCACAGATCACTCTGTATCCCCCGGATCCAATGCACAAGCTCCGCCAAACTCCAACATATCGGAACTACGCCGATCATCCATCTATTCACAACATCCCTCGACACTAAGTCGATTACCAACACTTTTATCAGAACATCACGCTACACGTCCGAGTACATCAACATGGTTCCGACCGCTACAGCACCAGTATGTACACATTTCAAGTACAAGCACCAAGTACCACCAACCAGAACCACGGTGCATACCATTAACCACACACATGGACAACCCTACGAACTTTTAAAGGAAACAAAGATATTTTAAAATACCTCAACACAGCTCGTAGCGTACATCCTCAATTACTTCCAACGACATCTTACGGTAAGTCCACCATTCAACCACATCGGCATCCGCCGAGCTCCACTATGCCCAAAGTCCAACCAACAATGCCATAGTGTACCTGTCACTTTCACAATGTCTCTCCAGGGTACACGAACATCCTCGTAACCACACGGGTTACTATCAGTCTAAGTCTACTTCCGAATCTTCCGGTCTCTTGGGTCGCCCGGCCAGTATGAACCTTAAACTCCGCTCATTATGTACATAGGGTAGACCTCGCACTAGATCCTAATCCAATACTCATACGTCTGCGAGACAGTCCACACATGTCCTGTACAATTCCAAGGTGGTCAAGACATCCAATCTATGTCTCACATACGATCTTCCTGAACCTCAACAGCTCAAACCTGAGCTAGAAATGAACCAATCCTGATCCACTAACTCCTAGGTAGATTCCACCTACTGGCTCACTACTTCGCTCCCAATTTCCCACAAATGATCAAACCACCACGTCGGACCAAATCGATAAAGTACTCATCACGTCTAAAGGCACGTCTAGATCGTGGGTTCTCTTCAATAACCTCATATCGATTAGTTATAGTCACTCATTTTCCCTTTCCTTCCGTCATCTTCCAACGGAACACACAATGGTTCACAACTACGACATCACACGTCATCTTGTCTTAAGCCAACCATCAAGGGGGGTCACAAATCCTGACATCCCAACAGTGAGTCTCCCAACTCAACTCCAGAGTAGCTACCACCCAACCTACTCACCACCTCGGAACCAAACAAAGTACCTCAACGTCTTAACCTCAACATCTCTTGTTCCTGAAATCCCAACTATGAAGCTTAATCTGCAACACGAGTACCACTATTGAACCACCTGTCCAAACATCAACTCCGCTATACTTAGGCGATCCAAAACTTCTACGGATCACAACCACGTGTTCGTAGCCACATCACTTACCGACCAACTCCCTTGTCGGTTCTTACTGTTCAATCATCACTCCTTCTGATGATTGCACTCCAACCTTCCCGAGGTGTAACTCCGGGCACTCGCTAGAACACAAGTCACCAACTCCCGAAATCCTCAATCACTAACCTCAGACTACCTAAGTACCACCTTCGAAGTCGCCACTCACCGAGTGCTAACCTCGGCACCGACCGACATATTTCAACATGTCAGGGGGGGCGTCTACTAAGACCAACCTCACGAGTGATCAACCTCGACCATACAAACCTAGCCCGATCCAACACGAGGCATAGGTGCACCGCGCTTCCGTTGCGCTACTCAGATCCGACTCACGGTATCCTGACCGTTCGTCCCAACCGTGACCTACCAATGGTCATCACCAATACCCGTTCGGTTAATGACTTCTACCAGATACCGGCACCTCACCACCGGCTACAACCTTAATGCTCAGTGTGCCCCTCGTACCAAGTCGAGCCTCCCGGCCCGTAGCACCTCCTCTCCTATCTCGGCTCACAACATACTAGTCCAAACTCTCTGCACAAACCGAGCCGAGACCCTCAATCTATGCTCGGGTCGGAGGAACTGACACCCCTCAATAACCACAACTTAAGGCAACCAAATGCTCAACCATACCACCATCTTACTGGACTCGTCTAGAGTCATCTCCTAAGCATTCACTGCCTCGGCTGCACCTAGCAGCACCATCTCCAATCAGGCAGTAAATTGGCCCAACCACAACAATGAGCTAACCACAAACCCCAACTCACAATTTCCAGGCTAAACGTTTATTCTAGGGTTCCTCACCCAGGTACTCACAATCCAAACCAGTCGTTCTACGGGGTTCCTCAAATCATCCACGTCTTACGGATTATCCAAACCCGCAGCAGCCACTGGTTCACTATAACCTTAACACTCGGGTCGTCATACCCGACTCCATCATAGCTCACTGGCTACCAACCAAGCTGATCCTGCTGGCAAACTTTCAGCCCTACTGTCCAACCACCGAGCATCTCTAGTACCAAACACGTTAACTCTTCCGGCCCTAAGCTGACAAACATCATACCCTGCACCGCGTATCGAGCGACTATCACCCTAGCACTAATAACCGCCGCTAACTAACCCCAAACAAACATACTATTTCTATCGCCTCCAGGTTGTCGACTGGCTATTTTACATCGAGACATCACATCCACAGTAGCATCACACCACCCAAATCGACGAACCAATGACGCTGGGAAACAAACCTCGCACAGGACACACGAAACCTCGCTTTGATACCAATTGTCAGGACCCACCCCTACTCCCCAGGGATTAAGGGCTAAATCCTACTCCCGTCTAACTTACGCATGACATGAAGGTTAAACCGACGTCCAACCTCCATGTGACACGTAAGTCGGACAAGGGATTCTCAACCTGACCGTCCTAAAAGTATTCAGACTTCTCAGAGTGCACCGAATCTACTGTGGATCGCGGGTGTGATGTCTCCATCTCTCTCGACCAACAGCCTGCACCGCAACAACTTGGAGGGTATCAAAAACACGAAGAGACTGTGAGTGGACAAAATTAAGTATAAGTTTAAAAACAGTTCATAAAACAAGCACATTTATACCCTCCAATTAAAAACCAATGCATGCATATCAAATCCATGTCATAAAACCATTTAATATTCAGGATAAACAACCAAGTTTTTTCAAACCCCGGGCCTTAGCCCAAAACCATCAAAGCCATATCATCTGGGCAGAGCCCAAAACATCGGAAAACCTTTTTTTTTTTTAAACCACCAATATCAAAACTCAATGAAATCCAAACACATTTGAAACCACATATCCATCCATCGAACCTGCTGGATCTATCCTAGTCTTTAAACTCCCGAGTCTTTAAACTCAATCCAGGCCTCAATATAATCCGAGTCTTTAAACTCAATAGGCCTACAGGGGGGAAATATCAATATCCGAGTCTTTAAACTCAATCCGGGTATTTAACCCAATCCGGGCCCACCCCCGTCATATCATATCCGGGTCTTTAAACCCAATAACTAGATCCAGCAAATCCCTTCCATGACCACTATCCATATCCGAATTCGAATCCGCAATCTCATCAGGATCCCGGATCCAAACCCAGAACTCATATCCATCTCCTTTCCAAATCCGAGTCCAAAACCATCATTCAGTAAGCTGGCATCCGGAATAACCATTCCGAATCCAAACCTGGAATCCACTTTCAAGTCCCAAATCAAATCCTCAAAACCATATTCAAATCATAAACTTGATCGAAATCTTGTAAAACACGCATTTTCGTAACTACCTCGAAATTCATGCAAAACCATAAACCATCAAAATCATAAATCAAATCATAGAATCATGTATTGAAAACAAATAAAAACATATATGCATGCATCATAAGTTAGAAAGCAAAGTCCACTCACAACCTATAGCGTTGTCACCTCGATACGTGTGGACCTAGTTTTTCGGCCGATCCACTATTACTGGCTATCCCAAACATGTCCAAATCCCAATATAAGGTCACTAACTACTTCACAATGATCATACTTAAGACCCGTAATTTTCCTGTATTTTTAACTATTTTTAACTGAGGCCTAAAATCTTAGGACAACCCGATACCTATCGAGACGATATCCGATCGACTCGAAACCAGCGCCAAAATGTTCGTTACATCAAATACTTTAAAAGTCATGTTGAAAACTTCCCCAAACTACCCTTCACGCGCCCCCACGCACATCTGGAAGCTCCTGCGCGTGAAACCCACTCGCGTGAACAGTGTCACCAGCAACCTCTGGTCGACCCGGTTCAGACTGGGTCAGACCAGTCTCTGCAACTCGAACCGTTGTGGCCGGTTTTCGTCCAATTTTTAACAATTTCCCGGCCTTTCAATTCCGTTAGCTTCGTCCTATACTAAGCATTTGATTTAACTATGAAAATCTGGAAATTAACTAGAGAATCGTACCTCCCAAACGTTGTGTGAAACTCGACTTCTCCCCTCTCTGTGTTTTACGTTTCCAGCTAGCTCCAGCCTTCCTTTCTAGCCCGAAAGCTTCCTATCATTAACCAGAACCTCACTGTCATAATTAATTGGAAGTTCAAGCATCAAAACATCACTGGACATTTTCAAATTTAAGCTTACTCTTTTTCGGGTTTCCCGGTTACCAGCCACGGCCAACTCCAAAACCAGGCCTGATCACTCCTAACCAGCTCCAAAACATCATTCAACTCATTAAATAACGTATTAACCACTAAAACAAGTTAATGGAACTTGGGTTTACAACCAAGGATTACGGTTCCTACCACCACCGCGCATGACTGCCCTCTGGGGTGGTGCCAACCAAGTCCTCAACCGTTAGTCTCTTCCTTCTAATCATCAACTAGCCTCAATTGTTGAGAAATCGATGGTCATTGTTTCACAAGTCCTCTGCCTCTGTCTCTGTTTTTCCAGAATTCCCAACCACGATTCACGGCGGCCGTCCATGTTTCATCGTCACAGCCCTCACACTGCCCTCTCCACTAACCAGAACCCACCAAGGTCGAGAGGTTCAAGGGAATTGGGTAGCCCGAACAGACTCTGTTCTCAGCTCACGGCCAAACCCGGGCAACCATTGTTTTTTGAAAACCAATTGAGTCGGTTAAACAATTCCACAGGCCTCTAGAGACTGAACACATGTCAAAATCTCAATTAACTATCATTCCAAGACAACCAAGTGTCCACTTGATACTGGGCACAGATCCAATGCACTAGAATGACCAAAATGCCCTTAGATGGCTAATTACCATTTTGCCCCTCAAGTTCCTATGCCCGTAATTTTGTCGTCCGAACTCCAACCACATGTGCCGCATGTCGTTGTATTCAGGGCATCGAGACCTATCTAACGGTCCTCGGAATACGTGAAAGTGATTTGTCTTCCAAAAAGTCAACCATTGCCCTTATTTCATCAAAATTACCAAATTGCCCTTAAGCTCCTGAACATCATAACTTCCTCCACGGATGTCGGAATCGGACGTGCCACCTGTCTATGAACTCGTGACGTCCCTAACTACGTCACTGTCATCAGTCAAAGTCCATTTGATTGCTCAAACTAAAAGAGTCAACATTTTTGCCCATTCTAGGGGCAAAACCGTCCGTCCGAAATCGTCCAACTAAATCACCGATTAACTTTACTAATCTGTCATTAACAACTAATCTAATCCCGATTTCCGGGACTGGTCGTTACAATTATTGTAAGACCCAGTCTTGAAAGCAAGAACGGTGAGCAAGACTTGTGAGCTTGAGAAGAAAGAACGGTGAGCAAGACTCGTGAGCTTGAGAAGAAAGAACGGTGAGCAAGACTCGTGAGCTTGGAAAGGTAAGATCGGTGAACGATCCCACATCGCTCGGGGAGGGAAAGGTGAAGTACCTTATATGTGTGGGTACGTATCTATCTAACACAAGGCCTTTTGGGAGCTCACTGGATTTGGGGGGATTGGAATCCCAAAGTTAAGCGAGTTGAGGCTGGTGCAATTCCATGATAGGTGACCCCCTGGGAAGTTGCACCATGTGCTCCCGAAAACAAAACCGTGAGGGCGAGGCCCAAAGCTGGCAATATTGTGTTAGATGAGCTAGGTCCTGACAAAATGGTATCAAAGCTGGACCCTGACTGGAAGTGTGCCAGCGAGGACGCTGGGCCCCAAGGGGGTTGGATTGTAAGACCCGGTCTTGAAAGCAAGAACGGTGAGCAAGACCTGTGAGCTTGAGAAGCAAGAACGGTGAGCAAGACCCGTGAGCTTCGAAAGGTAAGATTGGTGAACGATCCCACATCGCTCGGGGAGGGAAAGGTGAAGTACCTTATATGTGTGGGTACATATCTATCTAACACAAGGCCTTTTGGGAGCTCACTGGATTTGGGGGGGATTGGAACCCCAAAGTTAAGCGAGTTGAGGCTGGTGCAATTCCATGATGGGTGATCCCCTGGGAAGTTGCACCATGAGCTCCCGAAAACAAAACCGTAAGGGCGAGGCCTAAAGCAGACAATATTATGTTAAATGAGCTGGGTCCTGACACCTGAAGAGTAGATGGTACTTAGAGCCACCGGAGGTAACGAGTGAGTATCCGAGGTAGTGGACCCATGTTGGTATTATGGGTCATGTTACATTGACTGAAAGGGCTAGTAGTGACCTAACGAGGATCGAGCCGTGTGGTGACAATCAAGATGATCGAGGTGATTGAGATGATTGTGGTGACCGTGAGTCAAGTAAACCGAAGCGAGTTTGGATCGCAAGAATGATGAGATATGAGAATATAATATAGAGGTTAGATATGTGAATGAGTATGAGACAAGGACGATATGTGGGTATCATTCAGGAAAAGATGAAAAGCCGATGCCTCGAGTAGGATGTTTGCAGGTTCGTTACCACTCCGGATGGAGAGATTAGATGGAGCATTGTTGGACAGTGACAGGTAACTGACCGGTTTGAGTCTGGTACGTCTTAGTGACGTGAGTCAGTTGACCTTTAGAACGAACCCAGAAATGATATTGGTTAGTGACACACGAACCCAGAAATGATATTGCGATGACGTGAGTTAGTTAACCTTTAGAGATTGTGATGGATTGAGGCTAGCCTTGTGACGGTCGGTTGAGGTCCGAGCTGTGTTCGGAGTGGGGATTGATACGTGGTTAGATGTTGTCAGAGTGCATTCCTTGAGCAAGCTGAGTAGTGCCTTGATGATTGATTTGATGGAGGTACACCGGTGTGTAGTGCACGTTGGACGATGGGATTGACCACGGTCAATCGGTATGTCAAGTTGAGAGTTATCAGAGAGGATAAAGGTTTTGTCTAATGGATCGAGTCATAGATGGACATGAGATGGTAATCGAATTGGATCCGATGGTGACAGTTCGTCGAGGATTATGATCGAATGTGTTTCGACATGATGATATGGTGACTGGACGTCGAATACTGTGCTAATGCAGAGATGATTGAGTGGGTTCAGTGATTATGTGAGCTAAGAGCTTAGGGCCATGTGGGCCAGAGGAACCTTAGTGATTTTATATGTGATTAACTCTGCTAGCAAGTATTCGATGGGGTCCAGATACACCCAGGATGGGTAAGATGACGAATGTGTTTCGACGGGATATCTGATGTGACAGTTTGAGACTTGAGATGAGTCGAGATTCAACGTAAGTCATTGAGTGACACGATATACGATGTAGGGACTCGAGAGCGAGTCGAGATCGGAGTAGCGCAATGAAAGCGCAGTGGAGCCGGGAGTTACCAGCTAATCACGATAGTTGTCAGAGGGATTGGCTTCCACAGGAAGTCAATCTGGCATGTTATGATAATTGAATTAATTGGCATCCGACAGATTCGGATTTGTATGTTGTCATGGGACTCGAGTGTGAGTCAACATGAGTATGGGAAAACGAAGGAGTTGACTGATATGAGTACCGAGGTTGATAAATGTCGTCGATTTGAGTATGACCTGCGGAGTTAGATTCGTACCATTGTGACAGTAGGACCTAGCGAATGGTTGTCGGGTTAGATGCTGAGCAGGATGTCAGCTCCGATTGTATGATGAGAGGAACCATCAGGTTGAAAAGTCGATTTGATGTCAGCTTAGTATAGTTGACCTGTCAGAGTGAGTGACAGGCGAAATTGGCGAGTGTCGGTGTCTCGAGTGAGACTTGCGAGCCGACGTGTATTGTGGTTTGTGTTGGACGTGTACGTTTACACGAGAGTGCTTCGAGTTAGAGGCAGGATTGGATTTCCACGGGTTGGTTACGGAATTGGGTCAGTTTGAATTTCAAGGATGAAATTCTTTAAGGGGGGAAGTTTGTAACGATCCGTCCCAAATTTTTGGGATTAATTAAGAATTAATTGTGGATTAGCAAGGCTAATCGGGGATTAGATGAGGATCATCGGACGTTCAAGGTGAAATTTCAATTTTGCCCGTAAATGCGGGTAAAAAGTTAACTTTTGACCTGGGAGGTTCAATGTACGAGGACCGAGGATCATTATGGAGATCGAGTCTATACGAGTCTGTAGACAGTCGGCACGTTAAAATCGGACATTCAACGAGAAAGTTACGGGTCATGGAAGTTTCGCGGTACTAATACACGTTTTACGAGACGGGTGGACTTTTGTCTTGAATGGGCCTAGATATTTTTCCAGGCCCAATGGATGAGTGACAAATGTCACTCACCCATTTCCTATCACCCCCACATACATGCATATCTACTCCCTCTCTGTTGAATTCGAACCAAAACCCAAAACCCAAACCACCCAAAGCCCTCTTTCCTTGCTGGTTCGATTGAGGGCTCTATAGGATGATTGAGGACGAGTGAGGGACTGAGAGAGACTATGGGAGGAGGTAGGACCACCATGGACGGCGGAGGAGGTCACGATCACGTAAAACCCAAAACCATTTTTAATAGTCCAAATTCTCATTTGGGTTTAGAGAGTTTGTTGGTCTGTTCTGATTACCAAAACAAGTTCCCAAGGACCAGACGACTTCGACTCGATCAAAACCATGGACGGAGATGGCCGGAATCAACGGGGAAGCAAGCTTGAAACTTCCCGTCACTGTTCAATCATGGATGGTAAAAACCTAGACCCTCTTAGCTAATTTAGGGAGCACAGATCCCTTCTTGGGATTTCCAGCCGAGTTGGGTCTGCAGGTCTGTGTGTGGGTGTGCGTGGACACTTATTTCGAGGTGAGACTAAGACCATTTTAAAGGTTTCGACGATACGAATCCAATGGTGGTGGTTTCATGTTGATCAGAGATCGTTAGGTTGGTCAAATTGAAATTTAAAACCTAGGGAGGCGTGTCCAGGACACGTTGACTTTTCCGGGAATATTGGAGATTTTTTATATGGACTTTTCTAGGTTGATGGTCACCTTTGTGTATGTTTTGGACAGGTTTGGATGACCGGGAGAGGTCGGATTAGACCGAAGAGGCTTACGACACGCGTATCGAGGCGCAACTTGGATGGTCTGTGAGTAGACTTTTTTTAGGAATATGACGCATGCATAAATGTTTTATATGTGTTTATGAACATGTTTTGGGATGCCATCAGTGCATGTGATTTAAATATGAATTGTTTGGCATTTTCGGAGGAAAATGAATTATGGCACGTAATTCGAGATTTCTATTTTATTTGATGTTTAGGATTTGGCTGAGTGTATTACGTGCCTGTGTTTTATTTGATTCCGAGGGTTTCATGGAGAGGTGTGAAATTGAGGAACTGATTTACAATTTTGGAGGATTTTACGGAGATGCGTGAAATTGAGATTCGGGCACGAGTCCCAGTTGAACTATGATTTGAATGTGTTTTGAAAATAAGAACTGGTTTTCAAGTTTGGAAATATCTTTTGGGCGTATGACCCAGTTGATTTGAGGTTTGACTCAGAGTATAGTCAAACGTGAGATAAGTCGGGCTGTGACCCAATTATGAGTTTTATGAAAGATATTTCAGGCATGAGACCCAGTTGTGGATTTGATAGGATTCGAGGAATCCTGGGATATGAAGTGTTCCTTGCTTAGTGATGTTCTCTGATGTTCTCTGCTTGAGGCCCTATGTATGATGATAACATACGGGTTCGTCCCCGGTGTTACGGTGCTTGCCTCCGGACTGCGATGTGTTCCTTCCGGAGAGGTCACGGTGCACTGCCTGTTGTCGAGCAGCCGCGGGAAGCAATGACCGAGGGAGGCTCAACCTAGGAGTGCTGATGAGATACTCTATGATCGATTGTCGATGGGTTCGCGGTGAGTGATGTGTTCACGACGACATGCTAGGATTGTGAGCAGTCCTGAGCTTTATGCATATGTGCTAGGATTAGATCTAGAGACAGTCACAGCGAGTGACGTGTTCACGGCGACATGCTAGGATTGTGAGTTGTCTTGAGCTTTATGCACATGTGCTAGGATTAGAATCGTGACTGACATTGGGATGAGTTCCCATGGGATGTGTTCCCACGTGTTCTATGATTTTGGCTGAGGTTTCATTATGGTTTTCCTTGATTTGATTTTGGGCTGCGGCCTTGTATGATTCGATTTTGGGCTGAGACCCTACTGAGGTAATGGCTTCGATTGGGAAGCATTTTTCATAGTGCTTTGATTTGGGAAGCAATACGTCTTGCTTTCGACAAAGCATTTGAAATACTGTTGTATGATGCTTGCTTGCTTTTACGTGAAGGGTATAAATGTCTTTTCGATATAAATGATTTTTATTAAACTGTTGTTTGTCCACTCACATCTTTTAATGGTTTAATACCCTTCAGGTTGATAGTGGATGCGGGCTGGAGTAGAGATTGAGACATCACATGCCACCGCTGATCCTAGAGTACTCTGATGGACCCCAAGCGGGTGACGAGTTTATCCCTGGTCTGACACACGGTGTCAAAAAGGAGTAGGCACATCCCACGATAATCTAGGGGGATTGGGACGGATCCTGTTAGTCCAAATGGACTGAATATCAACAGAATGGCAAGTATCGTGAGAAGTAAAATTAACCTAAAACTCAAGGAGATAAAGAAAAGAGTCGTAGGAATAAAACTTCTTTAGATCGCTCTTGGTACCACCACAGGTTTAAGATTACAGTGACGATGACCAACAGATATGGAGGCTTGATCAACTTTGATAGTCTCTAGATAAGAGCACCCATCTTTGATACCACCATCATCCCTACCCGTCGTACATATGAGAAGTGGGCATTTCCTTTTACCTCGTTCATGTCTTAGTCATGGACCCCGAGCGGGTGACGAGTTTATCCCTGGTCTGACACACGGTGTCAAAAAGGAGTAGGCACGTCCCACGATAATCTAGGGGGATTGGGACGGGTCCTGTTAGTCCAAATGGACGGAATATCAACAGAATGGCAAGTATCATGAGAAATAAAATTAACCTAAAACTCAAGGAGATAAAGAAAAGAGTCGTAGGAATAAAACTTCTCTAGATTGCTCTCTGTACCACCGCAGGTTTAAGATTACAGTGACGATGACCAACAGATATGGAGGCTTGATCACCTTTGATAGTCTCTAGATAAGAGCACCCATCTTTGATACCACCATCATCCCTACCCGTCGTACATATGAGAAGTGGGCATTTCCCTTTACCTCGTTCATGTCTTAGTCAAGTTCTTCAGGAACATCACTGTCAGTTCCAGAGTGTTCCATTGGGTCAGCTTCATCTCTTTTTCCCCATGAGGCTTGGGGAAGACGACAATCACATCATCCAACATCAGCAGCTGATGTCAGGACCCGACCTTCCTCGGTCAGGACCCGATTCATCTAGCACCATATTGTCCGCTTTAAGCCTCGCCCTCACGGTTTTGTTTTCGAGAGCTCACGGTGCAACTTCCTAGGGGGTCACCCATCATGGGATTGCACCAGCCTCAACTCGCTTAACTTCAGGGTTCCAATCCCCCCCAAAGTCACTTGAGCTCCCAAAAGGCCTCATGCTAGATAGGTGTGTGCCTACACTTTTAAGGCACACCACCATCTTCTCCCAGACCATTCCTCCCTCGCAGGAATGTGAGATCGTTCACCGTTCCCGACTCCTGATCCAAATTGGGTGACCTGGTGCAATCTCAGTCACCTAACTGCTCCCACCTATTTAAAATTTCCCTTGTCTCTCCACTCAATTTGGGTGGCCTGTGCAATCCAAAGTTAAGCAAGTTGACGCTGGGTGACCCCCTGGGAAGTTGCACCGTCAGCTCCCGAAAACAAAACTGTGAGGGCGAGGCCCAAAGCGGACAATATGGTGCTAGATGAGTCGGGTCCTGACCGAGGAGAGTCGGGTCCACCCAGGTCAATGTTCGTAGATTAATGACCCTCCCTGGAGGTAACGAACCATGCCCATCCTAAGAGTAAGGAACCCAACTGGGGGGCAAATCCACTCAGTCAGTGCTCCGTGACTACTCCGGGGTCGACCCAGGCCAACGACCCTCCCCGGAGGAGACAATCATACATAAAGGATGGCATATGAAAAACCTTTCAAAATCATTCCTTTAAACCTTTCCAGGATTCATGCCCGGCCCTCACTAGCCGTCATGAACCATAAAACCTTTCAAAGGTTCATGCCGGTTCCCATAAACCGTCATGACCCGTAAAATCCCTACAAGGGTTCATGCCGGTTCCCATAAATCGTCATGACCCGTAAAAACCATTTCTAGGGTCCCTGACCCGAAATCACCATCATAACACATAATTGGGCCATAGGCCCGAATCCACATACAAACTGGACCTCCAGTCCGAATCGTAAACCAACTGGGCCTTGTGCCCGATTCCGTAAATCAAATGGGTCTCGTGCCCGATTCTATATTTCCAAATCCGAAATCAATTTAAGAGCCAATTGGGCCTCCGGCCCGAGAACGTAACAAAAAGGGACATCGAGTCCGAGGGTTTCCGAACAAAGGGGTCTCGAACCCGATTTTACCTTTTCAAATCCAAAACCATTTCAAGAAATCATAACCAAAACCATAAGTACGGAAAATCAGTGTAAAACCAGAAAACCTCTATTTACTTGCAAGCACGTAAATCGCCTCGTAAAGTGTGAAACCATATAATTCACCAATATCCAAATCAACATCATGGAATCACATTCATAATCCATATAAAACATTTATGCATGCATCACAGTTTAGAAATCAAGGTCCACTCACAGACCGTCTGAAGTCGCGCCTCGATACGCGTGCCATAATCGTCTCCCGGGTCAATCTTCGCAACTGGGATTCCCAAACCTGTACAAATTCATTTAGAGGGTTACTAATAGCCTCATTGACCTCTCATTGAAGTCCCATAATTTTTCTGATTTTCTAACTATTTTTAAAATCGATCCTAAACCTTCGGACACCCCGAAACGTATCGAAACGATGTCCGATTGACACGAAACCAGTCCCAAAATGTTTGTTACATCGAATAGAAGATTTCGTATGTTGGAAGCACCCTCAAAATCCTCACCACGCGCTCACATGCACCCCTAAAAGCTACCTGCGCGTGGGCCTCACGCGCAGCACTGTAGCTTCATCTTCAACCCGCTTGAACCGGTCCACTACAACCTGAACCGGTCTGGCCCGACGTGACCGGTCCGGCAGTTTTCGTCCTTCATTTCGGTCCGATTCCAACCCTAATTAACCCTATAATTCCTATTTCTTCATTCCTTATCATTTGTAATCATTAAAACTAATCAAAACCACATAAAACCTATGGTTTGATTTTGAACCATACGGTCCATTTTTCCCCGATCAACCTCCTCGGCGTCTCAGCCGCTAAACCCATTAAAAACCTTCCTAAAATGTCCCTAGAAACCTATTGAACACTTCCTAATCACCCACAAGCAACCATAATGGAAATACCAAATTAAACATGGAAAAATGGGTAACCGGGTACCTGTTCGGTTTTTGGGCTCAGCCGCCCACGGCGGCGCCGTCCAGGTTGGCCACCATCATCCACTGGCCCTTAATTCACATACATGCATCGATCATTCCATTCATCTTCATTTCAAACAACCCGATCTCATCCTTTGTGCTACCCAAACCCATCCAATCCAAACCTGCACCCACTGATCATGCTTGAGAGACCAGAGAGGGACATTGATCTACGGACCGGTTGAGCGGGTGGTGTGCCTTGATCTTTGGATTGGTACAACTAAGGTCATGGGTGACCTGGTAGACGACATTGGTTTATTCGAGTTACGAAAGGTTAGAGATTGGTTGGACAGGTTACCAGGGTTGGTACTTGTCGATGGAATCCCTGAGTGGGCCCATAATCCACAGGTCCCAGGATCGAAACCTGGCTCTGATACCACGTTGATAGGACCCATCCCAATCCCCCCGGAATTAACGCGGGATGAACCTGATCCCGTCTGACACGAAGTGTCAGACAAGGGATATTTCTGACCTTTGCCCTCTCTAGCTATCAGAGTACGCCAGGATCCGGAGGAGGTATGTGATATCTCGGTCTCTGCTACAGTCCGCATCCAATGTCTTTGAAGGGTATTAAAAACAGATAGACTGTGAGTGGACAAAAATAAAGAGTTTATAAAAACATATTTCACAAAAGACCTTTATACCCTCCACTAAAAAGCATGCATGCATAGTAAAACCATTTATGCAAACACATATGTTTAAACAACCATAATTAGGGTCACAACCCCAAATTCCGTAAATACAAGTCACACGGGCTCCTACCCAAAACCATTTACAGAAAACCATAACATAGAAAACATATGTGGGATCTCAGCCCAAATCCATTTATCATCATAAAACACAATTCCCCAAACCTGTTGAAATCATGTTTATCCATTATATTTCATATCCAAGAACCTGTCACGGTATAATAGAGCTACGCGCGTGCTAACTGAGGTCTCAAACCCAAGTCTCTCCAGGGTCCACCCAGGTCAATGTCCGTAGATCAATGAACCTCCCTGAAGGTAACGAACCATGCCCATCTTGAGAGTAAGGAACCCAACTGGGGGGCGACTCCACTCAGTCAGTGCTCCGTGACTACTCTGGGGTCCACCCAGGCCAACTACCCTCCCCGGAGGAGACAATCAAATATAAGGGATGGCATATGAAAAACCTTTTGAAATCATTCTTTAAACCTTTCCAAAATTCATGCCCGGCCCTCACTAGCCGTCATGAACCATAAAATCCTTTCGAGGGTTCATGCCGGTTCCCATAAACCGTCATGACCCGTAAAATCCTTTCAAGGGTTCATGCCGGTTCCCATAAACCGTCATGACTCGTAAAAACCATTTGTAACACATAGTTGGGCCCTAGACTCGAATCCACATACAAACTAGACCTCCAGTCTGAATCGTAAACCAACTGGGCCTCCGAGCCGATTTTGTAAATCAAATGGACCTTAAGTCCGAGAGTTCGTAAATCAAATGGGTCTCATGCCCAATCCATATTTCCAAATCTGAAATCGATTCAATAACCAAGTTGGGCCCTTGGCCCGAAAACGTAACTAAAGGGACATCGAGTCCAAGGATTTCCAAACAAGTGGGTCTCGAATCCGAGTTTACCTTTTCAAATCTAAAACCATTGTATGAAATTGTATCCAAAACCATAAGTATGGAAAATTAGTGTAAAATCGGAAAACCTCGATTTACGTGCAAGCACGTAAATCGCCTCGAAATGCGTGAAAGCATATAATTCACCAATATCCAAATCCATATCATATAATCATAATCATAATCCATATAAATCATTTATGCATGCATCATAGTTTAGAAATCAAGGTCCACTCACAGACCGTCCTAAGCCGCGCCTCGATTCGCATGCCATAAGCATCTCTTGGGTCAATCGTCGTCACCGGGATTCCCAAACCTGTCCAAATTCATTTAGAGGGTTACTAATAGCCTTATTAACCTCTCATTGAAGTCCCATAATTTTCCCGATTTTCTAACTATTTTTAAAGTCGATCCTAAACCTTCGGACACCCCGAAATGTATCGAAACGAAGTCTGATCGACACGAAACTAGTCCCAAAATGTTCGTTACATAGAATAAAAGATTTCACGTGTTGAAAACATTCCCAAATTTTTGGACACGCGCCCCCACAGACCCAGGGAAGCCCCTGCGTGTGAGATCACGCGCTTACTGTAGCAGCGTCTTCTTCCTCAGGCGAACCGGTCTGGACCGGCGTGACCAGTCCGACGGTTTTTCCTCCCCTATTTCGGTCCGATTCCACTCCTAAGCAATCCTATAATTTTTCTTACATCCCTATGTATCTAATCATGTGAAGAAAACCAATTAAAAGCCCCTAAATTGACCCATTTAAAACACCCCCCACGGTCTCCATTTTTTCGATTAGCCCCTACGACGTCTCAGCCATTCACCGCCATACAAGGCTCCCCTACACACTCCTATGGACCTTACAATCACCACCCAATCCCCAGATATCATCCCTAATGCTTAAACCCGAAATGAAAATTTGAATAGAAGACTTACCCGCTCGGGTTTGTCTCCTCCACGCCGTCTACGGCGGTCCTAGCCGTCCAGCAACCTCCACCAGTCCTCAGTCATCCCCTATGCCAGCCTCAAGTGGAACCAAGTGAAGGGAATGGTTTGGGTTTGTTCAGAGATGGAGAAATGGTGTGAGATCCGGTGGGTTGTTTGTGATTGAAATGAAGAAAATGGAATGGTCGATGCATGTATCAATTTGGGTGGCCTGTGGATGGGTGACCTGGTAGACGACAGTTTGGATTTGTTCAGTGCTCCTGTGGATTGCACCAGCCTCAACTCGCTTAACTTTGGGGTTCCAATCCCCCCCAAAGCCACTTGAGCTCCCAAAAAGACTCATGCTAGATAGGTGTGTGCCTAAACTTTTAAGGCACACCACCATCTTCTCCCAGACCATTCCTCCCTCGCAGGAATGTGGGATCATTCACAATTCCCTCCAGGACACGGGTCTTACAATCCACCCCTCTTAGGGCACAGCATCCTCGCTAGCACACTTCCCGATCGGGGTCTGGCTCTGATACCACGATGACAGGACCCGTCCAAATCCCTCCGGGATTAACGCGGGACGACCCTACTCCAGTCTGACACGGAGTGTCAGACAAGAGATAATTCCATCCTTAGCCCTCTCGGGCCATCAGAGTACGCCAGGATCCGGAGGAGGTATGTGATATCTCGGTCTCTGCTACAATCCACATCCGATGTCAACCTGAAGGGCAGTCAAAACATTAAAAGCTGTGAGTGGACAAAACAAGCAGTTTATAAAAACATTTCCATAAAGACCTTTATACCCTTCACTAAAAAGCATGCATGCATTCAAAAACCGTTTAACCAAAGAAACCATATGTGGGACTAAGCCCAAAACCATAATGAAATAGACCATACGGGCCACTGCCCAAATCCATAAAAACCAATAAGGGACTCAGCCCAAAACCATAACGATACTGAAACCAAATACACGAGCCACTGCTCAAATCCTGTGCACACCTATGCACACCACATATCACATAACATATATATCATATATACATATAATTCACACAACCAATCCTGACAGGACCCATCCCAATCCCCCCGGGATTAGTGCGGGATGACCCTGCTCCCGTCTGACACGAAGTGTCAGACAAGGAATATTTCCTACCTTTGCCCTCCCAGGCTATCAGAGTACGCCAGGATCCGGAGGAGGTATGTGATATCTCTGTCTCTGCTACAGTCCACATCCGATGTCAACCTGAAGGGCAGTTAAAACATTAAAAGCTGTGAGTGGACAAAACAAGAGTTTATAAAAAACATTTTAACGAGAAGACCTTTTACCCTTCACTAAAAAGCATGCATGCATTCGAAAACCATTTATCCAGAAATCATATGCGGGAACTAAGCCCAAAACCAAGATTGAAAGAACCATAATGAAAACGACCATACGGGCCACTGCCCAAATCTATAGTGAAAGAATCATAAAGACTCAACCGTACGGGCCACTGCCCAAAACCTGTGTAACCACACATCGCATATCATATATCATATTTATATCATATACACATATAATTCACACAACCAATCCTGTCACAGTTTCCAAAGCTACGCGCGTGCTACCCGGGTCTCAATCCGAGTCTTCTCAAAGTCAAGGTCAATGTCTGTAGACCACTGACCCTACCCGAGGTAATAGTAACCATAGCCTTCCTGAGAGTAAGGAACCCAACTAGGGGGTGACTCCACTCAGTCGGTGCTCCGTGACTACTCCGGGGTCCACCCAGGCCAACGACCCTCCCCGGAGGAGATAATAGAACAAGTAAAGGAAGGTAGATGAACATATATATACATAACATAAACATTCATGCCCGGTTCCCCTGAACCGTCATGATCCATAACATCCATTAAACAGGGTTCATGCCGGTTCCCATAAACCGTCATGAACCACAATGACTTTTCCAGAGTTCGTGCCGGTTTCTATAAACCGTCATGAACTTGGAAATCCATCTAGGGTGCCTGACCCGAAATCATAAACCGTAAAGTAACTGGGTTTCGTGCCTGAACATATGACTCAACTAGGCACCGTGCCCGATATCTAAGGGTCAGTCACGACTCCGATCATAGTGATGCGTGCAACCATCCATCCAGGACCGCCCTCAATCCTGTTATGTCGCCGTGAACGAATCAACCGACGCAACCACCACAAGATCATGGTGCACTCATCACCGATCGTTATCCTGAACCGTCAGCACTCCGAAGTCAAGCCTCCCCAGGCTGCCCGACCACGAATCGTGCATTGTGACCTCTCCGGAAGGAACACATCCCAATCTGGAGGCGAGCGTCGTATCGTTGATCGCCGTGCACATAGCACCCGTCGCGACCACGATTTAGACCCGAAGGTCGTAAATAGCGTCATATGCCCGAGACAAAACCAAATGGGTCTCATACCCGAGTTTATCTCTTTAGAAATCCAAAACCTTTTCATTTAGAACAATAAAGACATACAGACCCGTATAGGCACCGTATAGGACCAAAACCTCGAAATACGGGCCTATACGTAACCACATACAAATGCACCCATGGCATCATCAAACATGTATGAAAACATATAATAAACATTTATGCATGCACCAATTTAGAAAACAACGTCCACTCACAGACTGTCCGAGCTGCCGCCTCGATTTGCATGCCATACGGCTCCCCGAGACGATCACCATCACCGGGACTCCCAAACCTGTCCAAATTTTAATAGAAGGTTACTAACTACTTAATTAACCTCTTACCAAAGCCCCGTAATTTTCCCGAACTTTTAACTCTTTTTAAACGGACCCTAAACCTTCCGACACCCCGAAAACTATTGAAACGATGTCCGATAGACGCGAGACCAGTCCCAAAATCTTTGTTACATCGAATAGAAGATTTCACCTGTTGAACACTTCCCCAAATTATGGACCACGCGCCCTCACGTGCTCCAAGAAGGGACATATTACTGTTCATCGACACTAACCTCCAGCAGACCGGTTTTACTGTTCCTGGCCGGTTCACCTGGTTTGGCCGGTCCAACTGGACCGGCGTGACCGGTTCACAGCGCTAGACACCCCATTTTTCATCCTAGTTCTTCCTTTTTGGTTCCTTTCATCCTATTTTGGTGTTTTCTATCCATTCCAATCCTTAAAACAACCGAAAAAACGGCCTAAACCCATGGTTCGATTTTGAACCAAACGGTTCAAAGTTCCCAAAACTCTCCCATTGCTGCCCAGCCATCCCAATCTTCCTTAAACCTTCCTAACATGTCCCTAGCAACCTAATGGACTCATTAAAACCATTAAAAACCAACCATAACAATAAAAATGGAAAAATGGATCAAAATGGGCTAACCGTGAACCTCACGGGTTCTTCCTCCTTCCAGCCGTCGTGGACGGTGGTTCTGGCCGCCCAGCAACCTCCTCAGTCTTCCTGGTCCTCTGCCTGGTCATGGGTGAAGATTGGATGGGTTTTGGTTTGCACGGATGGGACGAAAAGGGTGAGATCGGGTGGGTGTTTTGTGCTTGAATGGAGAAATGAAAATGCACGGGAAAAGGGAGATGCATGAATGAATGAAGTTGTCCAGTGGATGGATGACACTTGTCACTCATCCATAGGGCAGGGATTAATTATCTGGGCCCCCACTAAGTCCAAAATTTAACTCGTTTCGTAATTCGTGCAATAGTGCACTTGAACTTCCGTGAACCGTAACTTCACCGTCGAACGTCCAAATTCGACGTGCCGCCTGTCTATGGATTCGTATCGTCCTTATCTACGTAATAGTCCTTGGCCCTTGGCCATCAGACATCCCAGTCAAAAAGTCAAGATTTCGCTCCTTTTAACTAAAATTACCAAAATGCCCTTAAACTTCCGAACGTCATAACTTCCTCCTCGAACGTCGGAATTGAACGTGCCACCTGTCTATGAACTAGTGATGTCACGAACTACGTCACTGTCATCGGTCAAAGTCCATTTGACCTCCCAAATGAAAAGTCAACGTTTTGCCACGACTAGGGGCAAAACGGTCATTTTGCATCGTTCGTCCGATTTCGCTCTATTAATCACGGATTAGCCTCACTAATTCGTGATTAGTCACTAATATAATCATGGAATTTGGGACGGGTCGTTACAAATCCTGTCACTGTTTCCAAAGCTACGCGCGTGCTACCCGGGTCTCAATTCGAGTCTTCTCAAAGTCAAGGTCAATGTCCGCAGACCACTGACCCTACCTGAGGTTATAGTAACCAGCCTTCTTGAGAGTAAGGAACCCAACGGGGGCAACTCCCACTCAGTTAGTGCTTCGTGACTACTCCGGGGTCCACCTAGGCCAACAACCCTCCCCGGAGGAGATAATAGACGTAAAGGAAGGTATATGAACATACATATAGACAATATCCTCCATGCCTGGTTCCCATAAACCGTCATGTACCCGGAAATCCATGTAGGGTCCCTGACCCGAAATCATAAATGTAAAACAACTGGGTCTCGTGCCCGAACATATGACATCAGCTGGGCATCCTGCCCGATATCTCAGGGTCAGTCACTACTCTGATCATAGTGATGCGGGCAACCATCCATCCAAGACCGCCCTCAATCCTAGTATGTCGCCGTGAACGAATCAACCGACGCGACCACCACAAGATCATGATGCACTCATTAGCGATCGCTATCCTGAACCGTCAGCACT
Source organism: Prinsepia uniflora (assembly GCA_032719365.1). Lineage (NCBI taxonomy): Eukaryota > Viridiplantae > Streptophyta > Magnoliopsida > Rosales > Rosaceae > Prinsepia > Prinsepia uniflora. Next base: position 26,477,981 of record CM064863.1, read on the forward strand.
CCGAAGTCGAGCCTAACTAGGCTACCCGACAACGAATCTTGCATCGTGACCTCTCTGGAAGGAACACTTCCTAATTTGAAGGCGAGCATCACGTCGTCCGTTCGTCGTGCACCAAGCACCTGCCGCTACCACGACTCGGACCCGTAGGCCATCAATAGGGTCATATGCCCGAGACAAAACCAAATGAGTCTCATACCCGAGTTTATCCTTTGAAATCCCAAAACCATTTCATTTACACCAACAAAGAAATACCGACCTGTATAAGCACCGTATATGGCTGAAAACTCGAAATACGTGCCTATACGTAACCACAACCAAATGCACCCATGGCATTACCAAACATGTATTAAAACATATAATAAAAATTTATGCATGCACCAATTTAGAAAACCAAGGTCCACTCACAGACCGTCCGAGTTGCCGCCTCGATATGCATGTCATACGGCTCTCCCGAGCCAATCACCGCCACTGGGACTCCCAAACCTGTCCAAATTTTAATAGAAGGTTACTAACTACTTAATTAACATCCTACTAAAGACCCGCAATTTTCCAGAATTTTTAACTATTTTTAATCCAAATCCAAAACCTTCTGATACCCCGAAGATTATCAAGATAGTGTCTGATCGACACGAAACCAGTCCCAAATCGTTCGTTACATCGAATAGAAGATTTCACATGTTGAACACATTCCCAAAAGATGGGACACGCGCCCTCACGCTCCCCGAGAACCTCCGGCACGTGAGTCAACGCTCCAGTTCACTGTAGCGCCTTCTTCAAGCTCTAGCCGGTCTGAACCGGCCGGTTCAGTGCAATCCGGCCCTGGAGAGACTTGGGTTTGAGACCCCGATTAGAACGCGCGTAGCTTTATTTTACCGTGACAAGTTCTTGGATATGAAATATAATGGATAAACATGATTTCAAGTGGTTTGGGAAATTGTGTTTTATGATGATAAATGGATTTGGGCTGAGGTCCCACATATGTTTATGATGTTATGGTTTTCTGTAAACATATGTTATTGGATAAATGGTTTTACTATGCATGCATGCCTTTTAGTGAAGGGTATAAAGGTCTTTTATGAAATATATTTTATAAACTTATTACTTTTTGTCCACTCACAGTCTTTTTGTTTTTAATACCCTTCAGGTTGGATACGGTGTGGACTGTAGCAGAGACCGAGATATCACATACCTCCTCCGGATCCTGGCGTACTCTGATAGCCAGGGAGGGCAGAGGTCGGAAATTTCCCTTGTTTGACACCCCGTGTCAGATGGCATCAGGGGCGTTCCTTGTTAACGAATTGGATGGCCCTGGGACGTTCAGGTCACCCAATTTTGAAGGGGACATTTAGGGGACGTTTCCTTTTCTCGTGTGAGTTGTCAAGGTGCCTGTACCCAGAGTTGTTGGGTACGAGGGTGGTAGAGTTTCTCTAATTCGAGTAGAGGTGCGGGATCGTCACTCGGTATGAGCGGAGATCCAGGGTTGTCAATTTTGCACACGAGGTGCTGATACTGATGTTGATGTCTGTGTGCCGATGCTGATACTGATAGTGCGTTGGTGCTGGTACTATCGCTGGTGCTGGTACTAGCGCTGGTGCTGGTACTAGCGCTGGTGCTGGTGCCGGTGATTGTGATGACGGTGAGTTACGAGTCGGGATGTGACTCCGTTGAGTTTGGCTTATGTTCGGTATCTGTGGTTCGGGAGTGGATCTCGGATAGTGATGGACTGAATAGGATCCGGCAGTAGTTAAGATGTAAGAATCGATCTGTTGTGGGATTTAGTGGCCAGTTGGTCAGTATTGGCCAGAGTTGGTCAAAATTGGTTAGGTATGGTGGTATGCAGAGATTTGACTGCAGATCGCAGCAGGAGGCTGTTGAGACTCTTCAGTCGAGCGGTACATCAGATTCGGATGAATGTTGATTGTCGGGGACACGTGGATGATGTCCGAGTATATTGGTTCCGACATGGTTGGAACTGCAGAATCGCGAGAGGTTGCAATTGAGGTGACGAGTGGAATGCGGGTTTTTCGCATTGGTAACGTGTATTTCGAAGTCATTTTGGGTGACTTCTCAGGTTCCACCATGGTAGATGATGGTAGATGATGTCAGATCATGGCATATGATGGCAGATAATAGTAGATGACGGTTGGAGTCACCATTACATTAATCGTGTATTGGTTGGTGAACCCGAGATTTGTTTTGGGGTCATCCGGAGAATTGAGTATATCGAAGTTAGGTGACTGAGATTTCTCATTTTCTGCTTGGTGGCAGACGATGTTAGATTACGTGGCGTGGTGAGTGCAACGGGGTTTTGGTTGCATTCACATAGGATAAGTCTTGATGTTATTGTCCTGCATCATCCTTGATTTTTCCACGGTGGAATGCCAAGGATCGATACGAGGTAATGAGTGAGAACCCACAGTTTCAGCGTGTCTCGTCGTTGACTGATCTGTTTAGATGTGGGAAATGGTTGAGGACTTTGGTCGTCGTGGCGATTCTCGATCGTGACGTCTATGGTCGGTTGACGTAGTAATAGGTCTGGATCGTGATCTTGATGATCCAGATTGGTGGAGAGTTTATTACTCTTACTTGGACATTTGAGTTGAGGATGATGGGACTGAACTTCTCTTCGAAGTGAATCCCGTACGATATATTACGCCCGAGTAGGTGTCCGACGAGGTCGGATTTAGTTAGCCTAAGATATGTGTGTATGTTGTGATTGGCTTCCCTATGAAGTCAATCGAAAGTAATGTGTAATCAATGAAGCAGGTATCCGATAGGTTCAGATATAGTGCATCTCAGTAGACGTGAACGAGATTTTGGATTTTGGAATCGGATTTCTAGATGACGATTCAGGATTTGATTTTGGAACTTCAAAGAGGATTTCTGGATTTGGGTTTTGGAATCGGATTCTGGGTGACGATTCAGGATTTGATTCTGGAGCTTAACAGTGGATTTTCTTTTATGGATTTGGGTTCGGAATGGTCATTCCTGATACTAGTCTATGGAATGATAATTTCGGATTCGAATTTGGACATGATTATGGATATGATTTCTAGGTTTGGATTCGGGATTTCTTACGAAATTGTGGATTTGGATTCAGATTTGAAAATGGATAATGGGTCGGAGTTGTAATCTGTCAAATACTGGATTGGACAGATGAACTCCATAATTGAAACGTGATTGACTACAACCTAGGTGGTTGTAGGCTGATTGATGGGTAGATGTACATACCTTGTGCGTGGTTCGAGGTATGATACCTGGTAGACTTGTGGTGCCTGGTGATGGTATATAGGTTATACCAGTAGTACATTGGTGAACGTGTTGGTAGTCGGCTTAGTTCTGATACCATTGGATTAGTCGAGGACATGAACTGGACATTTGATACTGTGCATTGGGTCATAGTATTTCTGATGGGTCTAGTTACACACAGGTCGAGTGAAATGTTGGTAAGTGTATACTCAGCTTGAGTAAGTTGGTGGTTAATGTAACCACAAGTTGTATAGTATCAGTTTTCGACTGGCGATTGTCAAGTGGTGACGGTTTGTTGGAGGTGTCATCGTGGATCATTGTGTGAGGTCTGATGACTCCCAGTGGGAGCAGACTTCAGGATAGATCGGGATAGAGAAAGGAACCGTCGAGTTAGTTGTGTCAGTGAAATAGTAGATTTGACAAGTAGTGTCAACTCGGAACGTATAGCTACTGTCATTCGACGTGGTCGAGTGTGGTCGTTGCGACGTTAGTATTAGTGGTACGTCTGGTTACAAACAAGAATTGTTTGGGTTAGTTGGTGTACGAGTGTACACGTATCGCGAGATCGAATTACTTTCCACCTGGTGATTGTGGAATCAGGATAGTTGGAGTTTCAAGAACGGAACTAAATTAAGGAGGGAAGAAATGTTGGAATTAGGTCGGTTGGAATTTTGAGGATGAAATTAATTAAAGAGGGAAGGTTGTAACGACCCGTCCCAAATTCCAAGATTAGATTAGTGACTAAGCACGATTAGTGAGGTTAATCAATGATTAGTTGGGCAAAATCGGACGAACGATGTAAAATGACCGTTTTGCCCCTAGGCGTGGGCAAAATGTTGACTTTTTATTCTGGAGGTCAAATGGACTTTGACCAATGACCGTGACGTAGTTCGTGACGTCACGAGTTCATAGACAAGTGGCACGTTCAATTCCGACATTCGAGGAAGAAGTAATGACGTTCGGAAGTTTAGGGGCATTTTGGTAATTTTGATTAAAAAGGGGCAAATGTTGACTTTTTGACCAGGAGGTCCGATGGCCGAGGGCCAAAGACCATTACGTACATCGGGATGATACGAATCCGTAGACAGGCGGCACGTCGAATTCGGACGTTCGACGACGAAGTTACGGTTCACGGAAGTTCAAGTGCACTATTGCACGAATTACGAGACAAGTGACATTTGGCAGCTAGTGGGCCCAGATATTTAGTTCTTGCCTAATGGATGACTGACAAGTGTCACCCATCCACTGGCCAACATTTTTCCTTCATGCATCTCACCCTTCTTCATCGATTATTCATTTTCTTCCTTCCCCACATCCAAACCCGATCTCATTTTCAATCCAAAACCAAACCCTTGACCCAGTTGATCTTGCCCGTTAAGCCCAATGGCTGAGAGAAGGAAGGCTGGATGATGGTGGCCAACTGGAAGCCACGCCGCCGTGGATGGCGGCCTTGAGCCCGAGAACATACCCGGTTAGACCCAATCCTTTCCATTTTTCAATTTATGCATTATGGTTTGTTTTGGACGTTTGGATAGGGTTATTTAGGTTGCTAGGGACTTAATATGAAGCTTTTTAATGGGGTTTGATGGCTGTGAAGCCTGGGAACGAAAATGGAGGTTGAACCGAAAAAGGGGAAATCGGTTTAATAGGTTTTTGTAAGTTTTGGATTGTTTTAATTACATGTTTAGGTTCATGGAACATATTTAGGAAGATTAGGAATGATTAGGAAGAAAACGGACCGAAAACAAGGAGGGAAAACGCCTGAACCAGTCACGCCGGTTCGGCTGGACCGACTGCAAAGGACCGGCTAGTTCGGACCGGTCTGAAGCTTGAAGACGATCCACAGTACCCTAGCGCTTGAGGCCCACGCGCAGGGCCTGTCTTGGGCGTGTGAGGGCGCGTGTCCAATCCTTTGGGGAAGTGTTCAACATGTGAAACACTCTATTCGATGTAACAAACATTTTGGGATTGGTTTCGTGTCGATCGGACACCGTCTCGATAATGTTCTGGGCATCGGAAGGTTTCAGATCAGGTTTAAAAATAGTTAGAAATTCCAGAAAATTATGGGGCTTTAATGGGAGGTTAATTAAGTAGTCAGTAACCTTCTATTACGATTTGGACAGGTTCAGGAGTCCCGGTGATGGTGATGGGCTCGGAGAGCCGTATGACACCCAGATCGAGGTGGCAGCTCGGACGGTCTGTGAGTGGACCTTGGTTTTCTAAATTGGTGCATGCATAAATGTTTATTATATGTTTTATTACATGTTTGGTAATTCCATGGGTGCATTTGGTTGTGGTTACGTATAAACACGTATTTCGAGGTTTCGACCTTATACGGTGCTTATACGGGTCGATATTTCTTTAACGGTTTTAATGAAATGGTTTTGGATTTCCAAAAGGATAAACTCGGGTATGAGACCCATTTGGTTTTGTCTGGGGCATATGACCCTATTGATGGCCTACGGGTCCGAGTCGTGGTCGCCGCAGGTGCTTGGTGCACGGCGAGGACGACGTGACGCTCGCCTCCAGAGTGGGATGTGTTCCTTCCGGAGAGGTCACGATGCACGATCTGTTGTCGGGTAGCCTGGGGAGGCTCGACTTCGGAGTGCTGACGGTTCAGGATAGCGATCGGTGATGAGTGCACCATGATCTTGTGGTGGTCGCGTCGGTTGATTCGTTCACGGCGACATACCAAGATTGAGGGCGGTCCTGGATGGATGGTTGCACACATCACTACGATCAGAGTCGTGACTGACCCTGAGATATCGGGAAGGATGCCCAGCTGATGTCATATGTTCAGGCACGAGACCCAGTTGCTTTATATGGTTATGATTTCGGGTCAGGGACCATACATGGATTTCCAGGTTCATGACGGTTTATGGGAACCAGCATGAACCCTTGTCAGGTCATTGTGGTACATGACAGTTTATGGGAACCGGTCATGGAGGATGTTGTCTATATGTATATGAATATAATGGATGTTATGGATCATGACGATCCAAGGGACCAGGCATGAATGTTTATGTTATGTATATATATATATATGTTCATATACCTTCTTTACTTCTATTATCTCCTCCGGGGAGGGTCGTTGGCCTGGGTGGACCCCAGAGTAGTCACGGAGCACCGATTGAGTGGAGTCACCCCCCAGTTGGGTTCCTTACTCTCAGGAAGGCTATGGTTACTATAACCTCGGGTAGGGTCAGTGGTCTGCGGACATTAACCTTGACTTTGAGAAGACTCGGATTGAGACCCGGGTAGCACGCGCGTAGCTTTGGAAACCTTAACAGGATTGGTTGTGTGAATTATGTGTATATATGATATATATGTTATGTGATATGTGGTGTGCACAGGTGTGCACAAGATTTGAGCAGTGGCTCGTGTATTTGGTTTCATTATGGTTATGGTTTTGGGCTGAGTCCCTTATTGGTTTCTTATGGATTTGGGCAGTGGCCCGTATGGTCTATTTCATTATGGTTTTGGGCTTAGTCCCATATATGGTTTCTTTGGTTAAACGGTTTTCGAATGCTTGCATGCTTTTTAGTGAAGGGTACAAATGTCTTTATGGAAAAGTTTTTATAAATGCTTGTTTTGTCCACTCACAGCTTTTAATGTTTTGACTGCCCTTCAGGTTGACATCGGATGTGGACTATAGCAGAGACCGAGATATCACGTTCCTCCTCCGGATCCTGGCGTACTCTGGTAGCCAGAGAGGGCAAAGGTCAGAAATATCCCTTGTCTGACACTTCGTGCCAGACGGGAGCAGGGTCATCCCGTGTTAATCCCGGTGGGATTGGCATGGGTCCTGTCAGCGTGGAGACGAAATTGGGTGTCCGGGTGCCCCCGGTGAGGCCTGATGACTCCCAGTGGGAGCAGACGTCAGGATAGATTGAGATTGAGAAAGGAACCTTTGAGTTGTTTGTGTCAACGAAATGGTAGATATGACAAGTGGTGTCAATTCGGAACGTACGATTACTGTCATTCGACGTGGTCGAACGTAGTCGATACGACGTGGGTGTTAGTTGTACGTCTGATTGCAGACAAGTATTGTATTGGCTATCGGGTGCTAGTGTACACGTGTGTAAGGTCAGATTTTCTTTCCACGAGGTTGATGTGGAATCAAAATAGTTGGAGTTTCGAGAACGGAACTAATTAAGGAAGGAAGAAAGGTTGGAATTAGGTCGGTTGGAATTTCGAGGACGAAATTAATTAAGGAAGGAAGGTTTTAACGACCCGTTCCGAATTCCAAGATTAGATTAGTGATAAATTATGATTAGTGAGGTTAATCGGTGATTAGTTGGGCGAAATCGGACGAACGATGCAAAATGACCGTTTTGCCCCTAGACGTGGGAAAAACGTTGACTTTTTATTCTACCGGTCAAATGGACTTTGATCGATGACCGTGACGTAGCTTAGGACGTCACGAGTTCATAGACAGGTGGCACGTTCAATTCCGATATTCGAGGAAGAAGTTATGACGTTCGGAAGATAATGGGCATTTTGGTAATTATGTTTAAAAAGGGTCAAAATGTTGACTTTTTGACCAGGAGGTCCGATGGCCGAGGGCCGAAGACCATTACGTAGATCGGGATGATACGAATCCATAGATAGGCGGCACGCTAAAATCAGACTGAGAACGGGGAAGTTATAGGTCACAGAAATTCGATTTCCCTATGCACGTACTTCGAGACCGGGGATGATTTGGCAATATCTGATTGGGCAGATATTTTTAGTGGGTCCCATGGATGAGTGACAAGTGTTACTCATCCCATTGGGAAATTCCCCTAAATTGTGGATCTATATTAATTAAATATTGTTATAATTATTATTTTATAATTAATCCAACTATCACTCAATCCTAGCCATCCATTCTAATTTAATCTCTCAATCCTCACCATTCATCTAATCCTCATCTCTCTCATCTGATCAACATTTTCATAACTTCTTTGTTCTTTAAACCCACCCGAAACACCATTTCTCCATTTCCATTTCTTGAACAAACACACAACACACATCACACCATCACTTAGCATCATTGTTTTCATGTAAGGAAGGATGTGAGGACTAAGAGGATGCTGCAGGAGGCCTGGGCCGCCATCCACGGCGGCGTGGAGGAGGAGAAACCTGACGAAATTCTCGGTTTGCTCCTTTCCCTTTGATTTTCGATTTGTGACGTTAGGCTTGGTTTTTAGTGATTGTAATGAGTTTATTAGGTTGCTTAGAAGGTATGGAGAAGGTTTTTGATGGAGTTTGATGGTTGTGAATACTGGGAACAAAACTGGAATATTGGACCGAAAAGGGAGGAAATCGGTTCAATGGTTTTCTATAGGTTTTAGGCATTTTTCTTTGTATATTTAGAATCATAAGAACAAAATAGGAAGATAGGAATCAAAAAGGAGAGGATTGGACCGAAAATAGGGGAGAAACCAAGCCTGACCGATCACACCGGTCCAATTGGAACGGACTGCACTGAACCAGTCGGTTCAGACCGGCTAGAGCTTGAAGAAGGCGCTACAATGCCCTAGCGCGTGGGCTCACGCGCATGAGGTTCTCCGGGCGCGTGAGGGCGCGTGTCCCATATTTTGGGAATATGTTCAACACGTGAAATCTTCTATTCAATGTAACGAACATTTTGGGACTGGTTTCGTGTCGATCGGACACCGTTTCGATAATGTTCGGGGCATTGGAAGGTTTCGGATCGAGTTTAAAAATAGTTAAAAATTCCAAAAAATTACGAGGCTTTAGTAGGAGGTTAATTAAGTAGTTAGTAACCTTCTATTATGATTTGGACAGGTTCGGGAGTCCCGATGACGGTGATTGGCTAGGGAGAGCCGTATGGCATGCAAATCGAGGTGGCAGCTCGGACGGTCTATGAGTGGACCTTGTTTTCTAAATTGGTGCATGCATAAATGTTTATTATATGTTTTATTACATGTTTGGTAATTCCATGGGTGCATTTGGTTGTGGTTACGTATAAGCACGTATTTTGAGGTTTCGGCCTTATACGGTGCTTATACGGGTTGGTATTTCTTTAATGGTTTAAATGAAAAGGTTTTGGATTTTCCAAAAGGATAAACTCGGGTATGAGACTCATTTGGCTTGGTCTCGGGCATATGACCCTATTGATGACCTACGGGTCCGAGTCGTGGTCGCGGCAGGTGCTTGGTGCACGACGACGGACGACGTGACGCTCGCCTCCGGACTGGGATATGTTCCTTCCGGAGAGGTCACGACGCACAATTCGTTGTCGGGTAGCCTGGGGAGGATCGACTTCACAGTGCTGATGGTTCAGGATAACGATCAGTGATGAGTGCACCATGATCTTGTGGTGGTCACGTCGGTTGATTCCTTCACGACGATATACCAGGATTGAGGGCGGTCCTGGATGGATGGTGTCATGCATCACTACGATCGAAGTCGTGACTGACCCTTAGATATCGGGCAGGATGCCCAGCTGATGTTATATGTTTGGGCATGAGGCCCAATTGTGTTACATTGGTGATTTCGAGTCAGGGACCGTAGATGGATTTCCAAGTTCATGGCGGTTTATGGGAACCGGCATGAACCCTGGAAAGGTTATTGTGGATGTTATGGATCATGACGGTTCAGGAAACCAGGCATGAACTCTTAAATGGATGTTATGGATCATAACGGTTCAGGGGAACCGGGCATGGATATTTATGTTATGTATATATATGTTCATATACCTTCCATACTTGTTCTATCTCCTCCGGGGAGGGTCATTGGCCTGGGTGGACCCCGGAGTAGTCACGGAGTACCGACTGAGTGAAGTCACCCCCCAGTTGGGTTCCTTACTCTCAAGAAGGCTATGGTTACTATAACCTCGGGTAGGGTCAGTGGTCTGCGGACATTGACCTTGACTTTGAGAAGACTCGGATTAAGACCCGGGTAGCACGCGCGTAGCTTTGGAAACCGTGACAGGATTGGTTGTGTGACTTATATATGATATATGATATGTGATATGTGGTGTGCACATGTGTGCACAAGATTTGAGCAGTGGCTCGTCTACTTGATTTGATTATAGTTTTGGGCTTAGTCCCACATATGGTTTCTTTGGTTAAACGGTTTTCGAATACATGCATGATTTTTAGTTAAGGGTACAAATGTCTTTCTTATGAAATGTTTTATAAACTGGTTGTTTTGTCCGCTCACAGCTTTTAATGTTTTGACTGCCCTTCAGGTTGACAGCGGATGGGGACTGTAGCAGAGACCGAGATATCACATACCTCCTCCGGATCTTGGCGTACTCTGATAGCCCGAGAGGGCAAAGGTCAGAAATATCGCTTGTCTGACACTTCGTGTCAGACGGGAGTAGGGTCATCCCGCGTTAATCCCGGGGGGATTGGGATGGGTCCTGTCAGCGTGGTATCAGATCAGGTTGGCTTATGGGATACCCAGGACGCTCTGATACTGTCAGCGTGGTATCAGAGCGAGGCTGGCTCATATCAGAGAGGGGTCGTCTCTGTTCGAGCAACCGAGGAGCTCTTGGAGTAGTACGCAGGTCGAGGATGTGATATCTCAACGGCCTACACTTCGTGATCAACCTGATAGTTGGGATGCTAGTATGATAGTTAGTAGGATTGAATCGTGGAACGTCTTGGTTCGGTACTTGATGCCGGGGTTGCCATAGTTCTGTCGTGGTTGACAATGTGGGACCCTACGGAAGGATGAACGTATTTGTACGTTAGATTGTGATCATGTGATGGTTAGTTGGAATCGTCTTTCACGATGTAGTATGATCGGTTTCGATGACTGGTTGGGAATTATGACCATCGATGTTCGAATATTGTTGGCTTAGATGGATTTACTGCTGGGAGCAGCCGGATTCGTGGAGTGTACTGCAGTTGGCAGTTAGCAGTCGAGCTCGTGGAACTCTAGTTGAACTTATGGCAGTTAGCAGTCGGATTCGAGGAATCCTAGTTGGATTGACGGTAGGATTGGATTGACGTCCTTGCGATGTCAAGACCGAGGAGACGGTCAGATTGTGGATTATACTGCAGTTGGTAGCTTACAGTTGGGTTCAGAGGATCGCTAGGGTGTGATTGTGGAACCCTACCTTAGGATATATGGTTCTGAAAGGTGAGTTGGCGAATGGTTAGACTCTGACGACTTTTCAAAGTCAAGACCGTCGGTCATGTCAGGTCTAGTCATGTCAGCTTGTGATGGGACTGCACTCTGCAATCGAGGTTATACTTATCGGTTAAACCTAGTTGGTTGTCGTACTAAACTAGCTGTGATGGATTGTTGGTGCAGCTAAGGTCATGGGCGACTTGGTAGACGACATTGGTTGAGTCGAGTTACGACTGATTAGGTTTGGTTGGACAAGTTATCAGGGTTGGTACTTGTCGATGGAATCCCTGAGTGGGATACGGAGTGGTTAATATGGGTGGTTGATTCCATAGGATGCGGAGTCTGGATATCGAGATGTTTGGTCGTTTGGTCTGCACGAGGTTGTGGCAGACGCTACTACCTAGAGTGGTTGTAGTTACGGTTGTTGGAAATCAGGGACGTTCAGGGGACGTTTCCTTTTCTCGTATGAGTTTTCAGGGTGACTGTACCAGAGTTGTTGGGTACGAGGGAGGCAGAGTTTCTCTAATTCGAGTAGAGGTACGGGATCGTCGCTTGGTATGAGCGGAGATCCAGGATTGTCTGATTCGCACACTTTGTGCTGATGCTAACAGGTGATGATACTGGTACTAGTGCTGGTGCTGGTGCTGGTGATTGTTCGACATGGGTCACGAGTCGGGATGTGACTCCGTCGAGATGGGCATATGTTCGGTATCTGTGGTTCAGGAGTGGATCACGAATAGAGTTAAATTAGTGATGGACACGTGGTTGATGTTCGAGTATGTTGTTTCCAACCAGATTACAAATTCGGAATCCCAAAAGGTTGCGATCGAGGTGACGAGGAAAACGGGTTTTCCGCATTGGTAACGAGTATTTCGAAGTCATTTGGGTGACTTCTCAGGTTCTGCCATGGTAGATGATGGTAGATGACGGTAGATAATGGTTGTTGTCACCAGTACGTTGATCGTGTACTGATTGATGGACCCGGGATTTGTTTTGGGTCATCAGGGGGGATTGGGATGGGTCCTGTGGATTGCACCTACAGTCTCGACGTTCCTCATCGTTGACTGATCTGTTTAGATGTAGGAGGTTAATTAAGTAGTTAGTAACCTTCTATTACGATTTGGACAGGTTCGGGAGTCCCGGTGACGGTGATTGACCCTGGAGACGATTATGGCACACGTATCGAGGCGCGGCTTCGGACGGTCTGTGAGTGGACCTTGATTTCTAAACTATGATGCATGCATAAATGTTTTATATGGATTATGATTATATGATGTTGGTTTGGATATTTGTGAATTATATGGTTTCATGCTTTACGAGGCGATTTACGTGCTTGCACGTAAATCGAGGTTTTCAGTTTTACACTGATTTTCCGTACTTATGGTTTTGGATATGATTTCATGAATTAGTTTTGGATTTGAAAAGGTAAACTCGGGTTTGAGACCCCTTTGTTTTGGAAACCCTCGGACTTGATGTCCCTTTAATTGCGTTTTCGGGCCAGAGGCCCAATTTGATTATTGAATCGATTTCGGATTTGGAAATATGGATTGGGCATGAGACCCATTTGATTTACGAACTCTCGGACTTAAGGTCCATTTGATTTAATGAGGCATCGGGCCAGAGGCCCAATTGGTTTACGATTCGGACCAGAGGTCCAATTTGTATGTGGATTCGGGCCTAGGGCCCAGCTATGTATTACAAATGGTTTTTATGGATCATGACGGTTTACGGGAACAAGCATGAACCAATGAAAGGATTTTGTGGTTCATGATGGATTATGGGGGCCGTGCATGAATCCTTGAAAGGTTTCAAAAATGATTTCAAAAGGTTTTTCATATGCCATCCTTTATATATGATTGTCTCCTCCGTGGAGGGTCGTTGACCTGGGTGGACCCCGGAGTAGTCACGGAGCACTAACTGAGTGGAGTCGCCCCCCAGTTGGGTTCCTTACTCTCAGGATGGGCATGGTTCGTTACCTCCAGGGAGGGTCATTGATCTACGGACATTGACCTGGGTGGACCCTGGAGAGACTTGGGTTTGAGACCCCAGTTAGCACGCACGTAGCTTTATTTTACCGTGACAGGTTCTTGGATATGAAATATAATGGATAAGCGAGTTGAGGCTGGGTGACTGAGATTTCTCATCTTCTGCTTGGTGGCAGATGATATTGGTTTACATGGCGCGGTGAATGCAGCGAGTTTTGTTTGCATTCATGTAGGATGAGTTTTGATGTCATTGCCTTGGATCATTCTTGGTTTTTCCTAGGTGGAATGCCAGGGATCGATACGAGGTAATCAGTGAGAACCCATAGTCTCGGTGTGTCTCGTCGTTGACTGATCTGTTTAGATGTGGGAAATGGCTGAGGACTTTGGTCGTCGTTACGATCCTTGATCGTGACGTCTATGGTCGGTTGACGTAGTGTGGGATCTGGATTGTTATCTTGATAATCCAGATAGGTGGAGAGTTTATCACTCTTACTTGGGTGTTGAGTTGAGGATGATTGGGACTGAACTTCTTTTCGAGGTGAGTCCCATGTGGCTTATTGTAACAACCCGTACCTGCGGGAAGGGTATAAATGTAATTTTGTAAAAGTTTTGTATATTAAGGACGATTTTGCCCTTGTGAATAGTAGGCCAAAAGTTGACTTTGTGATTTACAGGTTGGATGAGTGTTGACCCTTGACCGTGACGTAGTTTAGGTCGCCATGAATCCGTAGACAGGTGGCAGGTTCGATTCGGACAATCGGAGAAAAAGTTATGACGTTCGGAAGATCGAGGGCGTTACCATAAATTTGATTAGTGAGGAAAATGTTGACTTTTAGGTGAACTTGTGATTTTCACGTAGACCGAGGACCGTTAGATAGGTCTTGACGTACTGAGTACAATGACAGGCGGCATGATGTCATCGGACGTCGGACGGAATATTTATGGGTCTGGAAAGTACGAGGGTAAAATGGTAATTTTGTGCAGGAGGGGTATTTCAGTCTTTTCCCTCAGCCCAATCAGATAAGGGCAAGTGGCAGGGATATTTTGGCTGAACCATGGGGTGTTGACACGTGGGGGACACTAGATGGTTCCAGGGAGTACTAACGTGTGCACGGCCACACTTTGCACGATTTCAAACCGTGCAACCGTGCTTGAACACACAGAGAAACAGAGAGAAGCAATTGGAGAGACATCGATCGATTCCGTGCAAGAGTGAGTGAAGAGTGAACTGAGAGAGTGACAGAGAGGCAAGGCGGAGCTGGTGATCGTGTTTTGGTGGAGGAATCGTGCTTGGAGACACGGTGGTGGTGCTTCGGAGTTCTGAGGAAAACAGGGAGATTGTGAGACAGGGGTGGGAGTTGTGCCATGTGTGGTTCAAACCAAGACCGTGGGAGGTTCAGGTGGCTGCAGGGAGTCCAACAAGCACCGTGGTACGCGACGGTGCTCACGGCGGAGACTGAATCGAAGGGTAAGACTCTTTCCTCTGTTTTTCCCGTGAATTTCAAATCGAAAGTCGTGGAGTTGGGCTTAGAGTCGAGGGATTTGGAGGCCAGGATGAGACTCCTGGAAGTCCCAGGAGTCGTGTGGTTGTGGTGCCGTGCCGGGGGAGGACCTGGGCGGCCGGCGGCCAAAACAAGGGCCACGGGCTCAGTTTTTCGAGGGAGAGTTGTGAGGTTTTGGGCCGTGATTCTTCGATCTTAGGACTTGGTTAGATTGCTTAGGATGGGACGAAGCTATTGGGATTGGTTTGGATGGAATTGATGGATGAACGATGGAGAACCGGTCACGCCGGTTCAACTGTGTTGAACCGGGTGGCTCGAGGTAGGAGGAGCACTGTAGCAGGCGCGTGAGGCCCACACGCAGCCACTTTGGGCAGCGCGTGGAGGTGCGTGGGGATGATTCCGGCCAAGCTTCCAACATGGATTTGGTTCTAAATGTCATAAAGAGTTCATTGGTACGGTTTTCGGGTGAATCGGACGATGTTAGGAGGTTGTTCGGGAATCCGGACGGTTTAGGGTCTAGGATTAAAATATTAATAAATTCCCAAAAAATTGGGGAAAATAGGGTTAGTATCCTTAATGTGTTTGTGACCCTATTTGGTGCATATTGACAGGCCGGGAGGCACCTGAGACGGTCGAGGAGCGCACGGAGTGCGATTGACGCGTCCTGATTTGTGAGTGGACTCTTTCTTTAAACTCGAGCATGCCTAACTGTTTTATGGATGTTTTATGATATTAACTATGTTTTTATGCTTTCTAATGATGATTATATGTGGTTGATGTGTTTGCACATTTTTCGAGACATGTTCGGGATTTTGCACGTTTTTCAAGAAAAGCTGGTTTCCGGACTTTGATGCCATATTTAAGAATTTAAATCTATGAATATTCTCTGATGATGATAAATGGGTTATGAAATATGATTTGTGATTACATGTGGTTTTTAGTATAATAATGGATTTCCGGATTTGGGTTCGGAATGTCGGTTCTGAACGCCGGGAGGGCTTCGGACCGGGGATTTCGAATTCGAGTTTGGCGATGGATTTCGAATTGGGTTTTACTTTGAATTTGGATTGGATTTGCTGGATCTGGTTATTGGGTTTAAAGACCCGGATATTCTGATTAACAGGGGACGGGCCCTGATTGAGTTTAAAGACTTGGACATTTATGATCTTAGTCCCGTAGGCCTATTGAGTTTAAAGACTCGGAATTATATTTGAGGTCTGGTTGAGTTTAAAGACTCGGATGGGTCCAGCAGGTTTGATCGGAAATGATGATTTGTTGTTCATGGTTTATGCTATGGTTTTCTTCTGATATACATACCCTGATTTCTATATCCGTTTTATAGTGTTTCTGTTTCTTATGATGTTTCATGTTATGATTTTCTAATACTTGGTCGGGCATGCCTGTTTTTAAAACGGAGGGAACAAATGTTCTTATTATTTTTCCTTAACTTTGATTTGGTGATAAACTGATTTTAAAACTTTTAGTTATTCTAGTCCACTCACACTTTTGGTTTTAAATTTTGCCTCCAGGTCGTGGTGATAGCGCTGGGGTGAACGTTGAGGCAGATATCGAGGCATAGAGCTTTTGACGTTCTTCCGTTGCGAGACTAGCATAGTAGGATTTTGTGCCCATTTTGTAGAACTATGCTCTGACTTCTAGTTGTATATATTCACTCCTTCGTCTGATAGTTATGCTTATTGTAGTATGGAGGTTATTTTGGTACTTTAGGTGTGATTGTCAGACGGGATCAGGGTTCGTCCCGGGTATCGAGGCGATATTTGGGACGGGTCCTGACAATTGGTATCAGAGCATCGGTTTGTCGGTTTGAGGTCGTATCTAGGTTGTTTTACTAACTCTATGCCTCTTTCAGCGTACGTTCGGTCATGCCTCCGAGACGTGAACCCCCTCCACGACCTGAAGATGAAGCGGCGAGAGGGACTGAAAGCGCTTCGATTGAGAGAGCCCAGCGGCTTGGGGCTACTACGTTCAGCGGTGGGGCCGATCCAGAGGAAGCTCACCGATGGATCACCCGGCTCGAGCGTATTTTTGGGGTGATTCATTGTCCTCCAGAGGACCGGGTCTTGTTGGCTACGTTTCTGTTGGATGGAGCAGCGTATGAGTGGTGGTATACGCTGGAGTTGTCCGGCTGGGATGTACATACGGTGACGTGGGAGACTTTCCGGTTCTAGATCAGTACTACCCCCGCTCTTTCAGGGATGCTAAAGAGGCAGAATTTCTTCAATTGAAGCAAGGGAACATGACAGTGGCGGAATATGAGCAGAGATTCCAGATGTTATCCCGATTCGCTCCTGCATTTGTGGCAACCGAGGCTGAGAAGTGCCGTCGGTTCGAGTTGGGTCTTCGAGGAGAGATTAGAGCCATTGTGACAGCCGACTCTTTTGCTACATTCCGGGAGTTGTCTGATGCTGCTGTCAGAGTGGAGGCCAGTTTGCCTGCCAGGCCACAGTACTCGGCAGTGTTCGACGCTGAGAGCATTCATTTCCTGGAGCATCGAGTCAGAGGACCCCGAAGCGGGGTAATTTTGGTGGTTCGTCATCGGCTGGTGGAGCCCGGTATGGTAGACCAGGCAGTTTTCAGGGCTCTGGATTTCGGGGAGCTAGGGCACAGCTGACTCCTCAGGCGAGTGCTACTTCTGTTGCTTCTACTGGGAGGCAGACCGGTGGACCCAGTAGGGATGCTTGCTACTACTGTGGAGAGCGAGGACACTTTCGGAGGGAGTGCCCATTGTTTAGCTCAGGAGGGTGGAGCAGGCAGAGGTGCAGCAGAACCTGGACGGAGTACTGCTTCAGTGTCGGGGGCAGCAGGCCCTAGGGGTGGCGGTGATGCCACGAGTAGTTCTAAAGGGCGCGGTAGGTCATCGGGACCTCAGGCGCGAGTTTTTGCTATGACCCAGCAGGAGGCCAGATCAGCACCGGTAGTGGTGACCGGTACACTCACCATACTTGGTCACACTGTTTTTGCTTTGATAGATCCCGGGGCGACCCATTCATTTATAGCTCGGAGTTGTAGTTTGGTGACGGAGAGGGAGGTGTCTACCTTGGACTGTGCTTTAGGGGTGAGTACACCTACTGGGGAGGTGTTGGTAGTGACTCAGGTGTTGAGAGAGTGTCCGGTGTTGGTAGGTGAGGTTGAGTTAATGGCGGATTTGTTACTCTTGGATCTACGGGACTTTGATGTTATCTTGGGTATGGACTGGTTGACGAGACATCATGCTTCTATCGAATGTTTCGATAGGAGAGTGACTTTTCGGAGTCCAGGATTACCAGAGATTTCATTTCAGGGGGATCAGCGTGCACTTCCTACTAGAGTTATTTCGGCACTTGAGGCTAGTAAGCTGTTGTGTAAGGGGTGTCAGGGTTACATAGCCCATGTGGTGGATACTCGTGCTTCGCCAGTGAGGGCGGAGGATATACCAGTGGTGCGGGAGTTTCCCGATGTTTTTCCCGAGGAGTTTCCAGGATTACCACCTCAGCGAGAGATCGAGTTCACGATTGATCTTTTACCAGGTACACAACCTATTTCACAGACTCCTTACCGCATGGCACCTGCAGAATTGAGGGAACTTAAGGCCCAGTTACAAGAGTTGGTCGATATAGGATTCATTCGACCGAGCATGTCACCTTGGGGAACGCCGGCACTGTTTGTGAAAAAGAAGGACGGAGGGTTGAGATTGTGTGTTGACTATAGACAGTTGAATAAGGTAACCATTCGGAATAAGTATCCTTTACCCCGGATTGATGATTTGTTTGACCAGTTAAAGGGAGCACAGTATTTTTCGAAGATTAATCTTCGCTCCGGCTACCATCAGTTAAGGGTTAAAGATGAGGATGTACCGAAGACAGCCTTTCGGACTAGGTACGGTCATTACGAGTTTGTTGTGATGCCGTTCGAATTGACTAATGCCCCAGCAGCTTTTATGGATCTTATGAACCGAGTGTTCCAGTCGTATTTGGATCATTTTGTGATTGTCTTTATTGATGATATTTTGGTGTATTCGAAGAGTGCAAAGGCGCACGAGAAACATCTGAGGATAGTGCTTGAGACCTTGAGAGAGCATCAGTTGTATGCGAAGTTGAGTAAGTGCCAGTTTTGGTTGACCAGTGTTGGATTCTTAGGCCATGTGATTTCGACCGAGGGCATCAGAGTGGATCCTCATAAGGTTGAGGCAGTAGCAAATTGGGAACAGCCTAAGACGGTGACAGAGATTAGGAGTTTTCTGGGTTTAGCAGGTTATTATCGGTGTTTCATTGAGGGTTTTTCTATTCTTGCAGCACCATTGACAAGGTTGACTCGTAAAGGAGATCGATTTGAGTGGGATGAGGAATGTGAACAGAGTTTCCAGGAGCTTAAAAGACGGTTGACATCTGCTCCTGTGTTGGCCCTTCCAGACGACAGTGGGGAGTTCGAGGTGTACAGTGACGCTTCTTTACAAGGCTTGGGTTGTGTTTTGATGCAGCACGGGAAAGTGATAGCTTATGCTTCCCGGCAGTTGAAACCCCATGAGATGAACTATCCTACACATGACTTGGAATTGGCGGTGGTGGTTCATGCACTGAAGATTTGGCGGCATTACTTGTACGGTGAGAGGTGCAGGGTTTTCACTGATCACAAGAGTTTGAAGTATTTGTTCACTCAGAAGGAATTGAATCTGAGACAGCGCCGATGGTTGGAGTTGCTTAAGGCCTACGACTGCACGATTGAGTATCATCCAGGGAAGGCTAATGTGGTAGCCGATGCTTTGAGCAGGAAGTCAGCTAGTACCTTGTCGCATTTGAGGACAGTACGATTACCATTGTTGGTTGAGCTCCACAGGCTGGGAGTAGAGTTGACTGTGGATGATCAGGGAGGACTCCTAGCGAGTTTCCGTGTGCGACCTGTTTTGATTGATCAGGTTATTGATTCTCAGTTTGAGGACCCCATTTTGGGCATCATACGTATTGAGGTCGAGGCAGGAGAGAGACAGGACTTTGAGATTCGCGAGGATGGAGCCTTGGTTAAGGATGGGCGATTGTGTGTACCCGAGGATGAGATGTTAAAGAAGGTGATCTTGGATGAGGCTCACTGTTCAGCCTATGCGATGCATCCTGGTGGGACCAAGATGTATCGTACCCTTCGAGAGCATTACTGGTGGTCATGGATGAAACGTGAGATTGCAGAGTATGTCAGTAGATGCTTGATTTGTCAGCAGGTGAAAGCTGAGCGGCAGAGACCCTATGGAGCAATGCAACCTTTACCGATCCCTGAGTGGAAATGGGATCACCTGACGATGGATTTTGTGTTCAAGCTTCCCAGAAGACCCAAGGGACACGATGGTATGTGGGTGATCGTGGATAGACTTACGAAGTCTGCTCATTTTTTGCCAGTACGGGAGAATTTCAGGTTGACGCAGTTTGCACAGTTGTTTATAGATGAGATTATTCGGCTGCATGGGACTCCAGAGTCGATAGTATCTGACAGAGATCCGAGATTTACTTCCCGATTTTGGCAGAGCTTATAGGAAGCTTTTGGGACAAAGTTGCATTTCAGTACTGCATTTCATCCTCAGACCGATGGACAGTCTGAACGGACTATTCAGATTCTCGAGGACATGATGCGAGCTTGTGTTTTGCAGTTTCAGGGTACTTGGGAATCACATTTGCCTTTGATGGAGTTCGCTTACAATAACAGTTTTCAAGAGAGCATTGGGATGGCTCCTTACGAGGCGTTGTATGGGCGACAGTGTCGGACTCCATTGTGTTGGACTGAGGTTGGTGAGAGGAGATTGACTACTTCTGAGCTGGTAGACCTTGCACAGGAAAAAGTGGCACTGATTCGAGATCGACTGAAGGCAGCTCAGGACCGACAGAAGAGCTACGCCGACCGTAGGATCAGAGATTTGGAGTTTGCAGTAGGAGACTGGGTTTTCTTGAAGTTATCTCCTTGGAAGGGAATCGTACGGTTTGGTAGACGAGGGAAGTTGAGTCCTCGTTACATTGGACCTTATGAGATCTTAGAGCGGATTGGTCCTGTTGCTTATCGATTGGCTTTACCAGCAGACTTGGAAAAGGTACATAATGTCTTCCATGTATCTATGCTTCGGAAGTATATACGGGATGATTCACATGTTCTGGAAGCACAACCTGTGGAACTCAGGGAAGACTTGAGCTTCGAAGAACAGCCAGTAGCAATTTTGGATCGGAAGGATAAAGTCTTACGGAGGAAGACGGTTCCCTTAGTTAAAGTATTGTGGCGAAATCATCAGGTGGAAGAAGCTACGTGGGAACCCGAGGCCTTGATGCGTGAGCAGTACCCTTATTTGTTTCACTGAATTTCGGGGACGAAATTCTTTTTAGGGGGGTAGATTGTAACAACCCGTACCTACGGGAAGGGTATAAATGTAATTTTGTAAAAGTTTTGTATATTAAGGACGATTTTGCCCTTGTGAATAGTAGGCCAAAAGTTGACTTTGTTATTTACCGGTTGGATGAGTGTTGACCCTTGACCGTGACGTAGTTTAGGCCGTAACGAGTCCGTAGACAGGTGGCAGGTTCGATTCGGATAATCGGAGAAAAAGTTATGACGTTCGGAAGATCGAAGGCGTTACCGTAAATTTGATTAGTGAGGAAAATTTTGACTTTTAGGTGAACTTGTGATTTTCACGTAGACCGAGGACCGTTAGATAGGTCTTGACGTCCTGAGTACAATGACAGGCGGCAAGATGTCATTGGACGTCGGACGGAATATTTATGGGTCTGGAAAGTAAGAGGGTAAAATGGTAATTTTGTGCATGAGGGGTATTTCAGTCTTTTCCCTCAGCCCAATCAGATAAGGGCAAGTGGCAGGGATATTTTGGATGAACCATGGGGTGTTGACACGTGGGGGACACTAGATGGTTCCAGGGAGTACTAACGTGTGCACGGCCACACTTTGCACGATTTCAAACCGTGCAACCGTGCTTGAACACACAGAGAAACAGAGAGAAGCAATTGGAGAAACAGCGATCGATTCCATGCAAGAGTGAGTGAAGAGTGAACTGAGAGAGTGACAGAGAGGCAAGGCGGAGCTGGTGATCGTGTTTTGGTGGAGGAATCGTGCCTGGAGACACGGTGGTGGTGCGGCGGAGTTCTGAGGAAAACAGGGAGATTGTGAGACAGGGGTGGCAGTTATGCCGTGTGGTGGTTCAAACCAAGACCGTGGGAGGTTCAGGTGGCTGCAGGGAGTTCAACAAGCACCGTGGTACGCGACGGTGCTCACGGCGGAGACTGAATCGAAGGGTAAGACTCTTTCCTCTGTTTTTCCCGTGAATTTCAAATCGAAAGTCGTGGAGTTGGGCTTAGAGTCGAGGGATTTGGAGGCCAGGGTGAGACTCCTGGAGGTCCCAGGAGTCGTGTGGTTGTGGTGCCCTGCCGGGGGAGGACCTGGGCGGCCGGCGGCCAAAACAAGGGCCACAGGCTCAGTTTTTCGAGGGAGAGTTGTGAGGTTTTGGGCCGTGATTCTTCGATCTTAGGACTTGGTTAGATTGCTTAGGATGGGACGAAGCTATTGGGATTGGTTTGGATGGAATTGATGGATGAACGGCGGAGAACCGGTCACGCCGGTTCAACTGTGTTGAATCGGGTGGCTCGAGGTAGGAGGAGCACTGTAACAGGCGCGTGAGGCCCATGCGCAGCCACTTTGGGCGGCGCGTGGAGGCGCGTGGGGAGGATTCCGGCCAAGCTTCCAACATGGATTTGGTTCTAAATGTCATAAGGAGTTCATTGGTATGGTTTTCGGGTGAATCGGACGATGTTAGGAGGTTGTTCGGGAATCCGGACGGTTTAGGGTCTAGGATTAAAATATTAATAAATTCCCGAAAAATTGGGGAAAATAGGGTTAGTATCCTTAATGTGTTTGTGACCCTATTTGGTGCATATTGACAGGACGGGAGGCACCTGAGACGGTCGAGGAGCGCACGGAGCGCGATTGACGCGTCCTGATTTGTGAGTGGACTCTTTCTTTAAACTCGAGCATGCCTAACTGTTTTATGGATGTTTTATGATATTAACTATGTTTTTTATGCTTTCTAATGATGATTATATGTGGTTGATGTGTTTGCACGTTTTTCGAGACATGTTCGGGATTTTGCACGTTTTTCGAGAAAAGCTGGTTTCCGGACTTTGATGCCATATTTAAGGATTTAAATCTATGAATATTCTCTTATGATGATAAATGGGTTATGAAATATGATTTGTGATTACATGTGGTTTTTAGTATAATAATGGATTTCCGGATTTGGGTTCGGAATGTCGGTTCTGAACGACGGGAGGGCTTCAGACCGGGGATTTCGAATTCGAGTTTGGCGATGGATTTTGAATTGGGTTTTATTTTGAATTTGGATTGGATTTGCTGGATCTGGTTATTGGGTTTAAAGACCCGGATATTCTGATTAACAGGGGACGGGCCCAGATTGAGTTTAAAGACTCGGGAGTTTAAAGACTCGGACATTTATGATCTTACCCCCGTAGGCCTATTGAGTTTAAAGACTCGGGAGTTTAAGGACTCTGAATTATATTTGAGGCCTGGTTGAGTTTAAAGACTCGGATGGGTCCAGCAGGTTTGATCGGAAATGATGATTTGCTGTTCATGGTTTATGCTATGGTTTTCTTCTGATATACATACCCTGATTTCTATATCCGTTTTATAGTGTTTCTGTTTCTTATGATGTTTCATGTTATGATTTTCTAATACTTGGTTGGGCATGCCTGTTTTTAAAACGGAGGGAACAAATGTTCTTATTATTTTTCCTTAACTTTGATTTGGTGATAAACTGATTTTAAAACTTTTAGTTATTCTAGTCCACTCACACTTTTGGTTTTAAATTTTGCCTCCAGGTCGTGGTGATAGCGTTGGGGTGAACGTTGAGGCAGATATCGAGGCATAGAGCTTTTGACGTTCTTCCGTTGCGAGACTAGCATAGTAGGATTTTGTGCCCATTTTGTAGAACTATGCTCTGACTTCTAGTTGTATATATTCACTCCTTCGTCTGATAGTTATGCTTATTATAGTATGGAGGTTATTTTGGTTCCTTAGGTGTGATTGTCAGACGGGTCAGGGTTCGTCCCGGGTATCGAGGCGATATTTGGGATGGGTCCTGACACTTATTACTCGGGCGAGTAGTTGTCCGATGAGGTTGGATTTTTGTCAGCCTTAGAGGTGTTTATGTTGGGATTGGCTTCCCTGTGAAGTTAATCGAATGTATTGAGGTAATTTTTTAAGCGGGTAACCAAAAGGTTCGGTTTTGATGTGTCTCGGTAGACGTGAACGATATTTCGGGTTTTGAAATCAGATTTCTGGGTGACGATTCTGGATTCGATTTTGGAACTTGAAAATAGATTTATGGTCGTGTCCTGGAGGGAACGGTGAACGATCCCGCATTCCTGCAATGGAGGAATGGTCTGGGAGAAGATGGTGGTGTGCCTTAAAAGTGTAGGCACACACCTATCTAGCATGAGGCTTTTTGGGAGCTCAAGTGGCTTTGGGGGGATTGGGACCCCAAAGTTAAGCGAGTTGAGGCTGGTTCAATCCCATGATGGGTGACCCCTTGGGAAGTTACACCGTGAGCTCCCGAAAATAAATTGTGAGGGCGAGGCCCAAAGCGAACAATATGGTGCTAGATGAGTCGGGTCCTGACCGAGGAGGGTCGGGTCCTGACAATTTGGTATTAGAGCCAGACCCCGACCGGGAAGTGTGCTAGGGAGGACGATGGGCCCTAAGGGGGTGGATTGTAAGACCCGTGTCCTGGAGGGAACGGTGAACGATCCCACATTCCTACGATGGAGGAATGGTATGGGAGAAGATGGTGGTGTGCCTTAAAAGTGTAGGCACACACCTATCTAGCATGAGGCCTTTTGGGAGCTCAAGTGGCTTTGGGGGGATTGGAACTCCAAAGTTAAGCGAGTTGAGGCTAGTGCAATCCCATGATGGGTGACCCCTTGGGAAGTTGCACCGTGAGCTCCCGAAAACAAAACCGTGAGGGCGAGGCCCAAAGCGGACAATATGGTGCTAGATGAGTCGGGTCCTGACCGAGGAGGGTCGGGTCCTGACATCAGCAGCTGATTATTTTTCAAGGAGTTGAGTTTCGTGAGTACCGATGTTTGATTTCCAAGTACCAAACCGCTTATTACTTGTACAATTTGGATTTTCAACTATAATGTGATAAATGGGCTTTTTCTATTTAGAAAATGGCAGCGATGGAAAAGAGTCCCTCTTTGACTCACACAAACACATACAAAAGATATATGGAAGTGATGAGAAGCTTAGCATATTCCTAACACAAGAGCCTATCGTCGAAGCTTTTTGCCCCTTCGCTGGTGTTGGTACTTTCTCTCTCCTCACAAAATCCCAATTTGATCTTTACTTTGATGATTGTTGAATTTTTGAATGAAATACTTGCAATTGCTTTTCCTGAATTTTTGTTGACTGCTTCAGGGCTCCATCTACTGCTTTGGTGGGTGATAAAGGTCTTGTTAAGCATGTCACTAGTAGTTCTTATAGATTTATGCTATGCATATTCCTAACACAAGAGCCTGTCGTCGAAGCTTCTTGCCCCTTCGCTGGTGTTGGTACTTTCTCTCTTCTCACAAAATCCCAATTTGATCCTTACTCTGATAATTGTTGAATTTTTGAATGAAATACTTGCAATTGCTTTTCCTGAATTTTTGTTGACTGCTTCGGGGCTCCATCTACTGCTTTGGTGGGTGATAAAGGTCTTGTTAAGCATGTCACTGATAGTTCTTATTGATTCAAGCTATGAGATGATAAATTTTATAGATTCAAGTTTTTGTGTATCCCAAGCTAAATATCTACAGGTCTTGATCTTGAAGGAGCAGAGCTATTTGCCTAATGTAGGGGATTATCTTTCTTGCTGTATATAATTTTTATAACTACAGGATAATTTGTCTTGCTTTATGAATCATTAAAGATGATGTAGAAACTGGAGCTAATACTAACAGGTGAAAAGAAAATGTAAGTTTTAAAGGTTGTACTTGAACACAATAGGCAAAGTTTCAAAAATGATATGTGTAAAAAATGTTTTTGATTAATCTATGATCTGTGTATATCTTGTATATTTAACTGATGTATGTGCTAGTGTCTTTCATGTGCTCCTGGAGATTGTGAGTGATGACTTTGATTGACTGGTAATTCCATTAAGGGATTGTTGTGAAAGTAATAGGGTAATTTCTCATTATGTTATAATCTAGTTTCAGAAATAAATTTTATCTTGAAGGCGCTATGAGATAATAAATTTTATAGATTTTCTATGTATCCCAAGCTAAATATCTATAGGTCTTGATCTTGAAGGAGCAAAACTATTTACTAATGTATGGGTTTATCTTTCTTGCTATATATAATTTCTATAACTATATGATAATTGACACGACCCATCCCAATCACCCTGAGTTTAACTCAGGATATGCCATGCTCCCGTTTGACACCTCGTGTCAAACAAGGGATAACCCAAACCTTGACCCTCTCGGGGCTTCCAGAGCGTGCCAAGATCAGTGGAGGCATGTGATGTCTCAGTCTCTCCTACAGCCCGCATCCGCTATCAACCTGAAGGGGATTAAAAACCATGAAAAGCTGTGAGTGGACGAAATAAACAATTTAATAAAACACAATTTTGAAAAGACATTTATACCCTTCATTAAAAAGCATGCATACAAAAACCAGTTATTATAATCATTCCTCAAATCAAATCAATCTTAATAAAACCGTTTATTAATCAAAGCCATTTCTTTTCTCAAATCATTAGGGCCTTAGACCAAAACCGTAAAACCAAACCATGTGGGAACTCAGCCCAAAACCAAATCTCATGGGTCCCCGCCCAAATCCATTAATACAGAAATCCCAATCTAATAAAATATATTTAACCAATTCTCGGCATCCCAGATGCCTGACATCCCAGATCTAAGGCTACGCGTGCCCTTCAGTTTCCAGCCCGAGTCTCCCCAAGGTCTACCTAGGTCAATGACCTTCCTTGGAAGGCGGAGGTTTTAACCTCTAGCAATCCTGATCCTGAGCCTCTCTACGGTCTTTCACGTAGAGCGGCCCTTCTCATGCAATGCTCCGTGGCTACTCCAGTGTCCCTGACACTTGGAGAAAAAAAATACACAGGATGGTATATGGAAAACATTTCAAAAATCATTTCAAAACCTTTCAAAATGGCCCACGCCCGAAATATAGTTTCATCCATTATGTTTCCATAAAACCATCGTAAATCCATAATTGGGTCTCATGCCCGAAGTACAACTTTCATAAACCAAATCCAAAACCAAATCTCATTAGGGTCTCCAAATCCGAAATCACATTTCATAAACCACAAATGAGACTCAAGCCCGATATCATAAACCAACTGGGTCTCAAGCCCTATTCCATATTTCCAAATCTGAAATCATGCCATTAATCCATTATTGAAAACACAAGCATGTATAAATCCATCATAAAACCATAAATCTCGGAATATGTGCAAATACGTAAATACCAAATACCACAATCATATGCACACCAGGCAGTTCAAATCGTAGATATAAAACATACAAAATAGATATGAATGCATCGTATTTAAAAAATAAGTGTCAACTCACATACTGTCCTTATTGTGCCTCGATATGCGTGTCATAAGCCTTTTCGGGGCCAATCCAACCTCTCCGGGTCATCCAGATATGTCCAAATCACACTTAAAGGTCACTAAAAGACTCTATAAGTTCATACATAAAACCTATGAATGGTCCTAGTCCGGGAAAACATTCCGAACACGATTCTTGAGGCTTTAAACCTCAATTTGACCAACTTAATGATCTCCGATCGACCCAAAACAACCACCATTGGATCCAGATCTTCGAAACCTTTAAAATGATCCTGGTTCCACCTCGAAATTCGTGCCCATACGCTGGTCAAAGTCAACGCTGACGTCAGCGGTCAACGATTAAAGTTAACGGCTGACGTCAGGTCTGACAGGTTTTGACACATGTTAGGTCTGACACATGTCAGATCTGACAGTGCAACATGTCAGCAGCTGGTAGGTCCACGTCACTGACATGTCACCATATGATTGGTCCACGTCACTATCATGTTGGTGCTAACTAGGCACTGATATGTGACACGTGTCATCCGCCCATTGGGCCACATGGCCTGACAGTTTGACATGTGATGATGTCATCATGTTGACGTCATCATCTTCAACCTCCCGCAGGTCAGCCCGTTTATCTCAAACCGGGTCGCGTAGACCCGCGACCCTGACCCGGTTCCAAAACCTTCATTTCTGCACCAAATTCCTCCCAGTTTCTTCCTATATGATCGTCTAGATCCCATGAAGGGATCCATGACCTCAAAACACGAAGAAGAGGTCTAAAAATACATGTTCGAATCCAAACATGCACGACCTATTTTCCGGCTTCCTTCCTGAGCTGCTCAGCGGTCCTCAGCCCTTGTTGATTGCTAGAGACTCGTATAGCCACCAAGGACATAACCCAAGCCTTAGATACAAACCCCAAACGTTCAAAACTCAAAATCCAATTTCCAAAAATTCACGGGTTATGGGTTTACCTTTTTCACGGTTTCCTCAGCCGTCCACGGCAGTCCTACCACCTCCCACGTCGCCTCCTCGTCTCTCTCTCACCTCTTGGCCTCACCATCACTCTCATTCTCACTGGTCTCAATCGAAAGGGTAAAGGGTTTGGGTTTTGGATCGAATGAGAAAAGGAAGGGAAGGATAGGTGTATGGATGAAAAATTATGGGCAATGGATGAGTGACACTTGTCACTCATCCCTTGGGCCTAAAAAAAATATATGGGCCCCCACTCAAGGACAAATGACAACTTTGTCTCATAAAACGTGTCACCGTAAATAGTGCCCAAAAACGTCATGACTCACAACTTTCCCGGACGACGTCTGATTTTGACGTGCCACTGTGACAGGACCCGTCCCAATCCCACCGGGACCACCCGGGGACGTGCCCCGCCCCAGAGTCGATTGTGTCGGATCGGGATCCGCATTTCACATCCAGGTTTTGGAGGAGTCTACAGACTACTTTGGGTACAAAATTACACTTGGTAGGTCACACCCATCGGTGTCCCCACTCCCATCTCGTGCTCAAGTGCGGTCACCTCACGACCCAACAGACTCGCACAACGGGGTGAAATAAAAGAATGAGTTGCCCCCGAATCCATCAATGCACGAACAACCATACCATAAATATGTACAGTACCTGTCAACACTCCCGGAATAGATCTGGCCTGCTGCTGGGTAACAGCATAAACACGAGCCATAGACTCTGCAGGTCGTCCCCGTCCTCTAGCTCCTCGATCACGGCCACGCACAACACCGCGTGTCCGGCTGCTGTCAGTCTGAGATGCTGTGCTCTGTGCTGGCGTAGTACTGCCTCGAATCAGTGGACACTCAGAAGCATAGTGCCCCGGCTCACCACAAGCGAAGCATGTGACCTCTCTAGGTCGACCCGAGTATCCTCCCGGTGAGATGCTCATCGGTGAGTACGACCGCTGCCAAGCTCCAGAACGCTGTCCAGACCGCTGAGGACTCCTGAACTGACTAGAACGTCCTCGGTTGCCAGAAGACGAAGATCCACCAGAATGTCCTCCCTTCGAGCCACGACGGCCCGAGAATCCCAAGTGTGGGCGATCACGTCGCCGAGTCTCCACCTCAGCTCGCTGACGAGCCAAGATACTGTTCTCAACCCTGGTCGCCGCATCAGTCAGATCCCTCATGGAAGCAAAGGGTGTTGCAGTCACCATCGCCTGAATCTCAGGTCGCAAGCCCCACTCAAATCTGCGACATCGGTCTGCCTCGGTGATCACGAAGTTCTCAGCAAAGCGAGACAAGATCAGGAAGGTCTCCTCGTACTCTGCTACAGTCTGATCTCCCTGTCGGAGTTGCAGAAACTCCGCCTCACGGGCGTTGCGAAACGACCGTGGATAGAACTGGTTGAGAAACCGCTCTCGGAAGGTCTCCCATGGAATGGTGTGAATAGTCCAGCCGGCCAAAACAAGGTTGTGCCACCATCGATAGGCGCTCCCATCCAGTAGGAAAGTCGCCAGTACGACACGCTCCTCCGGAGGACAGTGCATGACCTCGAAAATCCTCTCCCAGCGGTCAATCCACTGGTGTACTTCCTCAGGGTCGGTTCCCCCACTGAAGTGTGTAGCACCCAGGCGCTGAGCCCGCTCAATGCTCGCCTTATCTCCATTTCCTCCATTGCCCTCGTCAACACGTGCACGGGGTTCATGTCGGGGAGGCATATCCAACTGTGAAGAGGCAAAAATGTTAAAAGACATCGAAAGCGACCATGTACAAAGTACAAACCGCTAACCTAGTACTCTGACTACTAATCCTAATGCTCTGATACCAAGCTGACAGGACCCGTCCCAATCCCACCGGGACCACCCGGGGACGTGCCCCGCTCCCGTCTGACAATGACTCTAAACATACCAAAATTACCCTTAAATAAAAACCGAAGACTCAAATAGATAGATAACGTACAAAACCCAGTGTTTAAAGTGATACTGTCAGACAAGGGAAAGTAAAATACAACATGTGAGCACACTAGTCAGAGTACATTTATTCGGTGCTCAACCTACCCACAAGTGGGTGTACAGGTGCACAGCTAGGCAAACTAAACCTCTGCCTCCTCCTCCGGGTCCTCCTCCTCTATTTCCGTGTCAGGGTCTGGAGGGGTCAGTAAAACAAGGGTGAGTGGGCCAAAAATAACAGTTTAGAAATCAATTTAACAATCAAATAATCATAAGGTTTTACCCCTCCGTTCTCCAAATCTTGCATGCAGTGGAAATATAATATT
Organism: Prinsepia uniflora; assembly: GCA_032719365.1. Classification (NCBI taxonomy): domain Eukaryota; kingdom Viridiplantae; phylum Streptophyta; class Magnoliopsida; order Rosales; family Rosaceae; genus Prinsepia; species Prinsepia uniflora. The sequence continues at coordinate 26,508,658 of CM064863.1, forward strand.
ATAATGAAATCATAACAAATGAACCACAATAATAATCGTAAGGTGAAACTAACATATCAGTGCACTGTAAAACCCAACCCAAATGATGTCACGGTTCTAAGGCTACGCGTCGCCACTCAGGGTCTCACACCCGAGACTCTCTAGGTACATCAGCTCCCGGTATCCCGGTCACTGCCCGAGGTATATAAACATGCCTTTCTGAGAGTAAGCAGCCCAACGGGGGTCAACTCCACTCAGTCAGAGCCCCGTGACTACTCCAGGGTCCACCCAGGCCAACGACCCTCCCTGGAGGAGACAATATACACAGGTAGGAAAGTACAGTACAATAACAGTATAGTTTACCCTATGTCCCCCGGACATCCCAAACAAAATCCACATATAATCCAGACGGGCCTCATGCCCAAAACATAGCAAATATAAACAGTTCAAAAGACTCATCAGTGGAAATAGTAAAACAGTTTATGCATGCAAGCCTTTTATAAATCAAACAGCCCCACTCACACTCGGTCCTTGCTGCTCAACGATCTCTATAAACCTGATTATTATTCCTGAGGGTTACTTAAGGATCCTATAATATCAATACCAAGACCCTAGAACAGATCCGCCTCAAAATCGCATCCCGGGCACTATTCCCGGTGCTTCAAACCCCATTTTGACTAACATAACGATCTCCGATCGACACGAAACCACCTCCATTGGATCCGTATCGTCGAAACCTTGAAAATGGTACCAGCCTCACCAAAATCACTGTTCACACGCGCCCCCCACGCGCCTGGTCAACGCGTGGGTCAACGCTACTACAGTACTGCTGACGTCAGCAGTGACGTCATGCTGACGTCAGCATGACGTCATCACTGACACTTGTCAGGTGACACGTGGCATGTTCTGATTGGTCCTTGGTCTGACAATATCTGACAGGATGACGTCATCATGACGTCAGAAGTGACGTCAGCATGATAACGTCATCATGCTACAGTACCGGGTCAGACCCGTTTGACTGGAACCGGATCGCCGTCCACCCGCGGCTTGACCCGATTCAACCGTACAATTCCGGCCACCATTTTCGACGGGGTTCATCCCTATAGGGTCGTCTAGGTCTGTTCTATGGTTCTACAACCTCAAACTAGAAAGAAAACGGGAGAAAACTCACCAGTTCGTCTCTGAAACTCACGGCCAAAGTCCGATCGTCTTCTCCGGTGATCCACGCCGTCTCCGTCGTCCAAACCGGTCCTGATCGACTCGTCTCTGACCCTAGGACATTTCTAACATCACACAATCAATTTCCTAGCACTAAAACACGTTGGTTCGAAACAGGGGATCAAAACGGGTTTTCGGGTTTTCGACCTTACCGCCGCCGTGTCGCCGCCGCAGGCCGTGCCGTCGTCCAGTTAGTTCCTGGGGTCCTCACGGTGCAGACTGGAGCTTCCCCCGCGTCGAGATGATGTGGTTGTCACGGTTTGCTTCTTGGACTCGTTTCCGTCGTGTTTCGGGTTGTGCTTTTTGGACTGGATTTTCAGGCGGGGAAATGGGCTGGTGGTTGCTGGTGGTGCACGGTGATGAAGACCAGATAATGGTGGTGATGTGGGTGATCGTTTGGTGTGATAAGGATGGCTGGTGTGATCGCCTTGGTCGAGAGAAAATGGAAGAAATGCACGGGTTGTGGGGGGGATGAATGTGTGTTTGTGTGTGTTTGTAAGAAAAGGCAGAGACACAGATCGTGCATGAACAAGGGAGCAGATGAGAATGAAGGGCCAGGATTCAATCTGGCCAGAAATCCAATGGCTGAAATCAAATGGAGGGAAAAATAATTAATATAAAAATGAGTTAAATAGTGTAATGTGCTTTATGGGAATAGTGTAGGCTTGGATGGGTGACACTTGTCACCAATCCACCGGTTTGATTTAAATATTAGGTTGGCACGGATTCCCGTAATAAATTAATATTTTATTCCGTTGTTCTCGGTTCGTAAATTCCGCTAAAACGCTTCCTTGACCATAACTTCTTCATACGAACTCCGATTTCGGCGTGCCGCCTGTCTACGGATTCGTGACGTCCCGACCTACGTCATAGTCATGGGTCAAAGTCCAAATTGTTGCCCGGGTCAAAAGTCAAAGTTTCCCCCCTTTAGGGGCAAAATAGTCTTTTTACATTAAAATATTATTATTCGCGGTTCGGGTCGTTACAACCTGTCTACGAACTCGTATCGTTCCGACCTACGTAACGGTCCTCGGTCCTCGTGCATTTAACCACCCGAGTCGAAAGTCAACTTTTTACCCATTTTAGGGGCAAAAACGTCATTTTACACCAATTATCCAAAATCCCTCAACTAAATCCCGATTAGTCACGACAATCCTTAATTAATTAATAAATTAAACCCTTAACTCGGGACAGGTCGTTACAATAATTGCCCTTGCTATATGAATATTTAAAGATGATGTAGAAACATGAGTTGATACTAACGGGTGAAAAGAGGCTGTAAGTTTGAAAGGCTGTACTTGAGCACAATAGTCAAAGTTTAAAAAGGGTTTGTGTAAAAAATGTTTCAGATTAATCTATGATATGTGTATATATCCTGTATCTTAACCTGATGTACGAGCTAGTGTCTTTCCTATGCTCCTGGAGATTGTAAGTGGTGGCTTTGATTGACTAGTAATTCCATTAAGGGATTGCTGTGAAAGTAATTGGGCAATTTCTCATTATGTTAAAACCCAGTTTCAAAAATAAGGGCCTGCTTTTACCGTGTAATAGATGATAAATATGTAATTGATGTTCAACGCGGATATTCTAATATGAGGGTCTAATGGACTTCATCTTCGTTGCCCTCAAATTTTAGTATGGACTTTGATAAGCACATATTTCATCAAATTTTTATCTCAATTTCCTTTTCATTTTACTTTGTTATATCTTTAATCTTACAATTTCTAACTTGTTTTAATGTTTTTAGGTACCAACCTAAAAATGTGGAGTAAAGAGGTTAAATTGGAGCAAAACCACATAAGCTATCAAGAATGGGCCAAGATTTATAAAGATTGGATCAAGATTGTAACGACCCGGATTTTCTGTTTTATTTTATTTAATGAAAATTATATGTAAAAATGCTCATATTCAAGGTAAAATGTTGATTTTTGACCCGAAATGTCGTACGACTTTGAACCTTTGACCGTTACGTAGATCGTGTCGCCCTGAGTTCGTAGATAGGCGGCATGCCAGATTTGGACCACCGACGTGGAAGTTATGGGTCATAGAGTGCGGAGAGTACTATTCTATTTTACGGAAAAGCGTGCCAAGTGGCATCTTGGAATTGGTTGACTGATCTCTTGGACCAATCAGATGAGTGACAAATGTCACTCATCCAATTGGCCATTTACCCAAAAGATAGGAAGCAGATTTCCTCTTCTCTATTTCCTTATTGTGCTAACTAGACCGAGATCGATCTTACAAACACACCCAACCATCAATCCATCTCTTTGTGCTTAGAACCAGTAATTAGTGATCACAGTGAGCGTCTAAGAGAGCAGTGGATGAACTGAAAGGGAAGAGAGCCACCGTGAACAGCGGAGAGAAGGATTCAGGTAAACCCGAAATCCAGTTCACTGGTCAAATTCGTAATTTCGTGTTGTAAGCTTTGTTTGAAGTAATTGAGGACTCTATTGTGCTTTTTAGGTTTGTACACATCCATTGGAACTCAAAACCAGGCACGACGGTGCTAGAATCGGCCGGGAAACTCGAAGGAAAATAGATCACCCACTGTAGCAGCTACTAGGTATCGATTCGACCCCTTTTTCTCAGTTTTGAACCCATAGATCCAACCGAGACGTCTCGACGATCCTAGTGGTAGCAACGATTTTTGAAACAGGTCAGAAATAAGGAAGTATTGGCCGGGTCGGGTTCGCGGATCTGGACGACTCGATTTGCAGACCCAACTCGAGGTCAGGGATGATGATGTCATTGGCTGACGTCATCACCTGTCAGACTGTCAGACGACGTGGACCAGTCAAAGGACAACACGTGTCACATGTCAGTGCACAGTCAACACTAACATGTCAGTGACGTGGCCCAATCAGAGGTTGCCACGTGTCACTGACATGTCAGTAACGTGGACCAATCGGCTACTAACACGTGGCACCTGTTAGAGTCTGACACATTTCAGACTGACATTGTCAGATGACATCATGCTGACGTCAGCACCGTTGATCACTGACGTCAGCAACGTTGACCATTGACTTTGACTAGCAGCGTTGACCGCGCGCGTGGGGGTGCATGGGCACCAATTTCGAGGCGAGATCAGCACCATTTTCAAGATTTCAACGTTTCGGATCCATTGGTTGGTGGTTTCGTGTCAATCCAAGATCGTTAAGTAGGTCATTTTGAGGTTGGAAGTCTCGGGAAGCGTGTTTGGAGTGCGTTCCCGAGTCGGTTTTGTTCCAGGGTTCGATGCTAGAGCTAGTAAGGTCAATTAGTGACCCTTGAGTGTTTTTGGATAGTTTCAGAGACTATGTTTAGCTTCGGGACATGTGTAGCTAGTTCGTTAGTGCGCCAAGGACTAGCTGTGAGTGGACCGTTGGTTTTATAACGAAATGCATGCATAACTGTTTTCCTTGTTTTTCTAAATTTTTTGACGCTAAATGTTTTAGACTCATGGAATTTGATGTTTAAATTACAGATTTGAGAAATGCACAGATTTTCGTGAAAATATTCGTATCGGGCTTGAAACCCATTTGGCGACCGTTGACTCGGACTTGGGGGAGCCAACGTGACAGGACCCGTCCTAACTGGACTTTGATAACCGTGCCCGATCCTACTCCCATCTGACAAGTCAACTGAAGTCCTGAAACTACCCTTCAGCACCTGTCAGACAAGGGAAAACTGCACTAATTTCCGCTCATGCCTCCGCCTCTCGATCAGCCCCGAACGTCGTGCCACGGCCTGAAGGGTCATCAAAATAGGAAAAGTGTGAATGGGCAAAAATAATATCATTTAAAACACATTTCAAAATACATCATTTACCCTCCATTTTATCAAACCATGCATGCATAGAATCAAACATATGAATCACCGGCTCCCAAGCCAAATCACATGAAAATATCAAATCCCGGCTCTCAATCCAAACATATAAATCATTTCATAAAACCATTTTATCATACAATAAAGTAACTCGGAATTGCACATCCGAGGGTCCTCTGGGAATTACACATTTAGAGTTATCATCCTGCTGGGAATTACACGTCCAGCCCTGCTGGGAATTACACATCCAGTCTCACAGGGAATTACACATCTGGTCCCTCCGGGAATTACACATCCGAAGTTCCTTCAGGAATTACACATCCGGAGTCCCTTCGGGAATTACACATCCGAAGTCTACCCAGGAATTACACATCTGAGGGCACTGAACATCAATACAAAATCAAAAGCGTTATTTCAAAATCATCATTAAAACCATGTCAAAACCATTTATCACGGGGTTTCAAGCCCAAATCTCATTTTTACGCAAATCTGTGCAACCACAACCTAAGTTGCCATTTTCACATAAATCCATAAAATATCCGAAAAACATTACAAATCCATCAAATCAATTTCCCAACTCATAATCCAAGTCAAAACTAATCTCAATTCACGGGCCTTCTCCAAAACAGCAATTTCACAGTTTCTCGAAAAATGTGCCCAAATCACTCATTAAAATAATCATTAAATCCATAAATAATCATACCAAATCATTGCAATTCAAATCATGCCATAAATCATGTAAAACATTTAACTATGCATGCATATCAATTTATAAAGCAAACGTCCACTCACACACCATCCAAACCGCTCGCTTTCTGAGCTGCACTGTAACGACCCGTCCCGGGAGTCAGAATTAGCGAAGTGATTAGCGACGGATTAACTGAGTTAATCGGTGGTTAGTTGGTTACTGTGGACATTAGGTGCAGAATGACGATTTTGCCCCTAGTTTGGGCAAAATGTTGACTTTGAGTTTGGGCGGCCAATTGGGCATTGACCGATACCTGTGACGTAGTTTGAGACGTCACGAGTCCGTAGACAGGTGGCACGTCCGATTTGGACAATCAGAGGAAAAGTTATGGTGTTCGGAAGGTTAAGGGTATTACCGTAATTTGGTGAATATAGGGGGGAAAGTTCACTTTTCACACGACAAGGTTTTTCCACGTAGATCGCGGACCGTTAGGTAGATCTCGTCGTCCTGAGTTCAACGACAGGCGGCATGCTTTCATCGGACGTAGGACGAGTAAGTTACGGGTCTAGAACGGCGAAGGGCAAAATGGTAATTTTGACTCACAGGGGGCATTTTGGTCTTTTTGCACATTGGGAATTGTGTAAACCAGATTGGGACAAGTGTACAGGGGGATTGGATATTTTGAGAGGGGCCATGGGATTGTGGACACGTGTGGTGTGTGTAGTGGGTTCTAGGGTGTAGCACGGTTCAAATTATTTGGGTGTGTGTGTGACCGTGCAATCGAAGAAAACAGAGGGGTGAGATGGAGGGAGTAATTGATTGAATTGCAGAGACTGGGTGAGTGTGTGAGTGTTGTGAGATTCTGTGGTGTTCGAAGGAGCGTTCTGCTCGTGTTTGTGAGGATTGGGCGTGACGGTGTGTGTGTGAGAAATGAGGAGGAATCAGAGGACACAAAGCTGAGGACCACAGTGCACGGTTGTGCACGTCCAGTGATCAAACGGTCAAATTGAACCCGTGGTGGCGGTGAGAGGACTGAGGGGAGTCGAGCAGACCCAGGGGAGCTCACGGTGGCGGTCGGAGAACAGGTAATTTCTTGAATCCCCTCTGATTACTCTGTTTTTCCGTTGGGTTTCAAATTGGAAGTCGTGGCTTTTGGGGCTGAGTCGAGGTGTTTGGTGAGTTCTAGTGTGTTCAATAGGTCTTTAGGAAGCTGTAGAGGTCGAAACCGTGATGGGGGATTTGACGGGTGGCCGGAAGTAGAAACAGGGGTTTGGACGGGTTTTAGTTCGAGCTTGAGGAAGGTGGTTTCGAGGTCTTGTTGTTGTGTTTTGAGTAAGGGAATCGATTACTAGGAGCAGAAGCGGCTGACGGACGGCGGAGAACCGGTCACGCCGGTTCAGTTCGACTGAGCCGGTCTGGACCGGTTGGACGGAGGTTGAAGATGACTCTATGTGCAGGTGCGTGAGGCCCACGCGCAGCCACTTTGGGCAGCGCGTGGAGGCGCGTGCGGTGATTTATGGGAAAACTTCCAACTAGGTTTTTAGTCTACTCATTGTAACGAATCTTTTGGGATAAGTTTCGGGAAGATCGGACGTTGTTACGGGTTAGTTCTGCGGGATCGAAGGTTTAGGATTCCGTTTAAAGTACGCTTAGAAGTTCGGGAAAATTATGGGATTTGAGTAGGACTTTTGTGAAGTAGTTAGTAACCTCGTTATGGGCTTTGGACAGGTTCGGGAAAGCCGAGGATAACGGAATGGCCGGGGACGGCATAAGTGCACGAGTATCGAGGCGACGTCGAAATGGTCTGTGAGTGGACTTTACTTTCTAACTCTTAATGCATGCATATATGTTTTTATATGTTTTCTATACTTGATTCTATGATTTGATTTATGATTGTGATGGTTTATGGGTTTGCACGTTTTTCTAGGAAATTACGAAAATTCATGTTTTACGATAAGTTGATGGATATTGTGATTTGAACCTGGTTTAAATGATTGATTGCGGGATTTAAAATACGATTTGAATTCAAAGAAAGTAAAAGGATTTTGGAAAGTGTTTTCGGGCTTGAAGCCCAGTTCAGAAAAAGTGGTTTTGAGAAACGTGATTTCGGGTTTTTGAATTGGAATTCGGGATGAAGATTCGGGATTCGATTCGGGACTTGGAAATGGATTTTCGGGTTTAGGTTCGGAATGGTTATTCCGGATGCCAGCTTACAGAATGATGGTTGCGAACTCGGATCTGGAAAGGAGATGGATATGAGTTCTGGGTTTGGATTCGGGATTCTGATGAGATTGCGGATCCAGATTCGGAAATGGAAAATGATTTTCAAACGGCTTTGGATTGGATTTGCTGGATCTGGTTATTGGGTTTAAAGACCCGGATTATATTTGATGGGGGACGGGCCCGGATTGGGTTTAAAGACCCGGATTGAGTTTAAAGACTCGGGAGTTTAAAGACTCGGATATTGATATTTTCCCCCGTAAGCCTGTTGAGTTTAAAGACTCGGATTATATTGTGGCCTGGATTGAGTTTAAAGACTCGGGAGTTTAAAGACTCGGATAGATCCAGCAGGTTCGATGGATGGGAATGTGGCTTTAAATGTGTTTTGGATTTCACTGAGATTTGATGATGATGGTTTTGAATAAACGATTTCCGAGGTTTTGGGCTATGCCCGGATGAAATGGTTTTCGATGGTTATGGGTTGAGGCCCGGGATTTGAGAAAATGGAAAATGTGTTTGGTTTTCTTGCATGATTTTATGACATACCTTTGATATGCATGCATTGGTTTTGAAACGGAGGGTATAAATGATATTGTTTTATTGAACTGTTTTCTAAATTATACTTTATTTTGTCCACTCACAGTTTTTTTGTGTTTCGATACCCTCCAGGTTGTTGCGGTGCGGGCTGTTGGTCGAGAGAGATGGAGACATCACACCCGCGATCCACAGTAGTTCGGATGGCTGGATTCGAGAATTCCTAGTCCGACTTACGTGTCACATAGAATTTAGATGTCAGTCTGGCATTCGTGTCATGCGTAAGTTAGACGGGAGCAGGGTTTAGTCCCTAATCCTGGGGGATTTAGGGTGGGCCCTGACATGCACGCGGTTCCCTAATATCCGGTACTTTCCAGGAATCTCGAATGCTGTCCAAAATCATTATTCAAGGTCATTAATGACTTAATTAACATCATACTAATTTCCATTAATTTTCCGGGAATTAATTACGAATTAAACACGTACCATAAACTTTCGGACCCTCAAACCAATATCAAAACAGTGTCCGATTAACTCGAAATCAACGCCAAAATGTTCGTTACATTGCATAGAACAAAAGTCTTGTTGAACTCACCTCGGGAATCGAGCCCACGCGCCTTCACGCCGGTGTGAGTGGCTGCACGTGAAACTCACGCTCCTACTACAGTGCATCGTCCTCACCCGTTTAACTGATAAACGGATCCTACAACCCGCGAACAGACCCGATTCGATTCCTATCAATTCTGCATCAATTTCGACAATTGAACCGTCCATTAGCATCGTTATTCATCTAATTAAGGTTCTGTAACCTCAATTACATTAACATTTACCTCGATCCTTCAAATAGAACTCGACTTTTCGAAGAACATAATCGTATTGTTCATCCCTCAATCTCCATCAATTCTCAGTGTTTTCTTTCAATTGGTGCAACATGAAGCTTCATGGGATCCTAATAAACATATTTCCAAGTCCAATTTCATCGTTCTATGTCTCCAATCCAATCGACCCAAGCTCAAAAATCAAAAGTTCTCACCCTTTCTGTTCTAAGGCAAAACGACCCCAATTCCTTTCAAGTTTCATTGGATTCGACTCGGTTTGAGCTCAAGAACCTTAATCCAAGGTCAATTTCAATGTTTGTGGCTTGAAATCTCATATTCGAAATGGTTGGGAGTTTTGAATGTTCACGGTTTGAGTTTCGGGGTTTAGGATTTCTCTTCCCCTTCCAGTCTGTTTTCTCATGGTTTCCTCAATTTACTCTCCACTCTCATGTTCTATTAACTTGATCGATCAGAAGAGGATATTTGATGCATGTGTCTGGGTATGGTCGTGCTCTGTTTTTCCTTTTGTTCAAACGGTTTAATTCATCAATTCAAACCTCATCACCAATTGCCACTAATTATCCCCTTATAGTGACAGGTGTCACTAAGCAACAAATCCTCATCCAATTTAGCGGGCATATGTGTCCTCAACTCAGTTGACACATCATTAATAAGGCTGTATGACAGGACCCACCCCTAATCCCCCGGGATTAAGGGCTAAACCCTGCTCCCGTCTAACTTACGCATGACACGAAGGCTAAACGGACGTCCAACCTCCATGTGACACGTAAGTCGGACAAGGGATTTTTCGATCCGACCCTCCAAAAACTTCTGAACGTCCCAGAGTGCGCAGGGTCTACTGTGGTATGTACGTGTGATGTCTCCGTCTCTTTCGACCGACAGCCCGCGCCGCAACAACCTGGAGGGTATCGAAAACACAAAAGGCTGTGAGTGGACAAAAATAAAGTACAAGTTCAAAACAATTATCAGAAAACACATTTACATTTATACCCTCCATTTAAAAAACCGATGCATGCATATCAAATCCAAGTCAAGAACCCACTCATATAAAAAACCATCATTGAAAACCATTTAGAAACCTAAGTCAAATCTGCTATTCAAAACCAGGCCTCAGCCTCAATCACAAATCAATCTCAAATCCGGGAACTCAGTCCCAAAATTCGTCAAATCCAATTCATCCGGGCCATTGCCCAAAACATCTTAAAACCAGTGAAAAACATCGATCATACAAGTTACTGGATCTCAAGTGCGCCCGAGTCTTTAAACTCAAAACCATGCGCAAATAACAGGCCTACCCGGGATATCCGAGTCTTTAAACTCAAAACACAATCACAGGCCTCGGGGGTATCACAATCACCGAGTCTTTAAACTCAAAACATATACCGAGTCTTTAAACTTAAAACATATCAATCCAGGGCCCTCCCCCGTCATTCAATCCGAGTCTTTAAACTCAAAACCAGATCCAGTGGGTTTTCTTTTCTTTCTGGGTCTTTAAACCCAAAACCATTTTTCAAGCAACAATGAAACCACAGAAAATCCACAGTCGAATTCGCAATGATGATTCCGTAAGCTATCATCCAAAACCATCATTCCGAACCCAAATCCAGACTTTCTTTTCCAAATCTCGAAAACCAAATCCGAAATCTCATTTCCAAAATCCAGTTTCAAAACCGAAATCTCACTCACATGAACAGGGCTCCAAGCCTGAAATCACCTTTCCAAAATCCATTTTAAATCCTTGAAATCAAATCATATTTCAATTCCCGAGATCAAATCATTAAAACCACAGTCAAATCACAAGATTGTTCGAAAACTCGTAAAACGTGAAATTTCGTGAAGTACCTCGAAAACGTGCAAAATCGTAAATCATCAAGATCATAAAGCAAATCATGGAATCACGTATGAAAACATATTAAAACATATATGCATGCATCAAGAGTTAGAAAGCAAAATCCACTCACAGACCATTCCGACGTCGCCTCGATACACGCGCACTTACGCCGTCCCCAGCCATTCCACTATCCTCGGCTTTCCCAAAACTGTCCAAATCCCACACTAAGGTCACTAACTACTTCACAAAGGTCATACTAAAGCCCCATAATTTTCCCGTATTTTTAACCATTTTTAACCGAGCCTCTAAACCTTCGAACACTTAAAACTATCCCAATCCAGTGTCCAATCGACCCGAAACTTGTCCTAAAATGTTCTTTACATCGATTAGAGTAAAAACCATGTTGGACACTTCCCCAAAACCTGCCCCACGTCTCCTCATGCGCCGCCCAAAAGGGCTGCGCGTCGGCTTCACGCGCCTGCTACAAGGTCATCTTCAACCTCTGTCCAGCAGGTTCAGACCGGTCCGACCAAACCGAATCGGCGTGACCGGTTCTCACTCAATACCAGTCCAATTTCAATCCTTTTGATACCAATAGTTTCGTCCTACTCTAAGTAATCGATTTCCCTAGAAAAATCACGAACGAAAACACAAAAACTCACCGTCCAAAGATCGAACCAGTTCCCTGAAATTCCAGTCACGGTTTTCCAGCCACCTGCCGACTCCTCAGCCTCTGGTTCAACCCTTCAGGTTACTGGGGACTTCCTACACTTATTAGAGCCAACAGAACAACTCGACGAAGCCGCAAAACCCACGACTTCCATTTTGAACTCAAACGGGAAAACAGAGGACATCGAAAACTCACCTGTGTTCTAGCCTCCGTCGTGCTCACCGCCGTGTTCCTCTGGGTTCACAGGGCTGTCCTCAACCTCCCTAGCACTCCCTCGAACTCGTTTGGATCAATTTAATCGATTGTGGTGGAACCACGATCCTCGACACTTCTCTGTTTCCACTGTGTTTCTGCTCACCTCACCCTCACAGTTGCACTTCAACCCTCATTATACCACAATTAAACACTCACTTAACCGTCCTTGATCACTTACTCAAGCCAACACACACTCTCACTGGACACTGATCAATTTTCACCTCACGGTCCTCAGTCTCTGTTTTCTCTCAATGCACGACTTAAAACCAAACACAACCATTTCAAGTGCAACCGTGTAGTGGCTAGAAGCCACTGGAATCCAGCCAGGTGTCTCCCTTTCTGTGGTCCAAGCCTCAAAATATCCAATTAATTTAATCCAAGTGACCTTATCTGATTGCACAATATCCAAAGCCAAAATGCCCCTGTAATGTCCAAATTACCATTTTGCCCTTCTCCTTCCTAGAATCACAACTTAATCGTACGACGTCCGATGACAGCGTGCCGCCTGTCGTTGTACTCAGGACGTCGAGGTCTATCTAACGGTCCTTGGTTTGCGTGAAAACAAATTGTCAAACAAAAAGTCAACATTTTCCCCCTTTTTAACCAAAATACGAAAGTGCCCTCAACCTTCCGAACAACATAACTTCCTCCTCGGATGTCGGAATCGGGCGTGCCACCTGTCTACGGACTCGTGACCTCCCGAACTACGTCACGGTCATCGGTCAAAGTCCATTTGTCGGCCCGAACTAAAAGTTAACTTTTTGCCCATTCTAGGGGCAACATCGTCATTCGACGTCGTCCATCTGAAAGTATCCAACCAATCACCGATTATCTTCGTTAATCCATCATTAACTACTAATCTAATCCCGACTTCTAGGATGGGTCGTTACACTGTATCATCAAATTCCAGCGCCAAATTACCTTTTTGCCCTTACCAACAAAATGACCAAAATGCCCCTCGCCGTTCGAGACCCATAACTTTTCCATCCAACCTCCGATTGACGCATGCCGCCTGTCTACGAATTCAGCGTCCCGACCCCTATCCAACGGTCCTTTCAGAAAGTCCAAACAATGTCCCGATCAAAAAGTCAACTTTCGACCATCAAAACCAGGGGCAAAATCGTCCTTTCCTTCCAATTTTTCCTTTTTCGAATTTCCAGGTCGTCACACAACGGTGTTTTGAAATGATTTGGGAACAAAATGAATGTGCTGGTGATTTGGGACAATTAGCCTAAGGTTTGGTTTATAAAGGAATTCTGGGTACAGGTTTTGACATGGTTTGAAAAGACGGATTTCAAAGGTTTTCATACATATATGTATATACCCTTCTAACTCTGGGGTTAGGTCTCTTCCAGACATCGACCTAGAGAGTCACGATCCACTACCCGGAATGAGTAATCCCCAAAGGGAACACATTTCAGGAGTAGGAGATATGATATGGTCTCGGACTGGGTCCGGAGACAGTCATCTAGGCGTCGTAGATCCTGGATGTTGGACAGAGCCTCCCAGATGGAGAGTTCCTGGGGGTAGACTCGGAGTGAGGCCCTGAGTGGTATGCATACCTTTAGATATGAATCGTGACCGATATCATGGATTTGTTCCCTAGGGGCTGTGTGCCCCGAGTTGGCATCGAGTGTGCCAAGGAAGGGACATGTGGATACATAGTTATATTTTGATTTGTGGATACGCGTACCCAGATATATATATATATATATATATATATATATTTTGTATAAATATACGTATATGTATATAAATGTTATATGTTTTTACAGTTGACTGTGTTTATATGTTTTCTATTGAATGCATGCATGTTTACAGAAACGAAGGGTCAGAATATTTATATGTTCAAATGAATTTATAACTGCTTTATTTTTGGTCCACTCACACTTTGACTGTTTTCTTGAGCCTTCAGGAGAGGAAACCGAGGAGAGCATCGACTCCGGGGCCTAAGCATAAATATCACCGTTCCGTTTGGACCACCCTGAGGGGTAGGTGTTATCTTTTATTGTATTAGTACGAACATAATGCTCATTTCTCTTGTCTGAAATTTTGTTGTATTAAACACACCGGTGTGCATCTAGAACCCCCAGTAGGGGTATTTGTGTTAATAAAACCCTAGGAAGGGTATTTGTGGTATTTTGAGTTAATTGTCAGACGGGAGCAAGCCCTTCCCCTGGTGGCCCCCAGGGGAGAATGGGGCGAGTCCTGTCAAAGATTCTTTAAGATAGGTCAACACTATGTTCATATGTATAAGAAGGCTCAAGATTATGCCATGATTCATTCTTGAAGAAGCCCAAAAGAAGAAGTGGATTAAAAGTTATAAAGCAGAAATTTTCCTGTGCAAATCAGCCCACGTCCACAGACCATTGTGAACGGCTCTGATAGAATCAGAATGTGTGTAAGGTATGGTTAGAAATCTCTAGATGTCTAGTTTCCAATGGTTCAATAATTACTAAAATCGGAGTCCTATAGCCACGGGAATTCCCGTTTGGGTGAGGCATAGTCAGTCTGCTTGGGTAGGATTACTTGTTCTACTAGGAATTGAAGTCTTGATCATTTTCCAGCTATTCAAGATCAAATTCTCATGCTTCTAGGAGATGTTTACTGTATTAATTAAAGGGAAGTTGCATGCAAATAGCAAGGGTCATGTGTGTAATTCCCAAAATTAATTCTTTGCGGCACAAGGATGCAAATTGCGGCTAACAAAGATTCCTTCTAGTTTAGGATTTGTTGTTCCTTCTTAATTAGGATTGAGCTAGGATTATGTTCTATTCCTATAAATACTTTAGTTTTCTTATTAGTTAGAGGTAGCTCATTTTTGTACCGAAACTCTACTTGACCAAACTTTCCAATTTATATAATTGATATTACTTTACAAGATTAATTACATCATACTCCATCTTCTACCCTTCATCTGTGACATAGTTAGGTGTTCCCTATTGTCTCACTAAAGAGAGTTCATTCACTTAACATCTTTTGGGCTTTCCGGGAGAAAACGTGTAACACGACCTCTTATTTCGTAGTTATCTTTTGACATGAATATCGTTTCTATGAATGGTTATTAATCTTATTTTGGTTTTATGTTTTATATTGACTTCGTATAAATCTTCCATGTGTTCTAGTATTTTATTTTTTGTTATGTTTGTATATTGGTGCTTAATGCTTGATAGATGGGTTGGGCGTTTCCTAGTCTATTATTGAAAGTGTCGTCGGGTGTCCCGGGTACGTACTTACAAATATGCAACCATCTTGTAGAACTAAGGTTATAGAATTTCGTAGGTTTGAAGTTGATATAATTTATGAATGAGTAAGGCATAAAGAATGAGTTGACCACGTGTAAATAATAGATTAAGTTATTTTAGATTTAGTTTAATTACTTAGGACTTTAAAATCAATCTTTACCCTCAATTAACCAATCAAACGACAATCATGCTTAGATACCCTCAATCCCCGGTCTAGAACGATCCATATTTATCCATGCTACATCTAAAAAAAAAAAGGTTTTTAAATTGCATGCATTTTCAATAAGTGTTAATTTAATGCTTAGTTTTTGTGTATCAGACTTCATCTTCTTTGCCCTCGAATTTTAGTGTTGCATTCTTGTATTGTCATGACATTTCTCTGTATATTATCTTTAATCTTTCACTTGAGAATTTTCCACCACTATATAATGCTTATGAATTAAAAAAAAAATGGTTGTAGCTATATCTGACAAGTATGGAGCTGCTGCATAACAACTCATGTGAGGTTGTGGAAAGGTCTTCAACTATTAGGGACATGAAAACTTTTGTTGGAAAGGTTTTGTTAAGCATGTCCCTGATAAATACTATATTATAAAATTTATTTTCTGCCTTATTTATGATACTCAATATTCGTTTGCAAATTAAAATGTCCGCACATGTTTTCTGAGGTTAATTTCATTTCTTGCTTCATTTTGTTTTCCAAAGACAGAATGTTTAACTACTTTTGTATCTGCAAAAGGCCTGCTGCATATTGCCCCCCACATGCTAAGGCTGCTGTTGCTGTCTAGGCTCAACTATATACAGATACTACTAACAATCTAGTTTGGACAGAGCCGGTCCAAACATTTAGCGGCCTAGGGCAAAAATAAAAAATGGGCTCTCAATTCGCATACTTAATTATTAAAATTTAAATTTTATAAATTGATTATATTATATTTTTATTAAGAAGTATCGTTACAATTTTTGCTATGAGAAAACTCATAAATTAGGTTAAAACCCCAAACAAAGAAAAAAGAGTACATCATATCCAAAAAATTACATTTGGTTTTTTTAAACAAATCTTATATTTTTTTTTTGTAAAATTAGTAAGCAATTTGCAATTATATACAAACTTTTATATTCAAAACAAGAATATAATTAAATATTGTTAAACTAAGAACTTTTGTAGCAATGACCTTATCAATTTAGGTGAGTTTCTTGAAATTTTCCTGGAATGCGAAAAATACGTAATTAAATATTCAAAAGGCACACAAAAAAAAAACTAAAGAGGCATAATTTCTAATTTCTAACAAAGAGTAAGAATTGACATGTCATTTGTAATGTTAGATTCGTGGTTTAGACCCATAACATTGATCCTTTGATTATATGAGGGGGCCTTCCTGTCGTAAAAAAACTACAACATCCATAAGGGAAAGTTGTCAAATGGAAGTATTCAATTAGGGAGATTGTAATAGGAATTCTATTAAATTAAATTACTTATTTTTTAGGTTTGTAATTTAGGAATATCTCGGATAGGGCTTTCAGAAGGGGAGGCGAAAATGTCTAGATGTCTTCCACTATAAAAGAAAATTGTTGAGAAATTGAGGTTAGGGTTTGAGAGTTTGAATGAGATTGCAAAAACTTAAAAATTTAGAACAATTGAGAATTTGAGATTGAAAGATTGATATTTAACCTTAGAATATTGAATTAGAATATTAAAACATTGCGTTTTCTTTTTGGAATTTTGAAGGAGACTTTCTTTTCATTTCTTGTTCACTCGTATCCCCCATATAAATTATCATACATCTTACTATTTATTTTAATATAACAAAAAAAAACTTAATTTTGGGCCCTTTAATATTTTTGGGCCCGGGGCCTAGGCCCCTCCTGCCCTCCCTCTTGGCCGGCCCTGAGTTTGGATCATCTTCTATTAATTTATCTGGGAATGAAACAATTGCTTGATCTAATGCTGATGCTGATGTTTTCCATGATTTTGTCATTTTTATCAGTGATGATTTGAGTTAGATCTTGAATGTTAGTAGTGCTTGTTGGAAGGTGATTTTGGTTTCCATTGGATCCTCTGTTTTAAAGGTTGAATAAATTTAAGAAGTGACTTTGAAATTTGTTCTGCCCTACCTATCTTTGCATGGATAGGGATGTTTAAGGGTATTTTCCTTAACAATATAGTGAAGAGTGCTTTGTTTGGCGCTGAATAAGCCTTATGTTTTCAACTATATGTAAATAGTTGTTTCTGTATGTTTGATAAGTGAAATTTCATTATATTACACTGCTAATCTTCTAAATTTCCCAAGTGACTTGACAATGCGAGTTTTGATGGTTTTACATGTTTTATTTCATGTTTTTCATTGCATCTTTATGGGTAGACAATTTTAATTTAGTTCCGATGCTAGAAAGCAAAAGTAAGTTCGCGGGTTACCCATTGTGTTGCAGGTGGTTGTGGTTCTTGGAATGCGCTTGCATTGTGCTGTAGGTGATTGTGGTGTTTGGAATTGAGCAATAAAGGAGTGTGATCATTTGTAATACTTGTTCCTTGTACAAATTAGGTTGCTAATCCCTTATATTTGCTGGTCCCTTGTACAAATTAGTGGTTGTGGTACAAATTAGTTGTTGGTCCCTTGTACAAATTAGGTTGTTGGTCCTTTTTTCTTGTGTTGCAGAACATTATGTGTTGTATTAATTACAATTTAATTCATGTACTTTCATATAATATATATATATATATATATAAAACGTTGGATGAATTTGCTTCAATGATTTTTCTTATTTCGAAATAATTTATATATGTGACTCAAATAATTTATTATACAAATCGAATTATGAAATATAATAATAGGTTTAAAATTAGCCTTATCACAAGTAACATAGACAACATTTTTTTAAAAAGTGATGTCTGTATATGTGACTCAAGTAATTTATTATACAAATCGAATTATGAAATATAATAATAGGTTTAAAATTAACCTTATCACAAGTAACATAGACAACATTTTAAAAAAAAAAAAGTGATGTCTAATTGCATTATAGACAACACTTTTATTTTTCATTTTAGACGGCAATTTTTATATATTAGGCAACGGTAAAAAAACCGTCATCTATGCTATAATTAGACGATGGTTTTAATAAAAGCCGTCATCTAAAGTGTTTTTAATAAAAACTGTCGTCTAAAGTGTTTTTAATAAAAACATTCGTCTGATTAGACTTTAGACGACACAAAAAAACTGTCGTCTAATGCATTTCAAATAGACGTCACTTTTCAAGGCATTCAGACGACACTTGTTTGTTGTCGTCTAGAGACTTTTTTGGCATAGTTTCTTCAGAAATTGAAATTCCTCATTCTCGTTACTGATCTTCGGTGTAGGCGCAAAGGTTCAACGACAGTGGTGGTGTCGAATGCTGCATGTACGTGCTGTTGGCCAACGGACAAATACGCAGCCTTGTTTGTGTCTTCTTTGGGCTCGAGTCATTTTTTTTTTCAACCTTAAATCGAAGGATTTTCTGATAATGGTGAGAGTTTAAATGAGCTTTTTCATCCGCCCTCCATCTCTCCTCTTTTCTGCTCTTTACTGTCGAAGAGATTTGAGCCCATTATGAATTTGTGTCAATTGGAGAGGAAATAATAGAAACAGAAGAGAAGTAGTTAAGTGAAGTAGTTAAGTGGGCGTAAAACTACTTCTCTTCTCTATTTATACATGAGCTAATTTTATAATAACCCAAAACTATCTTCTTATTTTCACAAACAATTTCAACTATCTTCTTATTTTCACAAACAATTTCAAAATAAAGTATTCCCGTATTTTGAATCCCTAAATCGGATATCCATGACAATTCCCCAAAGAATAAATTTAAGCGATAGCTACCCTAGCGAAAAAAATCGTAACAACTACACCTACACGTGTGTGAGCCGCGAAAATCCGAAGACCGCCGGTTCAAGGCAGTTACCGTGGTATATCACGCTCGGCGAATTTTCCTACATTTTTGCCCCCCGACTACACCGAAAAATAAGACAAATAAATTAATAAGTGCAAAACCCAACCCTAACCCTAAGCCAGGAAGAGTGAGTCAGAACTCACACAAGCAATTTCGCACCAAATTTGCCGTCACTCACCTGAATCATCAGAGCCATGCAGTTCTCTCAGGACGACTTCGATCGCCTTTTGCTCTTCGAGCACACTCGCAAAACCGCCGAAGTTAACTACGCCAAGAACCCTCTCGATGCCGAGGTTATTTTCAGTGATTAAAATTACAACGGCTTAATTGTATCAGATGATAATTTTGTTTTGTTTTTTTTTTTGCAGAATTTAACTAAATGGGGAGGGGCGTTGCTCGAGCTATCGCAGTTTCAAAACCCTGCAGATACAAAGGGCATGATTAATGGTAATATTTGTTTTTACAAATCCTAATTTCAGTTTTTTCATTCAATATTCAATTGGAATTAAGCTATTAATGAACATGAATTTTAATGTAGATTCAATTTCAAAGTTGAAGGAGGCTTTGCAAATAAATCCATCCAAGCATGATGCACTGTGGTGCCTAGGAAACGCCTACACCTCTTTTGCATTTATGACCCCTGACCTCATTGAGGCGATGCCTCATTTTGACAAGGCGACTGAGTATTTTCAGAAGGCTGCGGAAGAGGTTATCTATTGCACTCCTAAAATTTTAAAATTTATTCTATTTGGAAATTTTGTTACTGAAGAGAGGATTAACAATGGAATTGACTTTGCAGGACCCCGGTAATGAGCTTTATCAGAAGTCCCTAGAAGTCACAGCTAAGGTATTGCTACTGTTATTTTCCTGGGCAGGCTATTCTATTAGTGATATGGTATTGTTTTATGATACCTTTTATAGATTGATGTAGGAGTTTTCTGGCGATCTTAGCAATTTGCTTGAACAGAGCATTTATACTGTGGATGGGTGATTTGAGTGTTCAAATTAACGTAAGTTCTGTGCTAGCTTGCAAGGCAGTGTCTACAGGAAGGTCATAGGTAGTAAAATTAAAAGCAGGGCTTTGTGAAGATATGATAGTTCAATCTTCAAAGACATTCAGAACTTTTATGGCCTGGGCTATGAAAACTATGATCTTAAAGGGTCACGATGCTAAATTACGGCCATACAGCCCATACATCGATATATCTTGTTGGACACAGGAGGTTTTTATATTGAATATATGTTTAACATATTTCTTGGCAACATGGGGACCAAAGCCTTAAACAATCCAACTAAGCGAACATTCCTGGGTTTATGAACCCATAAACCCAAGTTAAGTGATCCCATTTGGAGTTGGATAATAGGTTGGTCAGGAAGGATTTTCCCTAGTGCTGCCCGGACTTTATTCTGAGCCTAAATTGGCAGCGCTGCATCAGCCTCAAAGTTATTTTTGGGTTGTTATGACAGATAATATTATTCAGTGAGGCTAAGAGGGGAGGGAGGGGTGATTGGTATTGAAGTCCCAACTAATTATATTGAAGTCCCAACTAATTATATTGAAGTCCCAACTAATTATATTGAAGGTAAGAGGGCAGATGTTGAGGATCAATATCATTTATAGGACAATGGTTTGTGTCTGCTGTTTGTAGTGCATAGAAATTTGATTTTGTAATTTGTAGGCTTTCCCCTCCATCCAGCTTAGCACCGACAAAATTGGTAACTTTAGGAGATTTTTTTTGTTGGGAGTTTGTTTTATACATCTAATGTAATTATATTAGTTTGAATCTACTTTACAAGTGCAACGGAGTTAATTCTTGATCATGTCTTCATAGGCACCAGAGTTGCATGTGGAGATCCATAAGCAAGGGATGGCTCAACAAATTTTGGGCGGGGGACCTACTCCTTCAGCCAGTACAAAGGTTAGATTCTCAAATGATTACTCTATTAGTTTATTCTGGTGACCCTGTGCCAGCACGCTTCTTCTTGTTGCCTTGGTTACGAATGTTCCTGAAATTATTTATTGTCGGCTGGCGGTCTTCTAATTGTTATTGGCGTTATATTACCGTGTACTGGATTGGCATGTTTTACAAATTTCTCGTCTATCCATTCACTTATCATGAACATGTTAAATGTGATGACCTGTCACAAGCAAGACCCACTATTTTATTATGCAAAACACAACATTAATAAAACAAAATTAATTTAAAAAATGTGATACAAAATAAAAGAAATTTATTGGGTCAAGCAACACAATGGATCATCAAGTAGGTATCGAGCTCAGCAACAATATATCTTCTTTGTCAATGAGAGTCGAACCTAAGACATCTCACTTGTAAGTGAAGATTAATACCACTACATGGGAAAATTGAGACAGAGTATGGTATAAGGTCAGACATTTTCAGTTTTAGGTAAGCCTTCTGAGATTGGCCATGTTACCTTGCAAATTCCATCTAGAGGTTCATGTCCATCATATAATTTTGTTAAATGTAGGTACCTAGCAATTTAGGTGCAACAATTACCTATCTAGAAATACTGCTGGCCACTTTTAGAAGTGCGATAAACAAAATACTCGTTCTTGTCTCAAATTACAACATGATTTGTCTTGTCATCAGTCAAACACAATCTTATTGGTTGACAATTCAGACAGTTTAGTATGATGGAGTACAGCATATAGCTTTCTATTTTGACCAAGGTGAGGTCTTACTGTCACAAAGTAATAGGTTGGCCAAAGTATGATGCACACACTCCCACAAAGGACTTCGAAATCGCCAACAAATGTTACATACGAATGAGTGCATTATATTACTATAATGATTAATTAGTTTCTTTATTTTCTTTTGATTAATTGTAGCATCTATTCTATAATTTTG
The DNA here is from genome assembly GCA_032719365.1 of Prinsepia uniflora. Lineage (NCBI taxonomy): Eukaryota > Viridiplantae > Streptophyta > Magnoliopsida > Rosales > Rosaceae > Prinsepia > Prinsepia uniflora. The sequence continues at coordinate 26,530,741 of CM064863.1, forward strand.
AAACTAGATTGAAGAATGTTTTTATGCTTTTGTATGTTATGGTATAACTTTCTTGAGGATGTTTTAGATGCAAGAAATTTCTTTATGTTTTTGTAGGAATCTCTAATAAAATGTTTTGTTCATTCCAGAGTTCCAAGGCCAAGAAGAGCAGTGATCTTAAGTATGACATATTTGGATGGGTTATCCTTGCTGTTGGCATTGTTGCTTGGGTTGGAATGGCGAAATCCAACATGCCACCACCACCTCCAAGATAAGCTTTATGTATCTTATGACCGAAGTAAACCCTGCCAGTGTAATTGGTTGAAAGTTATATTTTCTTTAAGATATTCATCTGGTTGAGTTGTAATTCAAGAAATCATGTGGTATGATAACTACACGCTATTTTGACAATTACTTTTTTTATGTTGCTACTCATTAGGAATATCATTTTTTATATGTATTATTATTTTTGTTCTCTTACAAATATTGGATTGATTGGTTTGGGTACGATCCCATTGACCTACTTATATTGCCTTGCTCTTTGGTACTCTATAGTGTGTGGCTATTCTAACTTGCATGACCCGGGAAGGGGGGACGTTTAAACCACGTTGTAGGTGGTCTAATTGAAATTTTCCAACATTACTGATAGATTCTCACTCACTCTCATAAGCATAACACAATCTTGGAATGCCTGCTCAAAGTCCTCTAGAGATTCTCTGCCTAAAATTTTAGTACAGTTTGTACTTTGGAATTTTGTATGAAGAAATTAACTGCTATTCCAATAATTACTCAAAAGTGTGATTAGTTTTACAATTAGCTGTCTTCCCTACCTTCGATCTCTCTCAGTTGCTCCCATTAGCGTAGCAGTGATATTACTAGTTGAAACATCCCCAGAGTCGACATTTATAGTGGAGTTTCCTCGGGTGTCTACCCTCTCTGTGGAGTCTGGCGACTCTGGCCAGCAAAAAGCTTTGAGGCTATGGGTTCATGATGTGATTGGATTTTCTGAACTTTTTTGTGGTAGCACGGGTTTCCGCCGGGGATTGGAAAAAGCACAGCATAGCTATATTTGTTTCCGCCGGGTGTCTCCCCTCTCTTCTTTTTCTTTTTTCTTTTTTAAATTGTCTTCAGTGTCACACTCTAGAACCAGAGTTAATAAGGGACGGGATATGTATTGGAAAGCGAATGTTGGAGCTTCAAATTATCTTTGGTTCACACACCCAATTTGAAGGGACAACAGGAGAAGGCAGGCTTAGCGCTTCTCATAGAAATTCATCTCACAACTACCTGACGATTATAACTTTCCAGGACATTTCAGCCTTATAATATAAGCACCAATTGAATTCTCTTCATCATCTGAGTCTTCTGACATTACTAACATAATGTTCTGCATTGGATTTCCACTAATGGATCAATAATTAACTTAAAACTAATATAATAATAACAGAGACATTCAATACCAAAATCATTTGATTTGGTAAAATGCTTAGATCTCATATGTTGAGTTGAGCTTAGCATATTGCCAAGATGTAAGTGGATTCCAAGTATATAATTGTAGTTGTAATTTGAAACTAATGAAGTCATGTCTTTCTTTGCAATATGCTTTCTATGATAAAAAGTTCTTATGGTTTTATTACCAGCTATTGCTCTACTTCATTTAGCTCTCTGAAGGGAAACCCTCGGAAATTAAAAACTAGATGACTTGTTGACAAGTGTGCGACTAACTTAGATGAATTAAGTCAGCGTCATACTCTTTCTTCTTACAGTCAAACATCTCAACCATTTCTGAGCTATGAATCTGTTGTCCCAACTCTCAAGTATTTCCTTAATAATTGAGTTGACTAAACTCTGACTGGGATAATAATAAATCCTACTTGGGGCTTAGGTTTAGTAGTGCATATCTATTAGACTATTACAGGAGACTGTCTGAAGAAAATTGGAAATACAGCAGTAGTGGATATTCTGTTGAGACTTGCTTTATTTAGTGCTTTTTCCTCTTTTAGTAAAGATCAGATTTTCCTGCTTTTTATAGTAACAATTATTGACTCTCAAACTCATGGTGTTTTTTGTTTAAACTTTAATAAGAACATTTGGGGCCCCGCTCTTTATTGAAACGTTGGTGTTCTTGTCTTTGTAAGGTTGCCGGTTCTCCTGCAATGTTTTAGACGCCTAACTTGTTTTAGAGAACTCTTTAGACTTTGTGAGTTGGTTTTATTTTCTTGAGAATATAGCCCGTGGTCTCAAGCATTTTGTTTTCAATTTTTGGAAGGATTGGGATTTTGTCGCATTGAAATTGTTAAAATGGTTTATCGAACTGCACAATGTCTTGAGTTGATGATACAAATGAACATGCATGTTTCTTTTGTGTAGGAAGATTTAACCGCGAAGAAAATATATTAGCCATATATAACAAAAACAAAGTCATGTAAACTTTGTTCATCTTTCTTTAGTCATCTATTTTAGTATCCTAGTTGATTGATTGGTAAAAAAAGTTATATAAAAAAAAAAGCTTGGTTGAGTAACTATAGATGAATGCCAATGGGAATGATTTGCAGAATCTTGATTGCATCAACATTGCTTAGTAAGTAAAGAACTTCCTATGTGCTAGTATTAAGATTTTAGCTTCTTGTGTGGGTCCCATCAATTTCTCTTATGGGCATGAAGTAGTGGTTAAGGTGGAATAATAGTGTTGGACACCTTGCTATTAGTGGAAAGAAAAATGCTCCATATCTGAATGACTTATGACTATTGAGAGTTATAATATGCAGGTTGGTTGATGTGTGGTGTGGACTGTGGAAGGTTGGTTGATGTGTGGTGTGGACTGTGGATGGTAGGAAAATAGTAAGATAATGTTTAAAGTATCCATAGTTAGCTAAGCACTCCACTTTAGTTGGCTTTTTGGGTTTTATTCTAAACTCTTGCAAAATTCACTGTTACTACTACAGAGTTTTAGAAGAAATTGGAATATAATTTGTTCCGTAAAAACGGTCTACTTTTTGTGTGTTTTTGTACAGTCCTCTTTGATTTAAATTTATTAACACTCCTTATAGGCTCATTATCTTTTTCCAATAGAGAACTATTAAGTTGGACAAATAATGCTGCTTTTATTCATTGTTTATCATCAGCTATCTCCCTATCATGCTTTGATCAAAGTAGACTCCCTCCCTCACGATCTTTAATAATTTCGAAGTGCAGTGAGACTTTGCTGGAGGAGAGGCTTCCACGCGTCTTCCTTAGCTGTTGCCTGTTGGGGTGTGATATAATTAATTTCCAGCCATTTGCCTGCTCCTTTTATTGTTGTGATATGCAGCATTGGTCATAAGCCCCAATGATATTGGGTGCTTTTGGATTGATAGCAACCTCTCTCTATATGTATACACATGTATTGTTTCATGAATCAATTATTGGATGCTAGCGTCGGCTAAATCCCTCTTGAAAATAGGTTAATGTTATTCTAGAAAATGGGCTATAGATGTGTATTTGGTTGGCAAAGGAGTGGCTCTTTTTTCTGTCTTTGGAGATTAAGGACTCAAAGAGGGTTTAAGTTGTTGAATAATTTATTAAGTATATGGTACGAAATTCAATATCAAAATTTGTCAAAGAGTCACAGTCGCTGTTACAACTTACAGGGGTGGATCTTGCTGGATAGGTTCTGCTTTTACCATGTTAATGGTAGAATATTACAACAAACTCTTTTTGTATTGCCAGATCGAAAAAAAAAAAAAACAAAAAACTTTTTATATTGCGTAGGGATGAATTTAGGAATTAAATTAGGGAAAGGGTAGGGCCCTTCCTCTTTCTTTCGTGTACCTAGGGAATCTTTCCACAAACGATCTATTTACACTCCTCCCTTCTGCACCCCTGCTCTACAATCTACATGGAACTATGGAAGTGGAACTGGAACATCTTGCTTTTGAGGAATTTGTGGGCAAACTTCCTTATGGTTATACTATAAGTAGAAAAGCAAACTCGATTCGTTTAGGGTACACCGTACACGTTTTGAGACTTGAGTTCGTGTTCAAAGCTGGACCCTGACCCAGAAAAGGTGAAAATCCATCTTGAATTGCCAAAATTTAGGTTCGGCCTGCCTAAATCATAAAGTTGGAATCATGCACCAAAAGTTGAGGCTTTTCTTCAGTATTTTTGGATTAGTCTCCAAGGTCAGGACTGAGCAGTGAGCACCAAGGCACCCTCTAAAAGTGTAATTTTAAGTGCAATTTCTAAATCATGATTATGTACATATGTTGATATTTTATAAATGACTTACAAATTACAATATGATGTAATTTAATTCTTTCACAAGTAATATCGATATACAAAAACTAGCATTTGATGGTGACATGTGCACTGCCACCAATGAAACATACAGGCACTAGCTAGAGGTGGTCCGTGCAGCGCAATATATTGGCAATTGGGCTAGTTTTGAGGGTGGAGGTGTAATGTTGCAGATTTGCGATCTCCCAGAATCATCTGGAAACAGAAGAAGCTAGCCTCTTTAATTTTATGATATTTTGTTCTATTCTACTGTAATGGCCATGCCACCACCTATCCTACAAGACCATTAAACAAATCCAAATTCTAACAAAAGCCGAGGCCACAAAAATATCAATTTAATCATGACAAAATAATTTCTTTTATTACAAATAAGAGATCATCGCATCAGTTCAAAACAAAATTTTTTAAATAATAAATTCAGAATTTTTTTTTTATCCGAATAGAAAATTTGTAGTGACCGAATTTATTCGCACCACACAAACACAGACACATTGATCCAAGAGGTTGAATTGACCAATTTATTTGTGTTTAAAGGAAGCAGAAAATTGTTGTTACCCATAAAGTCACAACCACATCCACAAGTGTGTCAATTGAGCCAATTAACATGTAAGCATGGTAACGCGTTCCTCAATAGCTGAATTTATCTATTCACAATTGCACTCTAATGAGAAGTAACTTAATGAGAACTAAATAGTTGTGAATTAATAATTTTCTAATTAATTATGACATAAAAGCAATTTGTACATATTAATTAATTATTGCCAAAAAAATATTAGTCTAACTATGGTTACAAACTAACAATACCCTTAACCCGGCCAACCAACTTTCCAAATGCACTATATATACAAATGAACCCACATGCGATCCTCGCGACAAATGTCCAATTCTAGGCCATTTCACTTGCTTTATTTCATCACCTACGTATCTTAGTCCCCCCACATCGCTTCAAAAACAAAAAATAAGTATGAAACCATTCATTTTAGCCAACCTTTTAATCCTACTCTTTTGGTTTGGAGCTACAAAACTCGTACACCAAACCCCGTACTCTTCCACCCTCACTCTCCCCTTCTTCCTCCGCCTCTCATTCCTCTACATCTTCCTCATCTCTCTCACCCACTGGCTCGTCCCGGGCGGGTTTGCGTGGTCGGGTTACGACAATGCCTCCCCCGAAGGGCCTAAGCTCAGGGGCCCTGTGGGGTGGCCTATCTTAGGGTTTATACCCCAGCAAATGGGCTCTCTTGCCCATCAGAGACTCTTTACATTGGCAACTTCGCTCAACGCAACAAGGCTCATGGCATTCAGTCTAGGTACGACACGTGTCATCATCAGCAGCCATCCGGACACTGCTAGGCAAATCCTAGGAGGGTCATCATTTTCCGACCGTCCTATCAAGCAGTCAGCCAAGCTACTAATGTTTGAGCGTGCCATAGGGTTTGCTCCTTCCGGGACCTATTGGCGCCACTTGCGGAGGATAGCGGCGGTCCATATGTTCTCCCCGAGGCGAATCGGAGGGCTAGAATCCCTGAGGCAGCAGGTGGCGGATGAAATGGTGGGGAAAATTTGGGATGAGATGAAGGAGAAAAATAGGGTTGTGGGGTTGAATGCAATCTTGAAAAAGGGGTCTTTGATTAACATAATTGAGAGTGTGTTTGGGAGCAATAATAATAATAATATTTTAGGTTTAGATGGTAGTAATTTAACGTATACGCTGCATTATATGGTGAAGGAAGGGTATGAGTTGATTTCTAGGTTTAATTTGGAGGATTATTTTGGTTTGGGGTTTTTGGACCTTTATGGTGTGAAGAGACAGTGTCACAAACTGGCGGCCGAGGTAAAATATGTGGTGGGTCAGATTGTGAGTGAGAGAAAAAGTGCAGGAGATTTCAGGGGTGGGAATGACTTTCTTAGTGCTTTGCTAGCTTTGCCTAAAGAGGAGGGCCTTAGTGATTCAGACATGGTGGCTGTTTTGTGGGTGAGCTCTCTCTTTCTCATCTCTTCCATTTCTGACTTCTCATGCCTTAATTCATACATATTAAGTTAGTCAGTAGCCATCAATTTTTTTAAATTTTTCGTTACAAATGTAAACGCATAGAAAGTAAAAATTTGTTAAATATGTCTTATATTATTAGTTATTTTTATTTTAAAACTATTGAATTTGACTATACCAATGAATCTTACTCTTACATTTTTTTTTCACATACGGATATTTAAGATTATTTTCGGTCATATATAGACTATTAACCGTTTATGCATGCAAAATTATCAGCAGTAAGATTTTCCGATCTCCCATCTCTTGCACGGAGTTTTTGAACTTTTTTTTTTCTTCATTCATGTCGGTTCCACACATGCCTATTGTATATGTTCGTCAATGATTATTTGGAATATTTTTGCCCGTTTATTTCATTTGACTTTGTAACATCCTGCTGAAACCTATTGACTCATACCAGAAAAAAAATAAATAAAATAAAATAAAGCAGCCAGTTTCTGTGTATAGAATCAGGGAGACATAAATAAAAAATCATTACCCGGGCTAAAGGTGGCTAGACATTTCACAGCTTAGATGTGACCACAGGTCCACTGTCCACAGTCAGTACTTGATGATGAAGATCAACCTTCCCAGTTCCCAGGCTATTATATATTCTCCATATGTGCTCTCCACGTTGATATCTCCTTTCTGTTTTGTCATTCTTTTCATAGGACTTGAATTAAGATCCTTGGAGGACATGCTTATAGTAAATGTTTCAGTTCAAAAAAATTATACTTAAAATATTTAATAAAATATATGCTTCGTTTAAATTGATTTAAATTCATTTTTGTGCACAAATGAAACTTTTTTTTTCTTAATCCAGGAAATGGTATTTCGAGGAACAGACACGGTTGCAATACTTCTTGAATGGATCATGGCAAGGATAATCTTACACCAAGACATCCAAGCCAAAGTCCAGCAAGAGCTTGACACACATGTGGGGCACCAAAGGCACGTGCGAGAGTCTGACCTTCCGAACTTGCCCTATCTACAGGCCATAGTCAAGGAAGTCCTCCGAATGCACCCTCCAGGCCCATTACTATCATGGGCCCGTCTCGCTGTCCATGATGTCCACGTGGACAAGGTCTTCATTCCAGTTGGCACAACTGCAATGGTCAACATGTGGGCAATAACCCACGACCCGACCATCTGGAAGGACCCAATGGTGTTTAGGCCCGAAAGGTTCATTGAAGAGGATATGTCTATAATGGGTTCAGATCTTCGACTCGCACCATTTGGTGCCGGCCAAAGAGTGTGTCCTGGCAAAATGCTAGGTCTAGCCACAGTGCACTTGTGGCTTGCTAGATTCGTGCACGAATTCAAGTGGCTTCCGATGGAGCCAGTGGACCTTTCAGAGCGTTTGAGGCTGTCTCTTGAAATGAAGAAGCCGGTCATATGCCACGTCATCCCCCGTGGAATTATGAGCCAATGAAGCTAGCTAAGCTAGTGGTTATGAATAATAATTTGATTTACGAAATTTGTATACTAGTTATGGTGTGATTAGTGACTAGGGCGGGTTTGCATTATGTATATGTGGCTCAGAGCCTCAAAGTCGAGGTTAGGAAAGGACTTAAGGTCATCTCTAACCTCAACATATATAAAAACTAGAATCCCATATGTACTTACGTGACCTTTGGCTCATCAACACTGTAAAATAATGTTTGACTACTTATAAATTAAAGTTATTTGGTTGAATTAATTAATTTATATTCTATTCCTCCTAAAACTTCAACCTATTTGGGCCAAATTTATATTTGCGAGTTTTACAGGTTGTTTGACATGACCCACCCTCAATCCCCCGGGATTAAGAGCTAAGTCATGTTCCCGTCTAACTTACGCGTGACACGAAGGCTAAACCGACGTTCAACCTCAATGTGACACGTAAGTCAAACAAGGGATTCCCAAACGAACCGTTCAAAACTTCCGGACTTCTCAGAGCGCGCAGAATCTACTTTGGATCGCGTGTGTGATGCCTCCGTCTCTCCCTATCAACAGCCCGCACCGCAACAACCCGGAGGGTATCAAAAATACAAAAAGACTGTGAGTGGACAAAAATAAAGGATAAGTACTGAAAACAGGTTATAATAAAAGTACATTTATACCCTCCGTTTAAAAACCAATGCATGCATAATCAATTCATGTCAGAAAACCATTTCATATTCAATTACGAAAACCGAACTTATTTCCTTTTCTCAAATCCCGGGTCTCCGCCCAAAACCATCAAAATCCATAACATCCGGGTCATTGCCCAAAAACATCGGAAAACCATCATTGAGAACCATCATTATCCAATTCTCATCGAAATCCAAAACACATTTAAAAACACATTTCCATCCATCGAACTTGCTGGATTTATCCGAGTCTTTAAACTCCCGAGTCTTTAAACTCAATCCAGGCCTCAATATTGATAGGACCCGTCCCAATCCCACTGGGACCACCCGAGGACGTGTCCCACTCCCGTCTGACAACGACTCCAAACATACCAAAAGTACCCTTAAACGAAAACTATATACTTCAAATTAAACAAATAACGTTCAACAACATAGTTCAGAGTACTAAGTTGTCAGACAAGGGATAGTACAATACAAAACGTTAGCACAATAGTTAGAGTACATTATTTGGTGCTCAACCTACCCACTGGGGATGTACAAGTGTACAACGAACTAGACTAACTCTCTTCCTCCAGATCCTCCTCTAATCCTGTGTCACGGCCTGGAGGGGTCAGTAAAACATTTAAAGAGTGAGTGGGCCGAAAATAAATAGTTTATAAATCAATTTCATAATAAAGTAAATCATAAGGTTTTACCCCTCCGTTTTCCAAATCTTGCATGCATTGAAATCATAGTATCATAATAGAATCATAAACATAGAATCATATAATAATCAAAAGGGAAAACCAACATACTAGTGCACTGTAAAACCCAACCCAATAATGATGTCACGGTTCTAAGGCTACGCGTTGCCACTCAGGGTCTCAAACCCGAGACTCCCTTAGGTACATCAGTGCCCGGTATCCTGGTCACTGCCCGTGGTATACTAAACATGCCTTCCTGAGAGTAAGCAACCCAACGGGGGTTAACTCCACTCAGTTAGTGCCCCGTGACTACTCCAGGGTCCACCCAGGCCAACGACCCTCCCTGGAGGAGACAAGATAGAAAGGTAGGAAAGTACAGTACAATAACAATATAGTTTACCATATGTCCCCCGGACATCCCTGAACACATTCCACATATAATCTAGACGGGTCTCATGCCCAAAACATCATAATACGTAATTAAAGCATCCCCATATGGTACCCATAATAGTCTCATTTAAATTATAAAGTGGAATAGTAAAACAGTTTATGCATGCAATCCTTTTATAAATCAAAGAGCGCACTCACACACGGTCCTCGCTGCTCAACGACCACCTAAAACTGGTATTAACATATTCGAGAGTCACTAAAGGACCCTATTAGTTCAATACTAAAACCCTAGAACAGATCCGTCCCGAAAACATAGCCCGGACACTATTCCCGAGGCTTCAAATCCCATTTTGACAATCCTAACGATCTCCGATCGACACGAAACCACCACCATTGGATCTGTATCGTCGAAACCTTGAAAATGGTATCGGCCCCACCAAAATTACTGTTCACACGCGCCCCCCACGCACCTGGTCAACGCTGCTACAGTGTTGCTAACATCAGCATGACGTCATCTCTGACACATGTCAGAGGACACGTGGCACGCTCTGGTTGGCCCATGATATGAAAATCTTTGATAGGATGACGTCATCATGAGATCACTGCTGACGTCAGCATGATGATGTCATCAGTGCTACAGTACCGGGTCAACCCGGATTTCTGAAACTGGGTCGCCGCCGACCCGTGACTTGACCCGTTCCCAGAATCCATTTCTGGCCACCATTTTCGATAGGGTTTGTTCCTAAAGGGTCATCTAGGTCTGTTCTATGGATCTGGATCCTCAAAAATGGAAGAAAATGACGAGATCCATACCTGGGCTTCGAAGAAAACTCACGGCTGCTCCGGTTGTCTTCTTCGGCAGTCTCGTTAGTTTTCAATGTCCAAAACAGCTCCCTAGAGCTCGTCACTGATCCTAGGTTCCAAAAAAAAGGAAGGAAACCCAGACGTTAAAAGAGTCTCCTTCGAAAATTTAGAAAAACTGGGCTTCTCGGGTTTTGGTTCGTACCTCCGCCTTGTCGTCGTCGTGGGCCGTGTCGACCATCTCAACGTCTTCCTGGGGTTCTAACGGTTCTACCGTGGGCTTGGTTCGAGTCGAGAGGACGGGTTAAGGGTGCTCGGGTTTCCTAGATCCGTGTCTCCTGTCTCGGGTCTGGGTTTTCTGGGTTTTCAGACAAGGAGAAAGGAGGTGGTGGTCGATGGTGGAGATGAAGATGATGATGGTGGTGATAGTGGTCGTCGTCTGGTGGTAAGAACGGTGGTCGGCTGGGTGTTTGGTGTTGAGGGAAATCGGGTGTGTGTTTGTTCACGGTGGAGGAAGTATGTGTGTGTTATGAGAGAGATGAGGGAAACCGTGCAAAATAAAGAAAAAGGGGAGAGGGAGAGGGATGAACGGCCCAGATCAGTTTGGGTAGAAAAGATGGAGGGCTGGGGTTAAATGAGGGAAATAAATTATTTAAAAATAGACCAATAGGTGTAGACCCAACTTTATTGGAATAGTAATCTCTAGGATGAGTGACACTTGTCACTCATCCGATGGCTCAGATTAATCCTAGGGAATTACAAAGATTTGATTATTTAATTATTATTTACGTTTTGTTCTCGGTTCGTAAATTCCCACTAAACACTTTCGTGACCATAATTTTTTCATACGAACTCCGATCTCGGCGTGCTGCTTGTCTACGGATTTGTGACGTCCCGATCTACGTCATAGTCATGGGTCAAAGTCATAATTATTTTCCGGGTCAAAAGTCAAAGTTTCCCTCCTTCATGGGCAAAATAGTCATTTCACATTAAAATATTAATAATCGTGGTTCGGTTCGTTACAAATCTGAGTCTTTAAACTCCCGAGTCTTTAAACTCCCGAGTCTTTAAACTCAATAGGCCTATGGGGGAAATATTAATATCAGAGTCTTTAAACTCAATCCAGGTCTTTAAACCCGATCTGGGCCTGCCCCCGTCATATCATATCTGGGTCTTTAAACCCAATAACCAGATCCAGAAAATCCAATCCAAAAACCATTTCCAAAACCATGTCCAAATCCGAATTCGAAATCACCCTTTCGAATTCCAAACCGAATCCGAAATCAGCATCCCGAATCCAAATCCAGAATCATATCCATCATCCATTTCCAAATCCGAAACCATCATTCCGTAAGCCGGCATCCGAAATAATCATTCCGTAAGCCGGCATCCGGAATAATCATTCCGAACTATTCCGAACCCAAATCAGGAAACCCACTTTCAAGTTCGAAAGCCGAATCCCAAATCGTCATCCGGAAATCCATTTTCAAAACCCAAATCAAGTTTATCAAAATCACTTTTCCAAAATCCCTTTTAAGCCATTGAAATCAAATCATATTTCAAATCCCGAAATCAAATCATCAAAGCCATGGTCAAACCACAACATAATTGAAATCTCGTAAAACGTGCAAATACGTCATTTTCTCGAAATACGTGCCAAACCGTAAATCATTAATATCAATTCACAAATATAGAAATCACGTATAGAAAATATATAAAAACATATATGCATGCATCATAGGTTCGAAAGCAAATCCACTCACAGACCATTATGCTACTGCCTCGATACGCGCGCACTTATGCCGTTCTCGGCTAATCCGGTATCACCAACTTTCCCGAACCTGTCCAAATCCCATAATAAGGTCACTAACTACTTCATAAAGCTTATACTAAAGCCCTGTAATTTTCCCGAATTTTTAACTATTTTTAACCGAGGCCTAAAACCTACGGACATCCCGAAACATATCGAGAAGATGTCCGATCGACTCGAAACCAGTGCCAAAATGTTCGTTACATCGATTACATCATTCCACATGTTGAAAACTTCCCCAGACTAGGCCCCACACACCCTCACTCACCGTCCAAAGGGGCTGCGCGTCGGAGCCACGCGTCCAGCACAGTCGTCGTCTACCTCGGGTAAACCCGGTCCAGCCCGAACCAGCATGGCCGGTTTTCAACCATTTTCACTCCTTTAAATCCCATTAGCTTCGTCCTACTCTACACCCTCGATCTAACCATTAAAATCTGGAAATTAAATACAAAACCTTACCTCACAATCAACATGCAAAACTCGAACTTGCCCCCCTCTCTGGTTCCACGATTCCGGCCATCGTAGCCCCTGATTTCGATGCCAAACAGTCCCTAGGATCGTCCAAAACAACTCCTAAGCATCAATAGAAAGTAAAACCACCTAAACCTCAAGTTACCATTTGTATAGAAAACTTACCACGTCACGGGTTCTATGGCCACCGTCCACGGCAGGCCTCGAACTTGGTTTCGATCGACTTGATAAGCTCTCCTAAACATCCTTCTTGTAACCAATATGATCTTCTCTTGTCCCAAAGTCCAATTGCCATTTAACTGAAACAGGGCACCTAATCCTCTCTGTTTTCCCCAGTCCTCAAACCATCGTCCACAACGGCTTGACTTCTTGCCACCAACCTACTCCTCTCACCTTCCTGCATCATTTTCCTTCAGACCATATGACACGACCCACCCTCAATCCCCCAGGATTAAGGGCTAAGTCATGCTTCCGTCTAACTTACGCGTGACATGAAGGCTAAACCGACGTCCAACCTCCATGTGACACGTAAGTCGGACAAGGGATTCTTGACTGAACCGCTCAAAACTTCCGGACTTCCTAGAGCGCGCAGACTGTACTGTGGATCGCGTATGGGATGTCTCCGTCTAACTCAACCAACAGCCCACACCGCGACAACCTGGAGGGTATAAAAACATGAAGAGAATGTGAGTGGACAAAAATAAAGGATAGTTCAAAAAAAGTTATCAGAAAACACAATTACATTTATACCCTCCATGTAAAAACCAATGCATGCATATCAACAACCACATCGTAAAACCATTCTATATAAACAAACCATTTAAGAAAAACCGAACTCATTTTCTTTTTCTCAAATTCCGGGCCTCAGCCCAAAACCATCGAAATCCATATCATTCTGGCATAGCCCAAAACATCGGAAAACCGTTATTAAAAAAAAACCATCATCATCAAGTCTCAGTGAAATCCAAAACATATTTGAAACCACATTACCATCCATCGAACCTGCTAGATCTATCCGAGTCTTTAAACTCAATCCAGGCCTCAATATCCGAGTCTTTAAACTCCCGAGTCTTTAAACTGAATAGGCCTACGGGGGAAATATCAATATCCGTGTCTTTAAACTCCGGAATCTTTAAACTCAATCCGGGTCTTTAAACCCAATTCAAGCCCGCCCCCGTCATAATCATATCCGGGTCGTTAAACCCAAAAACCAGATCTAGCAAATCTAATCCAAAACCATTTGAAAACCATTTTCCATTTCCGAATCAGAATCCGCAAGCTCATCAGGATCCCGAATCCAAACCCAGAACTCATATCCACAACCGTTTCCAAATCCGAGTCCGAAACCATCATTCCGTAAGCCGACATCCGAAATAACCATTCTGAACCCAAAACTCGGAATTCCACTTTCAAGTTCTCAACCGAATCCAGAATCGTCATCTTGGAATCCGATTCCAAAACCCGAAAACACATTTCTCAAAACCACTTTTCTGAATTGGGCTTCGAGCCCGAAATCAGTTTCCAAAATCCGTTTTAAATCTTTGAAATCAAATCGTATTTCAAATCCTGAAATCAAATCCTCTAAACCAAAGTCAAATCACAACATTGATCGAAAACTCATAAAACGCGCAATTCCATAAATATCTCGAAAACCGTTCAAAACCATAAACCATCAAGATCATAAATCAAATCATAGAATCACGTATAAAAACATATATGCATGTATCATAAGTTAGAAAGCAAAGTCCACTCACAGACCATTTCGCCGCTGCTTAGATACGCGTGCACCTATGCCGTTCCCGGCCAATCCACTATCACCGGCTTTCCCCAACCTATCCAAATCCCATAATAAGGTCACTAACTACTTCATAAAGCTTATACTAAATCCCTGTAATTTTTCCAAATTTTTAACTATTTTTAACCGAGTCCTAAAACCTTCGGACATCCCGAAACATATCGAGACGATGTCCGATCGACTCGAAACCAGTCTCAAAATGTTCGTTATGTCGATTATATCATTTCATATGTTGAACAGAAGCCCAGAATAGGTCCCACGCGCCCTCACGCGCCGCCCAAAGTGGCTGCGCGTGGGCTTCACACCTGCTATAGTGTCACCTTCAACCTTAGTTCAACCCGGTTCAGACCGGTTCGAACCGATCTCTGCAACTCGAACCGGCGTTCACGGTTTTGTGTCCATTTCCAGTCCATTTTCAGTTCTTTTAATCCCTTTAAATTCGTCTAGTGATTTCGTACATTACTACGGTTTCAAAACTCACAATTAGGGTGTATACAGTACCTTCCAAAGCAAAGATCGAATCGAATTTTTCTCCTCCTCTGTTTTCTTGCTTCTCCAGCCACCGTTGGCCATGGTTTCACGTCCTATGAACTCACCTGAACTTCCAGATCAACACTCAATTAACGAAATCGACCAACATCCAATAATTTATGGCTTTCCATTGTTAATCAAAAGCTTACCTTCCACGAGTTTCACGGCCACCGTCCATGGTAGGCCATCCTTCACTTCTCCTCAGGCACGTCTCACCCTTCTTATCACTTTCTGATCAATTAAAACCGCCAGTAGTGGCCTAAACTGAATATTCAGTTTCGAATTCAAAAATAGAACTTACTGCTCCTTCCTCTATTCGACCACCACCGTGCACGACTGCTATCCATGACATCACCACCATAATCCACATCACTTATCTTCTCGTTTTGTTCACACGACACAACCAATTGAGGCTAGCTGAGAGGGGGGTTTGAAGTCTCGTAACTTGGGTCTCTGTTTTTGTTCTTCAACACACACACACACACACACGACCCACGACCGTTTAAAACTGAGTTAAGACGGTGGATGAGGATTCTACCACCATCCAAGACAGTCCAGGTGTCCAAAATCTTGTGGACACCAATTCGAGAGCAAGCCAAGTGTCCCTCTCTGTCTGGGCACCAATCCCAATGCAGGAAATGTCTAAAATGCCCCTAAAGGACAAATTACCATTTTGCCCTTCGTAATCCCTAACCCGTAACTTTATCGTCCGAACTCCGATGACAACGTGCCGCCTATCGTTGTACTCCGAGAATCGAGACCTACCAAACGGTCCTCAAAGTGCGTGAAAAGTCCATGTCGTTTGAAAAGTCAACAAAGTACCCTTATTCAGCAAAATCACCAAAGTACCCTCAACTTCCGAACGTCATAACTTTTTCCTCGGATGTCGGAATCGGACGTGCCACCTGTCTATGAACTCGTGACGTCCCAAACTACGTCACGGTCATCGGTCAACGCCCATTTGACCCTCCGATCGAAAAGTCAATATTTTACCCAATTTCAGGGGTAAAATCGTCATTTCGTACCGTTCGTCTGAACGCATCCAACTAATCACCGATTAACTCCACTAATCCGTCATTAACAACTAATCTAATCCTGATTCCCGGGGCGGGCTGTTACACCATACCTACAGCTGATCAAGTTTGAGAGGGTCAAGTTCTTGCAATCATCTCTGTCTCTGTTTCCTCTCCCTCGCAGAGCAGTCACAAAAACACACACACACACACATCATGATTCCATTATTTAAAAACAGAGAGGCGGTTTTCCAAGGTTCCATACCCTTCCAGACAGGGGAAAAGTGTCCAAATACGAGTGGGCATAATTCCCCAAAATAGCCACATGTCCAATTGTAACAGGGTACAGCAAAAAGACCAAATTGCCCATACTCTTGCAAAATTACCATTTTGCCCTTGGCGGTTTTAGACCTAAATCCGAACTTACCGACGTCCGAAGATAGCATGCTACCTTTCGTTGTACTCAAGGCATCGAGACCTATCTAACATCCCTCGAAATACGTGATAATTCCATGTTGTATAAGAAGTCAACAAATTGTCCCTTTTAACCAAATTACCAAAATACCCTTAAACTTCCGAACATCATAACTTTCTCCTCAGATGTCGGAATCGGACGTGCCACCTGTCTATGAACTCATGACGTCCCGAACTACGTCACAGTCATCCGTCAAAGTCCATTTGATCGTTCGAACCAAAATTCAACCGTTCGCCCATATCGAGGGGCAAAATTGTCATTTCGCACCGTTCGTCCAAAAGCATCCAACTAATCACCAATTAACTTCACTAATCCATCATTAATCACTAACTTAATCCTAATTTCAGGAACGGGTCGTTACATTGTTGGTTTAATTATTTTTGAATTAAGACAAAATTTAAGTGGGTGGTTATGACGACAGATTGCTAAGTTAAGAGCATTTGCAGCAAAGTAGTCAAATTTAACTTTTGAACAATTTTAATTAAAAATTTATCTAACGGCATAAAAATGGGCATGCAACAGACTAGGTAAATTGAACCTAAAATTTATTTTTTCTATTAGGACTAGCTACTAGTAGTGAATTGCCTCCCTCTAACTATTTTTTCATCTCGTTTCTCTCTCCTATCTCCTTTATCCTCTTCATCATCTCTTCTTCACAAACTCTCTCATTCATTCTTAAAACTCATCATCATTTGTATTCACAAGGTCTAAATATTTGTGGGTTATCCAAAAATACAAAGAAAAGGAAACAAATTTTCAATTTTCTTTTTGTTTAGGGTTGTTGAGGGTGAAACTAAGTGGGGGTCCGAGCCGACTGATGTTGAAGACTCAGTGGATGAGTTGTGATTAAGGGTGAAATTTCACTCAAACCCAGATTGACTTGGACTTTTTGTATCGGGTTGTGAAAATTTTGATTTTTTTTCCTTCCAATATTTGGGAAATGGAGGTTTTGATGTTTCATAACTTTCAAGCGACGATCAAGAAAGCCGATTTGCCGCTTGCGTATGATAATTTTATGTAATGACCTTGAAATTCGAGAAAATTCATTTTGAAAAAGAAAAGTAAGAGAAAATGACAGTTTTTCCTTTGTGTGGTTAAAAGTTGACATTTTGACTCGGGTACTTTTTGGACTTCGTGTGAGTACTGTTACATAGGTCTCAGAAATTGGAGTACGGGATAGGAATATCGAAATCAGAGGTCAGATAATTTTCTTACGGGTCTAAGAAGATCAATGATATTTTGATAATTTTGGCATAAAGGATAATTTGGTAATTTCATATGAGGAGCTCAAGGTTAATCCAAAATATTTTCCCTCCCTTATCTCTCAGTCTTCCACTGACCTTCCTTTGTTTATATATATATATATATATATATATATATATATATGTGTGTGTGTGTGTGTGTGTGTGTGTGGACATATGAGTATGAACTTCGGTGAAGGGTGGCCGTAAAAGAAAAAAAAGAAAGGTGAAGGAAAACGTGAGGGAGAATTAGTCAGGGAGAAGGAGAGAAGAAGGAAATGAGGGAGATAAAGAAGAAATAAAAAGACATACAAAAGGGTGGTGGTCTGGGATGAACCCAGATCTTAAACTCGTGAAGCTAAGTTTTTGGTCGTGGGCTATGAAATCATTTTAAAGCCTCCTAGAGTCCAACTAAGGATACTAGAATGTTGATTGAGTCCCTAAGATCAATTTGGAACAGAAAGAAAGAGGGTTTGGGCATGTGGAGTAGCAAGAAAGATGTTGGAACCATGGCCGAAGTTCAAGGAATCAAACAGTTTTGTTGAGGTGAGTTTTTCTTGATTTTGAGTTCATGGATCTCTTTCTGGAATTCCTCAAACGAATTTGGACGTTTAAAACATGAAAAATGATGAAGAAACAGGTACTTCCAAGTCAGGTTAGGGTCGCGATTCGGGCGACCCAAATTACAAGAAATCAGGTCTAGAACTTGAGGAAGATGATGAATAGTACCCAACGCAGACCACGTGCAGGGACTTGCGACAGCGCGTGGGTTGGAATTTGGGATTTTGATCAACATACTTTTTAATGTTTTCGATGTTACAAGTCTAATGGTACAACTTTCGAGATAATCAGACATCATCTCGAGATAATTTTAACTTTCCGAAGTGTTATGTATTATTCTAAATTCGTTTAAAATCTTGGAAAATTAGAGGATTAAAATATGAGTTATTTGGGATGATAATCCTTAGAAGTGATTTATGACAGGTGGTAAAGATTTCAGAAACTTACAAAGAAGCATGGAAGTCGGATCTTGACTGAATGGACAGTGTGCAGGTGAACATTTCTTTACTTTCTACTATTATGCATGCATATTTGAGAATTTTAAATGTTTTACGACATGATTTCTATGATGTTCGTTTGATTGTGATTTTATGTGATTTTTGGTGATTTTACGGAAATTATTTGACTGCACATTTTATGAGATTTTACATGATTTGTATTTTGGGCTTATGATCGGATTTTGAGACATGGCTTTAGTTTTAGAAGTTGATAATTTTTTTTTTCAAAGTGGGTTTTCTCAATATTTATGTATAGTGCCTGTTTCTTGAATAACCCTCGGATGGCTGGGTTAAGTTTAGACGATGTATCCCTAGGTGGCCACTTGGATGTTGTATCTCCGAGTAGTTGGGTTATGTAGTTGATGCTTAGATGTTGTATCCCTGAGTGGAAACTCGGTAACTGTATCCCCAAGTGGCTGGCCTACTTATAGTGCGGTTTGATTATGTGGTTGGCGCTCAGATGCTGTATTTCTGAGCGGACACTCGGATCTTGTATCCCCAAGTGGTTTTATGTTGGGATGATGGGAATTCAGGCATCAAGGAAAGGTTGGTTATGTGTGATTGTTACTGTTATGCATTGGTAGTTTTGTATATGAGTTTATTTACGAATACTAGTTGAGTTACTGATGTTTGCATGTATTTCGAGATTTCTTGTTTACTATTCATTTTATTGAGATATAATGACTTTTCACATGCACACATATTTTTATAAGATGAAGGGTAAATTACGTATGTTTCCGAACTATGTTTTAAATTATTTTTTTTATGTTCACTCACACGTTTTTGTGATTTTGATAACCTTCTAGGACTGTTGCACGAAATTCAAGGCTATTCGAGAGATAGAGGCATGAACTGAAAGGAGTATAAGTATCCCTTGTCTAAGAAGCGTAAATGCGCCAATCTAGAGTGCTTACCAGACGAGAGTAGGACCATATGTCATTTTTAAAGTATTATAGAGACTGGTCTTGTCAACTTGGTATCATAAGAAGGTTCTGAGTTGTGCTTGCTGATATCATGCCTCCGAGATGCGAGCCTCATGCACGGCCTGATAATGTGATGGGTAAATGAGCTCAAGATGGTTATAGGACTGGAATGGATCATGATGGTTAGTTTGAATAGTGAATGTTACGTACGGAAGGAAAAAAAAGGTTCTGTGAGTCCAGATAGTAAGTGAACTTAGAGATGAAAGCCATATTATTTTGTTGCCATGTTGGATCCGGATGTGACAAATGAATAAGTTTTCCAGTTAGAGTAAGTGTGTGAGGTTCTTTCCATCCTATTCGACGCATATAGTGTTTTGACATTTGAGCATATCAGTGACGACATATATAATGAATCTCGAATTAGTACTCCAATAGAAGTCAGGATATCTAATTTAAGATTGGATATAAATCCAGATATTCACATAGGACTTGAAAAAAGAGTCGGACTTTGGGAAATTAGGGCTTGAGAAGAGCCGGAATTTGGAAATTAATAAGGGTTGGGGTGGAACACGAGACGATGTTACGAGCCCAGTACGTCTAGTTATTGAACGTATAAGTTGAGATTGTGTAATGATTTTGGGTAGCTCAATGAGGTGAAAATATGAAATAAATATCCCTTGCCTTGGGGATAAGTGATTGATTTGAGCAATTGAGAAAGGCTAGACCCTTTTTTGAAATTGAATTTTGACCAGGATAACATAAGTCAAGTAAGGAAGAGTGATGTTTTGAAAAAGGCCCTATAAATGAGATAAAGGTCATTGTGAGTTCTCAGTAAAGATATTTGGATTAATTAATGCCCCAATAATATTTATGGATTCATAAAGGTATTTTGACTGTTCTTGATGTGATAAGGATTAATACACTAGTGGAGGACTAGTTGCATGTAAGTGTAGTACATGTTAATTTGGGCTAATTAGTGAAATTATTTAGGGCATGTATTACATGTTGTTGGAATTAAGATGGATCCCACGCAGAACTGAGATAGTAATCTATTAGAAGTACAAAAGTTAGGAAGTTTTGTGATTGGCAGGACACTACCAGAAGGTTATTAGCGATTGTAGTATTGTTGATTTGTGGACGAGGAAGATGAAAATGGGAATAAAGGAAAAAGCTCTGGACCTAGGGCAATTTGAACGCAACGAAACCCCATAGATCAAAGGGTAATACAAAAGTTTGGATGAATGTAGATGGATTTATAAGTTAGTCCAACTCTTACCAGTAAGAGAAAATTTTTGCATGGAATAATATGAAGAATGGTTGATTGATTAAGTTCCAAGGATTACATTGAGATTTTGGCAAAAAGTTGCAGGAGTTTGTTAAAATAGCATTACATTTTAGCATTGCTATTGACCTTCAAATGGATTATCAGCCTGATAAGACCGTTCATATCTTGGAAAATGTGATGAGGGTATTATGAGATTTAATAGATATGGGAAATTAAGTTCTCGTTATATTGAACTACATGAGATTAGCTTAAGGATAGGTCTAATGGTTATAGTTTGGTATTATCCTCAGAACCATTTCAAAGTCTTGCTGTGTTTATAGATACTTAGGAAGTACTCACATGATGAATCATATGTGTTGAAACGACAGCTTATCGAGTATCGAAAGGACTAGAGGTTTGAGGAACAACCTATGCAGATTTTAGATTGTAAGATAAGGTGTGGAAAACATTTTACATTGTGACTTCACATGTTAGTAGTGGTATGGCTACTAGTTTAAGACTCGAATATGAGTTAGGATAGTGGAATGAGAAAATTATAAGAAAAGGGAAGGATAAACAGTGAAAGGAAATTGGAGAGAATGTATGTCCTTTTTTCAGGGTGTTTGGTTATGAGCTTGGAATTGAAAAAACAAGTGTTCTAGAACATTTATGGACACCCTGCGGTTAATTAAAGGGTGAATAGTGACGATAATGCCTGATGCTTGGAAAAGTTAGTGGTGTCATGCATTTAGATATTTTAGGACTCAAACGTGAGTCACACTATTGGTTTGAGATTTGAAAGAACTCGGAATTGAGAACTATAGTTCCAAAGGAAGTTGGAAAATGAAATTATTGATTACAATTTCAAGTAAACAATAGGAGTTTGGAACGAACTCGAGTTATGGTTGCAAGTCCAAGTTATCGTAATGTTTTATCTTGGTGTTAAGTCAATTATTAGTATTAAATAAGTTTTGCATGAATTGGATACGAATATTTCATGGTACTTTGTTGGAGTGGTACTTGAGTTTAATCCCAATATGGTAAAGTCTTGACTTGGAATGTGAGTGTAACGACCTAGACTTTCATCGAGGGTAAAATCGAAAAAGTTG
The DNA here is from genome assembly GCA_032719365.1 of Prinsepia uniflora. Classification (NCBI taxonomy): domain Eukaryota; kingdom Viridiplantae; phylum Streptophyta; class Magnoliopsida; order Rosales; family Rosaceae; genus Prinsepia; species Prinsepia uniflora. Next base: position 26,552,696 of record CM064863.1, read on the forward strand.
GAAGCAATTGACCATTTTGCCCTAGTTGACTTTCTGGTCAAAGTCAAAGGGTTGACTTTGACTTACTAAGGTCAAAATGTTGGCTTTTTTATCGGGATAGTCTTTAGCGATTTCGACACTGCCGTTAGGAAGGTCACGGCTTCCTGATTTCGTCGATAGTCGACATGCTTAAAACAGAGTTCAGATGGATTCGTTTTTGAGAGGGGCATTTTAGTAATTTTTCAAGGAGGGGCATTTTGGTAATGTCCTTGGTAAGATTTTTGTTATGGCCAAATAAGGGAAGGAAAAGTGTCCTTATCCCTTTGATCATTGTGCCATCTGGGTGATGGTGTGTGAGTTAATATATGTAAGTTGTGAGTGTGTTGTGTATTTTGGAGATGGCTCGGCCAAAAGAGAAAAACAGGGGAAAATTTGTGAAGGATTGAAGAAGGAATTATGGGAGTGAAATAGAGGTGGAGAAAGTGTTTGAAAGAGGGAGAAAGTCGTGAGTGGAAGCCTATGTCTTTCATGAATTTTGAATTTTTGGGTTCGATGAATTGGACCTGGGCTGATCGAATTGAGGTTTTGAACCTCTTATTTGAACTACTACAAGCAAAAACGTCGAAAGACAGAAGGAACAGACGCAGGGTTAAGCCCAAAACAAGTTTTGATTTTTGAGCTTGCGGTTGGGTTCGAAACTGGGGAATTAAAGGTAAGGAAACATCAAATTGAGTTCATAGCTTTGTTCCTGTAGTAATTCCAAGTAGATTGGTGTAATCAATTATGGAAATTGGGTTGTAATTGAAGAATTCGAAAATGGGTCGCGAAACCGGGTCGGAACTCGAGTTACAGACCCGATTCTGTGAAGAAGCCGATGAATAGTCTCTTGGTGCGTGTGCTCATGCGCTGCTGCTTCAGGCTACGCATGGGGTCGTGTGCCAGGGATTCTAGTGATTCGTTCAACATGAATTTTAGTGTTTTCGACGTTACAGACATTTTGGCACAGGTTTCGAATTGATCGGACACCGTTTTAGGGTAGTTTTGAGTGTTAAACTAATAGAAATATTCAAAAACATATCCATGGAGCCAGAATAACTTCATTGATTTGGAGGGCGAGTGGTGAAAGAGTACTCCAATAATTTTTTTTGCCTATCGTGATTATGGATTCAAATGATGGTTTAGGTGATATTCGGAATGAAATGTCAATGCAATTAGAATCTAACAAGGATGATTTCAAATATGTTTGCCACATTTTTGGGTGTTAGGCTCTTCGGCCATGATAAAAAAACCATTCACTGCTCGTCACATATCTTCTGCTTCGGTCCATGTGACATAAAGTTGTGGGGTTAGCTTCCCATGCTTAATGATGGCTACCGAGATTATGATAAATTCCTCACTTATTTGATTCTTTCATTTTTCTCTAAAAGGTCATTAGAAGACTCTGGTGTTTCGGTGTTGTGGATCACGAATCCCGAGTTCGAAATTGAGGCAACCCCTAATCAGATTGGATCACCACATTTTATCCTGCCTCGTTTGGTTTTCCGTCCTCAGGGTCACCTTTGAGTAGTATACCCTTTATCCTATTGATGCATTCGTTACGCTAATGTTTGGACCATACACTTGTGACACATTTGAACACTTGATGGTAAGAACGAGACTTCAATGAGAATTTGGGGGTGTATGTACCATGGGACTTCTCTCCTCAACCTTGCCTGGAAATTCGATGCTCCAACTTATTACGAACTGATACCTTGAATCGAGTAGTTTGTTGAGGACCTTTTTGAACATGTTTGACCTAGTTGGTTGGACCCAAATTCTATTTACTATTGTACACCCATAGTCGAATAGAACACAATGACGTACTCAAACTCCCTCCGATTCGGAGTACAAGGGTGATGTTCTTGTCCCACTGTCACTAGTGATAATCTGTCCTAATCCGAGACATATCCATTGACCAGACAATTTTTAATCGAGGATTGAGCGATGATTTTCATCTTGTGGTGTAGGAACATGCCCTGACTCATACCTGCTTCACTGGAGATGACTTTTCGACTGCCATAGGTATTGTCGAAGTTTACTCTGGGACTAGTCAAACTAGTCTTGGACACGAGAATTTTCTTTAACCACGCTTTGGGACTTTTGTGAGGTTAGTAAACGAACAAGTAAAATTAATGGTCCTACTACAATAGTAAGCTTGCACCATGGACCAGAGCAGACTTGACTGCAAACTTACAACTAAACGTTAATCTGAGTCATGGTCGCAGTATTGAAACTCTATTAGAAGTGGGACTAACCAACCATAACTCATACCGTAGCAGAGGTGGACTCCAGCATGGAAGATCTTAATCACTTTTCACGCATGTTGTCCGGACCTTGTTCAGGCACATCTTCAATATTCGTTAGTGGTAACTTTTTTTTCCCAGATTTAAGCCACTAATCATTACTCAGGAACGTTTGACTACACTTTGACCCTGAGTCGTAGGGTATCATATTGTCACACTATTCATTTTTTTAGTAAATGCATAAGCTCTCTCTTAAACTACCTCATCCTTGTATTCTTTTTCCTGACGCCACTTGAGTGTGGAGTGACATATCTATCTCATGGACTATTCTTTCCCTTTTTTGTTCAAACTTAATAGAAGTCGAATTTGGGACGTTCTTGAAATGTATTGAAAGAAGAGTTAGACACTTCCGTGACGGAAGCTATCACATATTACAGAGTAAAGTAAGGTTTTCTCCTTTGGCGTTATTGCTCCACTCCACTCCATCCCTTCTGAGAGTCTACTATGTTATGGGTGACAGAACCTTACTCATGAGATGTGATGGACCTTCATAAGTAATCGATACCTCCCTATTGATTTGACAAGTCAAGCTTCACGAGAATTGAGAGAATACTAGAGGAATCATTAGTTGGGAATTTTCGGTCTGAGGCACGTTGTACTATCCCATCCTCTTCTGAAGACCAAATTGAATCAGGCGTGTACTTCGCGTCTCCTGTGTCCTTGTGATGTACCATTGGATTAAAAGAATCATTTAGCTATGTTAGCTATCCAAAGTACCCCTTAACACGTATGGTCCGAGTTTCCACTACCCTTATTGTTAGAGATTGATTGGGTTTACCTATTCCTATCCCAAACTTGGACCGCTGTTGTTACGAAGAACTACACTAGGTTTCCTTTTAACCTCGAGGTCGCTCAATATTAGCTATTTGATTTTGAGTTGGACACCTTGAACCATAGTTTGGGAGAACCGTTACGAAGGTTGTTTTAGTTGGTGGTTATTTTGGACCCCATCGGACCCTTATGTTGGGAATCACCACTACTAATGGGAAGTTCAGAAGAAACTACTGATCTCTTGCCAGACGGATTTTCGAAGTTGTTAAACTAACTAAATTGAAACTAGTTACTTTGTGAGATAGTTGGAACGTTGGAGTTTCCTATACTTGACCTACTCGGTTTATTGGCGAAGGGGAGAGTCAAACTAACCGAGCGTGTTTGTTATTTCTCTAAGCCGAGACTAAACGTTGATTAAGGAACCCTTACAGGGTACTCAAGCAATTATTCAGGAAACATCTAATTTTTTGTATCATTTGAAGGAGATCGTTATGGATTACTTGTGGTGAATAGAGTGATACCCCGATAGCTTGATGTCTGTGGCATAACGAATCCCTTAATAAAGCACTCCTTTATTGGACCCCACGAGGAAATTGAATCATAATTGTGAGGGCGAACGATTTATGAATACCTGTTGAGAGTTGTACCGTTAATCAGCATTAACCAATTTTCGAGGATGAAATTTCTCTAAGGGGGGTAGACTGATACATCCCATACTAGAAGGTAGAATTAATAAAATAGTGAATTTACCGATTTACCCTTGAGACCTTTCGCGTCGGACTACCCTAGTCTAAGGATTATTGGATTGGACCGAATTTTCCCATTTTGTCAACTAAGCCAAAAGCTGTTTTATTGTTCAACATAGTACTAATGGTCTCAAGCAAGGCTAAGGCCCATGCGTTGGAGGCCCAAACCTTAAAGAAATACCCCAAACCTCTTTTATGGACTTTAAGTTAAATTCAGGCCTAAATCTCTAGCCCAAGATCAATTGGGTGATGTTAATTGATTGTGAGGGGGAACCTGGTCCTATCTGGGACACACACACACACACACACACACACACACACACACACACACACACACACACACACACACACACACACACACACACACACACACACACACACACACACACACACACACACACACACACACACACATATTGAATCAAACCCATTTTGAATGCTGAGTGGCTTTTAGGGTTGTATCGACCTCCTCTGACCGTTTACCTTGTGATTTCGAGCGAGGAACTACGATGACAATGTCAAACCGACAGCCCGCCTAAGACCCGAAAGATACCTGATGAGTGTGAGCATGTTTAAGGTAACCTTTGAGCCCAAATTTTGACTCCAAATGGTTTAACACAATGAGTACTGTTGTTTGAGATGATTGCATGTGGTTTCCTGGTTTGAGGAATGACAATGTGTAACAGACCTGTTTTAGACACGCGAACCACGACCCGAGGATTCCAGACTCTAGAGCAGGTAATATTGATTCCTATTATCTCCATTAGGTTTGTGAGGCTATGCGGATTGTCTTGAGTTAATTGCATGGCCTTTTTTTGGCAAGGTTAGACCTAGGACGATGCACGATGTTCTTCGCGGATTTAAGACCTTTCAAGGGTTTTGAGTTCGATTTAAGCTTCTAAAGGTATAAATTCAAACACTATACTAAGTTAGGAACTGTAGACGAAATCCTGAGTGAAATGCGTGGTTTTCTACTTTTCAGGCCGCCGTGAACGACGGCGGGGACGGTGGTCCGATCGTCTTCTCCGACTAGATTTCGACGACTAGACCTGTCGTCAAAGTTGATGGATGTCGTTAAAAGTTAAAGGAATATGCTAACGGTGTTAGCATATTCCATTAGATTCTAATGGTGCCAAAGCAGAGCCTGTTAAGGAATATTTCCTAGAAAATGCCAAACGTATGGGACTATGCCACACGTGTGACACTATGCACACATGTGAGCTCTATAACACGTGCGCAGGGATTAGTGACGCTTGCATGGGGGCATATGGGCCCGCATGACAAGCTCTTAAGGAACCCAGCCAGCTCTTAGGGGCGCGTGAGCCACTTTTCCGACCCACGGCGACGCATGGGCACACTTTTAGATCATTTAGGATCATTTTTCGCAGTTTTTCAACCCTAAAAAGGTACGTAGGGTCGATTTTCGATTCCCGACAGCGTATATGCTCTGTTTTCTAGGTCTCTGTTGCGTGTGGGAGCAGTTTCTGGGGTATTGGGTGGTTTTGAAAGTGTCTAGGCCCGTGTTAAAAAAATTCTAGGCTTCTTTTTGGGCCACCCTTGAGTATTTTGACTCGTGTATTGGGCGTTATTAATTACAACTTTTGTGGGTGATTACCTAGGGAAAAATGGACTTGGGAGCTCGAGAGTTGCTTGATTTGTCAGGTGTCCGACTCCCCAACTAGAGTGAGTGGGCCCCTTTTCCCTAAAATTGATTTTATATTATTTATACTCGCACATTTTACGATGTTTATATACTTGATACTAGTTGAGCATGCATATATTGTTATCTATTATTTGTGGTATATGATTGTGAAGGATGATTTACTATGCTTATCCGGTCATGCTGATATACTGTAATATGACACGGTAAGTATACATAGTTGTATGTATCGAGTCACATATTGCATTGTATACGAATCCTTAGGACATTGATGAGATTGAGATATTAAGAACCCACTTAGGAGTCTCTAGTATCATGTACCCGTATGTATGACCCCCAGACCAGCCTCCACATGATTGATATTCCGAGCTGCTCGTAATACTAGTTAATAGTTCACCAACTTATTCCCCGAGCTCTAGGGGACTTGAGGTGACGGTGTAAGGCACCTAGCTTTCATGTGGTTGAGGTACCGAACAAGGATATTCAGTATATGTTTTGAGTTTGAGACTCGAGGCGACTCATAAGCAATTATGACGTGGGTTGATATTGTGGCATATTCATGGTTTCTACATGGCTCATTTGTGCATAGAAGCTAAATTAATATTTTATAATTGTTATTCATATATCTCGTATTACGTGCATGTATGTTGTAATTCTTTTGGTTTTATTCAAAAATGAGGGGTTAGAATATGTTTTATTGAAAACGATTTTACACTAAAATAACAACTGGGTCCACTCACCCTTTGTGTTTTTTCAAATCCCTCAGGTTTCAGAGGCGCGCACATACTTCGAGGAGTTTGGATACTGCTCTGACACTCATTCCCGGGCACGGAGTGAGGTCGATGGTACAAACGGGTATTAGTAGGTATTATCCTTGTGTGTGATCATCAATAAATGTCGTCCATGCTCTAAGCTTCCGTCTTTGGGTGAAACGTGATCAGTTTCACTGGTTAGGTTTCATCCGACCCTCCAAAACGCATCGTTTTAACTTGGCTTATTACATAAAATGTACCCAGAACAAGCCAACAATTCTTAATATGTACCAGGAACCGAATTTTGCCTCAGTGTGCACGAGGAATAGGTACACTGTAAAAAACGTTGCACCATTTAACGGATATTTTAGTTAACAGATATTTTAGTTAACGTCGTCTAGGATAATTATATAGAAGGGTATTTTATTCATATTTGCATCTTCCTCCCTCATTTTCTTGCTGCATCTTCCTCGAATTGTCAACCATTTGTCCCATCTTCTCACTCTCCGCCTCGAGGTGAACTGCTTATTAGGTTCTATTTCCAGTTTGAACCTCCCAAATCTCTAGAACTTAAATTTTTTCGTCAACCGTTTGACCGGTGCAATACCCAAGCCCTTCTCGGTTTCCCTCAGTTCGCTTTCACTCAAAACCCGGGACACTGTGGCTCTCCGGTGCAGACCTGCAAGGGTACAGTAAACGACCGTACCTGACCAGGATCCAATTGAACTATTGCCTATCCTGTAATGTCCGCGAGGAATCCTTCTGTTGTTGCATCCACTCTAGAGACAATGGACGGTAAAAATTGATGCAGAAATCTGACGTGTACGCTTTTGGCGTTCTGCTGCTAGAGGTTCTTACAGGGAAGTGCCTCTTCGTGGTAGATAGTGGCGGGCCTGGGGTGGGTACGGCGGGCTTATGGACCTGCCGAGGTGGGTCCTGTCTATGGTGAGAGCGGAATGGACGGCGAAGGTGTTTGATTTGGAGCTGATGAGGTATAAGGACATTGAGGAGGAGATGGTTGGGCTGTTGCAGATCGCGATGACTTGCACAGTCGCTTCGCCTGCTCAACGACCCAGAATGAGCCAGGTGGTAAAAATGATCGACGAGATCGGGGGTTCGGCGGGTTCGCCGGGTCATGAGGCGTTTGACTCTACGTCGGAGTCTCCTTCCATAACAAAGGATACTTGCCCAGCTAGTCAATGATCGCACCAACCGTTGTTAACGACATTGTGTTGTAAATCCATGGGTTTTCTTTTGTTAGCTTCGATTCCCATGCTTTGCTTATTTAATTTCACAATTTCTGTTCTGCTAATTACATGAGTATGAATGTATGATTGGACACAATGGCAAAAAACAAGGCTTATTACTGGTGGAAGATAGATGAGTTGAGGAAGATGATGAAGTAAGAAGATGAGGGAGGAAGATGCAATTATGACTAAAATACCCTTCTATATAATTATCCTAGACGGCGTTAACTAAAATATCCGTTAAATGGTGCAACGTTTTTTATGGTGTACCTATTCCTGGTGCACACTGAGGCAAAATTCGGTTCTTGGTGCATATTAAGAATCGCTGGCTTGTTCTGAGTGCATTTTAAGTAATAAGCCTTTTAACTTTGATGGCTTCGTCATTTGGACGTCGTCGTCCAGATGTTGGCCAACATGTCTCGACTTTCGTGCCATAAATAGGTTTTTCGGGTCGGGATATGTCATTGATAACGAAGGGTTGTTACTTGTAAACCATTAGCTAGGTGGACATAAAAAAAAATGTCTTTCCAAAGTCGTAAGTCATTAGGTTTCATATTCATTCATGATTAACTAACTCGTTTCTAGTTTGAAAATTATCTAATATAATAATTATTTTTTATTACGAATAGCAATATTTTTTTTTAATAGGTTTCATATATTGAAATTTTAAACAAAGTTTTTTAATTGAGACTAGATATGTACACCGTGTCCTTTTATATCGTTATTCTTCAACCTCAATAAATACCAATCTTTCTTAAAACATGAAAGAAAGAAAAAAAGTCATTATTATGTTTCAATTTCTTGATTGAGATATGGAGCATGAAGGAAAAATATGTGTCATGTGGACCAATAATATTCCTTAAACTTGAACATTATGGGGAAGATATTTTAAGGCATGTCCTAAAGTTTAGGCTTTTTTAGATCCAAATCTTCATCTTTTATTCAAAGACAAATCACTTTAACCCACCTTTACTTCCCGCATATTGTAAATATCATAATCTAAACTTGGCATGTTGATGCTCCACAAATGCATTGGGATTTGGGACCCCCCATTTGCAAATGGCTGAAATTGTTTATTTTTGTTGTATATAAATTAAAAATGTATATATTTATTATGCCTTGTGTTAAATTCTGCATTTAATTAAATTTCTCTCTAATTCATACATAAATTGTGTGAAAGTAGAAGAGTTTTATTAAAGAAATAGACTACTTGATTGATGGTATAAAGACAATGCAGATCGCTTTGTTAAAGTTCAATGTTTTAAGGTAGGTGTCTTTCAATCCTTTTAGAGTTCCAATTGAAGTGAAGTACTTGCCATTACCTTAAGAATATCAGCTTATCTTGGTCCTAGTTGCTTTACAGCAAGCGGTGGATGATGAATTTTCTATTGGGCTGCTTTTAAATAGGGGTGGACACGGTTCGGTATGGTACAAAATTGATCGATACCAGAACCATACCATTTAATTTTAATCGATACGGTATGGTTCGGTATTCAATATTTTGAAAGTGAAACCAGATCGTACCGTACCAATTAAGTTCGGTACGGTTTCGGTATGGTTTCGGTTTTGAGCCAAAATTTTGTTTGTGATTATAAAGTAAGGGTTAGGTTTAGGCATGGTTAAGTGTGAGCTTAGATTCTCAATAATTTTGTTTTTGGTTCCCTAATCAAAAATCAAAATTAAAAGCAAACCATATATAAATAAATATTACAGACTTCATGTCCAATCCAAAAGATCAATTAGCTGGCTTTGCTAATTAAAAACTTTCAGTAGCTGACATTCAAGTAAAAGCTTCTGAGTCCTCCATGTAATTTTATTTTTAATTAGCATAGACAGCCAAAAGATCAATGACAAACTGTGTCTAATAATACAATGGGCACAAGACAACATTGCATAGAGAAAAGAAAACAATAAATTAACAATTTTAACACTAATTTAGCACAAGACAAACTCTAAAAGTTTATATTCATTAGTGAATCTTAGTCATCTAGCATAGTAAAAGACTAAAGAAAAAAGAAAACTACATTTATAAAGGACTTAAGTTTTCAAATATGTATTGAAAAAGTTGCACTAAGTTGAAGATATTAACTCTTAGAAGCTAAATTAAGACATGTATGGTCATATCAGCTCTTGAAGAATGCCTAATAAACCAATAAGAAATGAATTTAATTATTAAAAAAAAATTCTAATTCGGTACGGTATCGGTACGGGACGGTTTTTTAAAATATCGATACCGAAACCGTACCGAATTATATCGGTACCGTTTCGGTACGGTACCAATCATACAACGGTTTTACTATTCGGTTTTTTTTCGGTATGGTTTGATCTAAAATGGTACGGTTTCGGTATTTTGGTTCCATGTGCCCAGCCCTACTTTTAAATATACTCGATCACATATTCGTCGTACAGTTAATGATACATTGTCCATAGATTAGTCCGTTTGGGATTAGGTTATCAATTTCTATTTCAATTGAAAACCCCATTTTCTTTTTTATTATATTAATTTTAAAATTTATGGAAAACAAAATTTATTTTAATGAAATCTTAACGGAATAGTTAATAAATAAACTATTTTGTCACGTTTGAAATGTTCATAAGAGAATTGCAATATTTGAAAGTTTTATATATGAATATATTATAAGGTGTAAATGATACGATATTAAAATATAAATTAGCTCTTATATGTAGCTAGATAGCCAGCCATGAGCCATGCATGCACGCATGGCAAGTTGACGACATCAATGACAATGAAATGTGAGTGTAATTAAAAAGGATATGCTGCGGCACAAGTGGTTTATGCACTTATCCACATATACATTCCTTAAAAAAAAAAAAAAAGACAAACAGATGACGGACGTTATTAGATGGGCATGGCTTCATTCATTTCTTTCACGTATATTATTGATTTAATCATATATATATTTATTTCGATTATATTTCTAGCTTATTCATATATTATTATATTAAAACACAATATCACGTATTAGCTAGCTAGGATTTAGGATATTGATTGATACTATATATTTATTTTCTAAGTTGGTCATCTATACTCTTTAATATTATTTATGTGCATGCATTAAAGTGTGTAAATATATTAACGTGCATATATGAAAGTCACTTTTTTATTTTATTTGATGGCTATTATTGTGTATTTTATAGTTGTTCATCAAATAATGCATACGAATTCGTTATTGTCGACGTTGCATCTGACCAAGTAATAAACCCATTTAAGACGACTTGGGAGAATTACTAAAGCCCATATTCAAGGCTCATCTTGGAGACCCATCAACAAGACCCATGCCTGAATACTACAACTATGACCTAACCTTAAATAACTCCTATAAATAGGGAGCCTCCTCCCCCATTCTGGGGATTCAACCTCTTCATCCTCTCTACAAATACTACTATCTCTCAAAGGCTCATGACCTCATGTACATGTACAAAATATAATATTATTAATGAGAGTGAGGCAACACCGTGGACGTAACACAATTTTTGCATCAACAGTTATAATAATATTAGTATTTGAGTGCGTGTATGCGTGCGTGGAGTTGTTTTCCATCGAGTCTCCATATGTAATTAAATATAGAAATAATTATAAATTATAAATTATAAATTAATGAGATTATAACTACCTCTTAAATATATAGAGTGAGAAAGACAAAAATAATTGAAGAGAAAGTTGTTGATTATATTTGCATGGAATTTTGTGTTCCACAACTAAAAAGGGAAAGAATTAAAGTATAAATATCTTCTTCTTGTTTTTTTGTAAACAAATGAGAAAATACATCAAGCAGAACCAACAACGCTAAACAATAGCTCTAGAAAACCTACCTCTTGCCCTAGAAGCATGCAAAGAAGCGTCAACAGAGGACGTGGGTTGAGATAAAACCACTAGCCCATGATCACTTCCATGACGCAGGGCCAAACAATCAGCAATACGATTGCATTTCCTATAGATATGGGTGTCCTTATAGTTCCAAGTTCGGCCCATAAGGTCCTTACACCCCATCACCAAGGAAGCCAAGGGGTGCAAGGCACCTAACACAGATGACAGGAGGATGATAACCACAGCAGAGTTGGCTTCCAACGGCCACATCCCCAAAGCCCATATGGTAAGTCAGTTGTAACTCATAGAAAATACCCCACAATTCAGCATCTAAGACCTCCCCAAAGCCCAAATTGATATAGAAGTTAGAGACCCAAGCCTCATCACTACCATGAATAACACCACTAGCTGCAATATAACCATGGTCCCCCACTCTATACCCATCTGAATTGATCTTAACAACACCACTGGACGACTTCACCCAAGCAAGGCCAACCACCCAGTGAGAAGGACTCTCATTAGTCCTCTCATTCGTCTTCCCCCAATCTCGGGAATAAGCAACCACCATTTTCCAGGGGGTGCCTAGGCTGGAAAAAGAACCTATAAAAAATTCCCTTATTCCTCCAACACCAAATAAACCAGCAATAGTACATAAAAAGCGTAGGCCAAGCAACATCATAGACCATGCAAGAAGAGACCATAAGGTTCACGAGGACCAAAACACTACAAAAAAAAAGATGTCTTTTGCGATATGTGGCTCCTGTCGTGAAAGATAGAAATTGCGTCGTAATTGGGTTGTTGCTACGGTGTTACGACAGGAACTAGTCTGTCGCAATACAGTGGTGTCGTAAATATTTTGGTAATTTATTACGACGGTAGCAGCTGTCGCTTAAGACATTCACGACAGTAATCGTTCTGTCGCAACAATTTGAGCATTGAATTTAAACTAGATATTTTTGTGACAGTTCTTTCCGTCGTAAATATTAATAACAGTAATAATATTTTTTTACTTACACTGATGTGAGATTTTGTGTAATGACCCGTCCCGAATTCTGGAATTAGATTAGTGACTAATCAAGGATTAGTAAGGTTAATCGGTGATTAGTTGAGCGAAATCGGACGGACGATGCAAAATGACCGTTTTGCCCCTGGTCGTGGGAAAAATGTTGACTTTTTGACCGGGAGGTCCGCTAGCCGAGGGCCGAAGACCGTTACATAGATCGGGTCGATACGAATCCGTAGAAAGGCGGCATGCCGAAATCGGACTTCAAACGAGAAAGTTATGGGCCACGGAAGTTTGATTTCACTATTCATGCATTTCGAGACGGGGATGACGTGGCGATATCTGATAGGGCAGATATTTTAGTGGGACCCATGGATGAGTGACAAGTGTCACTCATCCCATTGGTCATTATCCCTAAAATGTGGATCTAATTAATTAAATAATATTATCCTAAATTATTTTATAATTTTATTCACCCACCTCTCATCCTAGCCATCCATCTCTTCCTCACACCCTCATCCTCATCCTCACCGTCCATTTCACTTCTGTCTCACCTGATCATCAGCCATCACCTCCCTTCATCTCTCATTGCCAAGCCCGATCTCCCATTTCCCTCTCAAACAAGCACGGCCCAACCATGCTCTCAAACCCCAAACTCATATCCTTTGCTCATGAAACCTGAAGGAAAGTTAGAGAGTGAGGAAGGATGTGTTGAACGGTGGCCACGACACGGGCCGCCGTGCACAACGGAGGTAAGTAACCCGAGAACCCCGTTTTAGTTCAAAAATTGGAAACTGAGTTTTAGGGATTATTAGTTAATTTCAAGGTTATGAACAACTTTCTAGTGACATTTTGGGAAGGTTTGGATTGGATTCGAAGGCTGGAACGGCTGGAGACTACAGCGGGTGGAGGTTGTAGGAGCCGTCGCCATTTTCAATCATGGGAGGTATGTTCTACTTGGTTTTCTTGTGTTTTGTATAGCTAAATCGATAGGGTTTAATACTAGGAACCTTTAGGAATCAAAATGGAACAGAATGGACCAAAAATGAATGAAATGGGGCCCTGGATCGGTCCAGACCAGTCCGGTCCGGTTCGAACCAGGTGAACCCGGTTTAACCGAGGTAGGGGATGACACTGTATTAGGCGCGTGGCTTTCACACGCAGCCCCTTTGGGCGGCGCGTGAGGACGTGTAAGGGGTATTTTGGGAATGTGTCCAACATGTGAATTACTCTATTCGATAAAACGAACATTTTGGGGCTGGTTTCTTGTTGATTTGACACCATCTCGATACTGTTCGAGACGTCCGAAGGTTTAGGATTGAGCTTAAAAATAGTTAAAAATTCGAAAAAATTATAGGGCTTGAGTGAGAGGTTAATAAGGCAGTTAGTAACCCTCTAAAGTGATTTGGACAGGTTTGGGAGTCCCAGTGATGACGATTGGCTCGGGAGAACCGTATGGCACGCGTATCGAGGCGAAAGCTCAGACGGTCTCTGAGTGGACCTTGTTTCCTAAATTGATGCATGCATAAATGTTTATTATGTGTTTTAATACTTGTTTTGTGATGCCATGAGTGCATTTGTGTGTGGTTACGTATTGGCACGTATTTCGAGGTTTCGGCGTTAGATGGTGCCTATACTGGTTATGCTTTCTATGATGGTTTAAATGAAATGGTTTTGGATTTAAAAAGGATAAACTCGGGCATGAGACCCATTTGGTTTTTTCTCGGGCATGTAGCCCTATTGGCGACCTACGGGTCTGAATCGTGGTCGCGGCGAGTGTTATGTGCACGGCGACGGAGGATACGACGCTCTCCTCCGGACTGGGATGCGTTCCTTCCGGAGAGGTCACGATGCATGTACCCTCGTCGAGCAGCCACTCGAGGCTCGACTTCGGAGTGCTGACGATTCAGGATATCGATCGGTGATGAGTGCACCATGATCTAGTGGTCGTCGCGTCAGTTGATATGTTCACGGTGACATACCAGGATTGAGAGCGGTCCTGGACGGATAGTTGCACACATCACTACGATCGGAATCGTGACTGACCCTGAGATATCGGGCACGATGCCTAGTTGAGTCATGTGTTAGGGCACGAGACCCAGTTACTTTATGTTTATGATTTCGGGTCGAGGACCCTAAATGGATTTCTAGTTTCATGACGGTTTATGGGGACCGAGCACGAATGTTTTTGTTATATATATATATATATATATTCATATACCTTCCTTATTTGGAATGTCTCCTCCTGGAAGGTCGTTGGCCTAGGTAGACCCCGGAGTAGTCACAGAGCACTAACTGAGTGGAGTCGCCCCCGTTGGGTACCTTACTCTCAGGAGGGCTTGGATTATAACCTCAGGGAGGGTCATTGATCTACGGACATTGACTTGGGTGGACCCTGGGAAACTTGGGCTTTGAGACCCCAGGTAGCACGCGCGTAGCTTTAGAAACCGTGACAGGATGGTTATATGATTTATATGTATATGATATATGATATGTGATGTGTACAGGTTTTGGGCTGAGTGCCACATAGATTTGGGCAGTGGCCCTTGTACTTGGTTTCATTTACGATTTTGGGCTAAGGCCCTAATGGTTTGATAACTTGTTTTCGAATGCATGCATGCTTTTTAGTGAAGGGTACAAATGTCTTTATGAAAATATTTTATAAATTATTGTTTTGTTCACTCACAGCTTTTAAATATTTTGACTGCACTTCAGGTTGATCGCGGATGCAGGCTGTAGCAGAGACCGAGACATCACATACCTCCTCCGGATCCTGGCGTGCTCTGAAGCCTGAGAGGGCTAAAGTCGGAATTTCCCTTGTCTGACACTCCGTATCAGACGGGATCAGAAACGTCCCGCGTTAATCCCGAAGGGATTGGGATGGTTCCTGACATTTTGTTTGGGACGAACCTAACCCATTCATCCAATATTGATAGGAGTTTAAAGTAATTAATAACATTTGATAAATGAATAAATAGCTTAAAGTACCAAATCAAGTGATAGAGAAAAAAGAATAATGAAAATTATACCAAGCTTTATCAAACATGAAAGTAATATAAGTAGTTAAGACAAAGATCCAATAGTCTTTTCAAGTACCTAATCAATTAAATTCAAAAGTTTGATTTCATCATGTTTAAAAGTAATCCACGCATTTTTGGTTCTACATGATCCAACAAAGTTTAAAAGATCATACTAAAAATGTAATATTTCAATCTCCCTCCAAAAATATTCACTCAAACCTGAAATAAAATTTATAGAATAATTAATTTAAGTATTAACACTTAAAGAATATTGTTAGAATGTAAACAATTTGTCTTAAAAATTGTAATACTTTTGTTGATCAGCACTAGGCGCTACAAGGAAAATGTAATTTGATCTTTTCATAAGAAATCATAAGGCAAAACCAAGTAGTTTTGGAACCAAAAACTGATCAATAGATAAACATAAGAAACTAAACTTCATGCAGAGTAGGAAGCTGAAGTATCTTTCAACTAGGAAATAAAACACCGAAGTCCCTGACAACAAAATAAACTTGCAAGTCAAAACTAATCTAACATAAAAGCTGCAGACAAATGGATTGAGGTAAACTAATCTAACAAGAACTGAAGAAATGCTTGCAGAAACATCAACTCCATCTAAACTCAGAGGAGATTAAGGATCACTTCCATTCATGTGACAAGGATGGGAGTGAAGGATACAATTCAATGAATTCATTGTTCTTCTATGCCTCATCTATCTTTTAAAGAAACCCTCATCCTCTCATTTGGTATACCTCACAAACTCTATTCCAAATCTCCTTGGAACAAAATATATATTAACCGTATATGTAATGTTTTGGGATTCCAAATCTCCTTCGGAGAAATCTCCAGCAGATGTCACCAGAAATTGATTCAGTTTTCATTCTTTTCCTTTCTTCAGTTTAATTTCTAACTTTGTTTTTATTCGATTTAACTAAGCTCAATTTCTAGTGACATATGCTGGAGATTCCTCAAGAAAACTAAACTTAAATGTTCTAGCATAAATAAATTGATTTGTGGTTGTTGAAATTAGAAAGCACAACAAAGAATTGATATTGATTGAAAATACCTTCTATGGTTGTCAGTTTAATTGAGGTTATGGCTTATTGCTCACTAACTTCGCGGGTTCATACTTGCGGCATCTGCAACCTACATTGAGCTCACCAAATATATATCTATTAGAATTTTGATGGAAAAAAGGATAACTATTTTTCACACTAATTCATTCTTTGATAAAAGTTTAAAAAGAGATCAAATGAGTCGAAAGAAATGTAAAACCTGTTCACTTCCACTTTCAACTAGATTAACTTGGTAACCAATATGAGCCATCACGAGATGGAGTTGCGAACTCACATCAATTTACTTGGATTGGAGATCTCCAAGTTTGGATTCATATTCTGCTTTGAGTTCATCTAGTTGGAATTTATATTGTCTTTCTACCTCCTCACGTATGCTATTCTCATTAATGCTCGAAGCTCTTGAACTTTGACCAAACACTTGAGAAGGAGTGATTCCTGTCCCATAGATTCGAACACATCGATGTCCATCAGGTCCCATAACTCTAGTAAACACCCCCTCTCGAAAAGCCTCATCATCTTGTTCATGCTATTACCCTTCTTCTAGAAACACGTTAAATTGATTCTATAGAAACATCCAAATTTAACCAACCAAGGAAAGAAGAGGATAACATAAGCATTAGAAAGAAACCAAATTACAACATACTTACAATTATATCAGCATTCTCTTTATCAAAAACATCAGCATCATCATTCTTTATTTTCTTTGTTCGTGTTTCAATGAACATACTCAACCGATCTGTTTTCTCTCCCTTTTCCTTCCTCTTAAAAAACAAAAGAAAGCTCATGCAACAATAAATGGTATCTGATTAACTAGATCATTACCTATACTATATAAAAATGTTACTGATTCTAATAGAACAACAACCTAGACCAAATGAATAAATAACGATCTTAACTTATGGATCAATTGAGCAAATGAAGTACGACCAGTCCTATGAGGAGCACATCCTTGTGAACGATTTACCTTTTTTACCTCAGAGCATTCCTACAAGACAAAAATTCAATCAGATTTCATCTCTTTATTATAAACTTTGCAATCATATTCAATATCAATACCATAACAGCAGGAAGACCCCAATACCAGACCAATATCTTCCATTGATCTATAGGAACTTGCGGCAGATTGATGGCTAAATGTTCATCATCAGTCTCATATTTTTCATACCACTTATCCTTCACCCCTAGACTTCCAGTCCCTCCAATTATTACCAACTACTAACAGGATCCGTCCCCGAAGGACATAGAATACCGTATCCGGTCCTACTCCCGTCTGACAAGTCAACTGAAGTTCCGAAATTACCCTCAGCACTTGCCAAACAAGGGATAATCGCATATGTTCCCACTCATGCCTCCACCTCCCAATCAGCCTCGATTGTCGTGCCACAACCTGTAGGGTTAATAAAACATAAAAGGTGTGAGTGGACAAAAATAAATCAGTTTATAAAACATGTTACAGAAAAAGACATTTCTACCCTCCAAGTAAAACCAATGCATGCATTCGAAAATCGCTTAGTTCCATGATTAGAAAACCGCTTATGAAAAATCAGAAATCCTTTCATAACCTATTTCATTTCCAATATAAGAAAACCGTGTATGAAAACCAAAATCATTTCCTTTTCTCAAACCTCGGGCCTTAGCCCGAAACCATAAATACGGGACCTCAGCCCAAAACCACGAATCAAAATCCAAGAAAGAGAACATAGCCCAAAAATCCATTAAGCTATATAAAGGGCCACTGCCCAACACATTCGAAAACATCGAAAATCAATAGTAAATCACAAGTCAATCAATCTGCTGGATCTCAATCACCGAGTCTTTAACTCACATATATCAGGCCTTTCCGGGATATCAACGAATCTTTAAACTGAAAATACAATCAATAGGCCTCGGGGGATATCACAATAACCGAGTCTTTAAACTCAAAACATATCAATCTAAGGACATCCCCCGTCACATCAATCAACCGGGTCTTTAAACCCAAAACCAGATCCAGAAATAGTACCAGGTCTTTAAACCCAAAACCATGTGTAAATCATAGAATATCCAGAATCCATCGAAATCCAAATTCCAAAACCAACTCCGAAATCATATTATATTGAAATGGGTCTCGTGCTCGAATTCACATGCAAATCCAATGTCACATCATCAAATCATCATCAAAACATGACACGTGTAAACCATATAAAATCATCCATCAAACCATCATCAAAGTATAGCATAAACCATATTCTCAAAATATGTGCAATTACGTATTGCATATCGAAATACATGTAAATACGGAACGTAATTACCATAATCATAAGCATAGAAATCATAAATATAAAGCATAGAAAACAATTATGCATGCATTGAACTTTACAAAGCAAAGTCCACTCACACACCGTCCAAACGGCCCGCTTCCGAGCTGCTCGATTCCTGTCCAAAATCATTATCGAGGGTCACTAACACTTCAATATACCTCATATAATTTTCCCCAATTTTTTTCGGATTTAAATACGTATTTTAAACGTATACGAAAACCTCGGATACACTGAACACTATCGAAACGATATCTAATTTCCTCGAAACTAGTGCCAAAATGTTCGTTACATTAAAAAGAGTAAGTTTCATGTTGAACTCACCTCGAGATTTGGTCTCACGCGCCCCCACGCATCTCCGTGAGTGGCTGCGCGTGAAGCCCACGAGCTGCTACAGTGCAGGGCACTGTTCATCGTTCTCACCCGACAACCTGTTAAACGGGTCCTGCAACCCGCGATATAACCCGGCTCAATCCCTGTCAATTTCCAGTCAATTTCTTCAATTAATTCAGCAAATCGTATCATTTTAACCTTAATTAAAGGTATGTAAGTTCAATTGCGCAATCTCTTACCTCAATCCACTCGATTTGAGCTCGATTTTTCGAAGAACACCCGCGAACTGTTCATTTTTCAAAGTTTATCAATTCCCATCGTTTTTCTTCAATTGATCCATCCAAAAGCTTCGTAGAACACTTATAGACTTGTTTTCGATCTCAATTTCATTGTCCAACTTCTCCAATTACACACCCAACCTTCAAATTTTTGAGGAGTCGAGGTACTCCGTTCACGGCCAAAACAGCCATATTTTCCTTCGTTTTTGAAGTCATTTAAGTCGTCTGGGTTCCAGAGAGCTAAATCTAAGCTCAATTGCAGTCATAACCATCCACAATTGCAAATTTGACTTTAATCACATTCAATTTTCGAAAGGTTCGAGTTTTGGGTTCCCTAGGCTTTGTCTCTCAATTCCTTTTTCTTTTCATTCCATTCCCTTGATCTTCCTTTCTCAAACTTTCTTAAATTGAACCGGAACGAAGAGGTTGAATGAGGTCTGGGTTTTGAGCATAACTAATGCTCTGTTTTCCTCTCAAATACACAGTTCAAATCTTTGAACTCACTCTACCGCCACAACACACACACACACACACACACACACCCGTGCACTTGCCACCAATCGTACTTAGAGAGTGAAAGATGTCACTTAGTGGCATAATCATGGCTGAATCAGCCTAATTATCGACCAATTTCCTATTCAATTGACCAATTACCATTTTTCCCTTTTCCTTACAAATTACCAAAACGCCCTTCATATTCCTAGACCCATAACTTTGTCATCTGAACTTCGATTGATGCGTGCCACCTGTCTACGAACTCAGCATCTCGAGACCTACTCAACGGTCTTTACGGATGATCCAAAAGGTGTCCCGATCAAAAAGTCAAATTTCAGCTCTCAAAACGAAGGGCAAATCGCCATTTTCTTCAAATTTTCCAAAATCTCCTTTTTCAAATTTCTGGGTCGTCAGTATTTTCCTACAGGTTGGAGAAAATAGTCATTAACGAAATTTATACATACTCGCATTAGTAAAACTAGGTAACTTTGTAAGTTTTCTTACTTTGACATCGTCCCAAGTATCATTTAATATATCATCAGGCATTTCGTCCCCCGAAACATATGTTGAGGGACCTTTTGGCTATTGCGTGCTATGACTCCAAGTTGGGAAGAAAACCTATTTGCATTTGCTTTTATTGGCTTCGAGTTAGCATCAAAATCAATGTGAATTTTTGTGGTTCAGAATAAATTTGAATGCTAACTCTTATGTATAGCAGCTAAGTGTGAACTAGGCTGTTTTATAACTATTAGTCTATTAGTGGTTTAGACTCCCATTGAAGACCAAAGTTAATTTAGAGGTTTATGAAAGCACCAAAAGGTCAATTGAGCAGTATAAATACATCACATATAAGTTAAATATATCATTTGTGTAAATAAAATCAATTGACCAGAATAATTGGACAATTTGGCACCCAAGACAATTGCACCCATGGACTAGACATTCTTAAATACAAGAAGGATTAGCATTACATACATGGAATAAGGGCCTTGTTCCTGGAGACATAAAATGAACCATCTCATGACTTAGAAATTTAAATCATTGCTAAAGCCTATCAAATGCACAACTAGTACATCTAGAGTCCAGACCACCATAGCTAGTTCTCCGTTGGGGTGCCACTAGCTCCAACCTTATCATGTACGATATCATACATAAATAAGTACATTGATGATCATCTATAAAAAACCAAGTGGTCCCCCAAGTTAAATAATTTTCCATTTGAGACAACTATGTTGAGATTAAAACCACAAACGTTAAGTGAGCACAACAGAACCAGGAACAAAATATGACCCTTTTCTATGAGTATTCAAATAACTAATTACCACATCTATGAGATTGACTGTGCAAGCTAATGGGCAAACAAAATTTGGAGAAAGATTAGCATATAATTTTACTGAGATCAGTAATAGATGGAGATTGATACTGGAATCTCAGTAGTTTGCACTTTTCTCTCATCATCAATCAATCCCATATGCGCTTATCTCTCATATGCACATATGTATCAACAAAATTTTCAGAAAATTAAGATAAGATTATTGAGTTAGGGAAACTAAATGGATTCAACACTATCAGATTTACAAAACTTAAAAGCACAAGACGAACAACTTCCAATGAAAAGGGGATGAACTGCTTCCAATGGAGAGGGAGGCGAACGGCTTCCAGTGGTGAAGGAGACGAACGGCTTCACTTTGCTCGCTAGCCCTCTAACCCTCTAACCCTAGAACTATGGTGCAAGGATTATCAGAAAAGAAAAGCTAGGGAGGCACGCGTGAATGAGAGAGAGATGAAGGCGGCAAGTTACAGAACTGAGCGAGAGAACAAAATTTTCATCTCCAAAGGTGTTAGTTCTATAATATTTACGATATGTTAATTGAACATCCCTTGCAGCCACACAATCAACAAGAATGTGGGTTGACGTCTCCAAGTCAGCGCCACAATGTTAGCACTTGGGATCAGAAGTAAGGCCTCGAATACTCTATTACACATTAGTAAGTAGCATATCATGGTAGGCAAGCCAGAGAAATAATTTCATCTTGGGAGGGGAGGGGGGTGGAATTGGGCCTTCCAAATAGTGTGCCATGGAATCAGCTGACCATCAACAGGCTCATTGATTAGCCTATATGCATTCTTAACTAAAAAAGCACCAATAGGGATGCCATGCTAAATCACCTTGTCACCACTACCACTTGGCAAACCTACAAGGGTTTTCAGAATCTGCTAGATAAAATCCGTAGGCATGTTCAGTTGTAGTTTCCCAACATCCCAAACACCCTCAAGGACATAATCAGAGACTGTACAATCCAGGAGAGGACCAGCTAACCCAGGTTCACTATCCTCCAAACGCCCACACTCGCACCACCAGACCAACAAGAAACTTGTATTTCCGCCATCCCAAATTTTCTTACGGCAACCACTCCTCAAATGTAACAACCCGTCCCTAATATCGGGATTAAAAATTAATTAATTATGGATTCAGTATGATTAATCGGGGATTAATTGAGAGAAATCGGACGGACTGTGTAAAATGACTATTTTACCCCTGGATTTTGGAAAAATGTTGACTTTTGACTCGAGGAGTCAAACATACGAGGACCGAGGACCGTTACGTAGATCGGGACGTTACAAGTATGTAGACAGGCGGCACGTCGAAATCGGACGTCGAACGGAGAAGTTATGGTCACGAGATCAAAATTGGGAACTTACATCTCGGGATTCAAATTAAATATAAATTAAATCTGGTTGGAATATATTTTTATTTGGGGCCCTTGGATGAGTGACAAGTGTCACTCATCCCATTGGCCAGTTTCCCTAAAATAGGGATCTTGTTTGATTGGGGAGATTAATTAATTATTAGTTATATTTTATGTTATTTTATAATTATTTCCCTCACATTTCTCTCTCTCTCCCCCCGCGCATCAGGCGTCCACCTTCCTTCATTTTCTTCAAAATACCCGAACACCCAAACCCTACTATAACCCCTCCAATCCTTATCATTTGTATTTAGGGTATAAACGAAAGTGAGAGAGTGAAAGACGACGGTGGCGGTGGTGCCCACGGCGTCGACCGTCGTGGACGATGACCAGCGATGTAACGACCCGTCCAAAATTCCGAGATTAGATTAGTGACTAATGAAGGATTAGTGAGGTTAATCGGTGATTAGTTGGGCAAAATCAACGAACGTTGTAAAATGACCATTTTGCCCCTAGTTATGGGAAAAATGTTGAATTTTAACCCGGAAGGTCCAATTGCCGAGGGCCGAGGACCATTACGTAGATCGGGTCGATACGAATCCATAGACAGGAGGCACGCAGAAATCGGACTTCGGACGGGAAAGTTATGGTCACAGGAAGTTCAATTGCACTATGCACACATTACGAGACGGGGATGATGTGGTAATATCTGATTAGGTAGATATTTAAGTGGTACCCATGGATGAGTGACAAGTGTCACTCATCTCATTGGCCCAAAACCCCATTTTGTGGATCTAAATGATGATTGGTCCACTTGTATTAAAATATACATTAACCCACCCACTTCTCATCCAAACCATCCATCTCATCTAATCTCTCAATCCTGGCCGTCCATATCTCATTCTCTCTCAGCTGATTACCATCATCAGCCATCCTCTCTGTTCCATTCACAAACCCAAACCCCACCCCTCCCCCCCCCAGAAAACAATTCTCCATGTTCCTTTGAGCAAACAAACACACGACATACCACCCCACCATCACAGTTGCATCCATACATTCTTGTGAGGATTAATGAGAGACTGAGAGTGACGAGGACGGTGGTCCACAGTGGTCCACAACGGGGGTGAGTCAAACCGAACCCGAGAACCCATTTTCTATTTTCAAAAAGTGGAAGTTGAGTTTTGTTTGATGTTTTGTGTTCCTTTCGATTCTATTGAGACCTAGGGACCAAGGCAAATGATTGATTTTGATGGAAATAGATGGCTAGAAGGTTACGAAACTGAGCTTGAAGATCAAGATTTCGGTTTGATCTTGGGATGTCTGGTTTCTTTT
The DNA here is from genome assembly GCA_032719365.1 of Prinsepia uniflora. Lineage (NCBI taxonomy): Eukaryota > Viridiplantae > Streptophyta > Magnoliopsida > Rosales > Rosaceae > Prinsepia > Prinsepia uniflora. Next base: position 26,576,546 of record CM064863.1, read on the forward strand.
GGTTTTCATGTGTTTTTAATGGCTAGATAGATTAGGTTTGTTGCTATGAACCTATAGGAATAAAAATGGACAAGATTGGATCAAAAATAAGAGAGATTAGACACTGAACTGGCCATGCCCGTGCAGACCGGTCCGGTTCGATAGGTTCGCTGGAGGTTGAAGATAGTGAATAGTGTCTGGCGCATGGGCTCACCCGCAGCCCCTTTGGGCGGCGCATGGGGGTGCGTGAAGCATCTTTTGGGGATGACTTCAACATGACTTTTAATCTATTCAATGTAAAAAATATTTTGGTACTGGTTTCGTGTCAATCGGACACCGTCACGATATTATTCGAGACGTCTGAAGGTTTAGGATCGAGTTTGAAAATAGTTAAAAATTTGAGAAAATTACGGGGCTTCAATGAGAGGTTATTAAGGTAGTTAGTAACCTTCTAGATGGATTTGGATAGGTTTGGGAGTCCCGATGATGGTGATTAGCTCAGGGAGGCTTACAACACGCAAATCTAGGTGGCAGCTTAGGACAGTCTGTGAGTGGACCTTGATTTCTACACTGTGATGCATGCATAAATGTTTTATATGTTTTATGGATATGATCCTATGATGTTGATTTGGATATTGGTGATTTATGTGCTTGCACGTAAATCGAGGTTTACAGTTTTGCACTGATTATACGTGTTTATGGTTTTGGAAATAGTTTACTGAGATGGTTTTGGATTTGAAAAGGTAAACTCAGGTTCGAGAACCATTTGTTTTGGAAACCCTCGTACTCGAAGTCCATTTAGTTACGTTTTCGGGCCAGAGGCCCAATTGGTTCTTGAATCGATTTCAGATTTGGAAATATGGAATCGGGCACGAGACCCATTTGATTTACGAACTCTTGGATTTGAAGTCCATTTGATTTAACAAGGCATCGGGCCGAAGGTCTAGTTGATTTACGTGTAGGGCTCGAGGCCCAGTTGACTTACGTATCAGGCACAAGACCTATTTGGTTTACAAAATCGGGCACGAGGCCCATTTAGTTTACGAAATCGGGCACGAGGCCCATTTATTTTACGAAATCGGACACGAGGCCCAGTTAGTTTATGAATTCGAGCTTGGAGCCCAGTTATGGTTTACTACGGTAATTTCGGGTCGGGGGCCCAAAAAATGGATTTATGGTTCATGACGGTTTATGGGGACCAGGCATGAACCCTTGAAAGGCTTTGAGAATTTTTTCAAATAGTTTTTTGTATACTATCCTTTATATATGGATTTTCTCCTCTATGGAGGGTCGTTGGCCGGGGTGGACCCCGGAGTAGTCACAGAGAACTGACTGAGTGGAGTCGCTCTCGTTGGGTTCCTTCCTCTCAGAAAGGCTATGGATTATAACCCCTAAGGAGGGTCATTGATCTACTGACATTGACCTAAGTGGACCCTAGGGAGACTTGGGATTTGAGACCTCGGGTAGCACGCGCGTAGTTCTAGATACCATGACACGATTGGTTATATGATATTTATGATAAACATGATTTTCTGGTTTTGCGAAATTGTGTTTTATGGATAATAAATGGATTTGGGCTGAGTTCCCACATATATTTGCTATGTTATGGATTTCTATAAATGGATTTGGGCAGGGGCCCGTATGATTTGAATTTACGGAATTTGGGGCTAAGACCCTAGAAATGGTTGTTTAAACATATGTGGTTTGATAAATGGTTTTCCTATGGATGCATACTTTTTAGTAAAGGGTAAAAAGGTCTTCTATAAAACGTGTTTTACGAACTATTGCTTTTTGTCCACTCAGTCTTTTCTGTTTTCAATGCCCTTCAGGTTAAATACGGTGTGGACTGTAGCGGAGACCGAGACACCACACTCCTCCACCGGATCCTGGCGTACTCTAGAAGCCGATCGGGCTAAAGGTTCAAATTTTCCCTGGTCTGACACTCCGTGTCAGACGGGATCAGGAGCATCCCTCGTTAATCCCGGGGGGATGGGGACGGGTCCTAACAAGCGAAGCCATGAACAGTAAGCTTTCAGTTCAAAATTCAAGATTGGGTTTTTGGAGATTTTAATCGATTCTAACTGTTGGGATGGGTTCCTGGTGGCTGTGTGGACGTATGAGATCGAGATCATAGCCAACGGTGGCTAGAGGTGGTGGCAGTTCGCATTTGAAGATGGTCGTGCATTCTTCGATGGGGAAGGTAAATCCCTTGCATTTTTCTTAGGTTTCTAGGTTAGTAAATCAATTAGGATTGATTGGAGGAAGCCTTAGGGATAAATAGGATTGAAAAACATGGAAAAAATGGGGAGAATCGGCCTCGCCGGTGCAGTTGAATCGGAAACCAGTGAACCGGTCTGAACCGGTTCGGCCGAAGAAGAAGAAGAAGAAGAAGAAGAACAGTACCCCGGCGTGTGGGCTTCACGTGCATCCGCTTGCAGCGGCGCGTGGGGCGTGTAGGGCAGAATTAAGTGATGTAATCAACTTGTGATTTTATCCTTTCGATGTAACGAATATTTTGGGACAAGTTTCGAGTCGATCGGATATCATTTCCATATAGTTCGGGATGTCTGAAGGTTTAGGATCGAGTTTAAATACATTTAAAAATCCTGCAAAATTACAGGGATTTAATGGAAGGATATTGGATGACAAGACCCATCCCGATTATCCCTCGATAACCGTGAAAGATCTTGCTCCCGTCTGACAATAACTCGAAAGTACAAAAAGTAGTTTCACATATATACATATAGAACATACAAAAGATAAACATTGTCAGACAAGGGATAGTTCAGTATTCCGAGACCGTTGACCTAGTCAACATGGTTTACAGAGCATAGGAAATATTTACAAGTAGGGATCAAAATCCTACGCTGCAAAGTGTCTGAGTACGCAACAGTTTGTTTATTCCTCAACCTCGATGTTAGCCTCAGTACCTGTGCACTGGCCTGGAGGGCAAATAAAACATCAAAGGTGTGAGTGGACAAAAATAATGTTTAGAAATACATTTATCAAAATACAGTCTTACCCTCCAGTTTCATAAACATGCATGCATATCATAACTTATAAATCAGATAATAAGATATGAACATAAATCTCAAATATAATTAAAAACACAAGATCCAGGTCCAATAGTCATGTTATCCCTGCAACGCGTGCAAATCAATAGGCTCAAGGACCACTCAAATCCCGAGCATTCGCCGCTGTGAACACATCACCAGCCAGCAATCCAGGTCTTCATGAACATATCACTGACGGACCTCCATGTAATCCAGCACATCTGGTCTGAGTCGAGCCTCCATTGGCTGCACGACAACAGACCGTGCTACGTGACCTCTCCGGGGTAAACACTTCCATCCCGGAGGCGAGCGTTATCTCCAGGGTCCATTTCAGGGGAAACATATTCCACACCGAAAGCCCTCATATATCCTCATCATGAAAACCAGTGAAAACAGTTGCATTTAACATCAAAACCATTTGTGAACTGGGCTTTAAGCCCAAAAACACTTTTCTCAAATCCATAAACCAATTCACGCAAATCTGCGCAATCAAAATCTCATTCATAATATAATTCATCAAATCTAATACCAGACTCATAATCCGAGTCAAAATCAAGTTCAAACCCCGAGCCTTAGCTCGAAACATCAGTTTTTTAGTTTTCTCGAAAATCATGCCCAAACGCATATAAAATAATATAATATTCCAAAACTCCGGAAATCATCATATCGAAGTATCAATCATACCAAATCATTTCAAATCATATTATCAGACATTTAAAACATATATGCATGCATTTAGGGTAGAAAACAAAATCCCACTCACACACCGTCCAGATTGTTCAGTCTCAAGCTGTTCGTGCCCTTCTGACGTCCTGGAAGTATTCGAGCCTGTCAAACAAGTAATATAAGGTTACTCACTTGTTACATAATCTCCTGTACGAATTTCCTAATCGTCGGAATAAAATAATATTATTTTAAACGTAACCTATACGCTTCGAGTATACAAAACTACTCTTAGTTCATATCTGATTGACCCGAAACCAACGCTAATAGGTTCGTATCATCGAGAGCATCAAAAAGTGTGTTGAACCCTCCTTCAGATTCCCGGTCACGCGCCCTCACGCGTCGCCGCAAGCGGCTGCGCGTGAAAGCCACGCGCCGTGAACAGTGCACTGCTACAGTGCTCCTTCCTCGCCCGTTTCTCTGATAAACGGGTCTGAAACCCGCGATCAGACCCGGTGCAATCTCCTTCAATTCAAGCTCAATTGTGTCCCTTCTTTCACTCATTAACATCAATTCAATCCAAATTATAGTTCTATAAGTTCAATTTAATCACACAAGCCCTCACAATCCTCGACTCACGATGAACACCCGACGGGTTCGAATTCGGGTTCTACCCAAAACCAGCTTGTTTCCTTCAATTTATCATACCAGAAGCATCATAGGTCCATTATAAACAAGGAATTGAAATCAATTTCATGAATTATTACCTCCAAGTAATCGAACTCAAGCTCGAATTTCCGAAACAGTTGCAGAGCTTGTTCGTCCCCAATTCGCCTCCAATTTTCGTTCCAATTGATTGGATTCGAGTCGTCTAGTTCCCAGAAAGATTAATATCACTTCAATTGCGATCGAGATCGTCTTAAAAATCAAAATCGAAAATCAGGGTGTTGGGTGAGTTTTCGGGTTTTCTCAGTATGGTGTTCATTGGTGTTTATACTCTGTTTCCCTTCGATTTTTCTCTCTAATTACTTATTCAATCGCACTGGTTCTCCTTTGTTTTACTGCTAATCGATCACAAGGTTTTGAGGAGATTGTTGTTCTCTGTTTTGTCTTATTTTTGGTCGAGTGTTGTTAATCCTCCACTTCATTATCAAATCTGCTAACTAATTAATTAATATAACAATGCCACTAATCCTTGTTAACAAGTGACACTTGTCACTTGATGAATTATGTGACTCATAAGGTGGAATGAATCAGCGTTGAAATCACATGATAATCATATTCTTCACCGGCTAATCAATATCCACTTAAAATTACCATTTTACCCTTAAGGTCACAATTGACCATTTGCCCCTGAACTTCACAGACCCATAATTTTTTCATATGAACTCCGTTTTCGACGTGCCACCTGTCTACGGATTCAGCGTTCCAAGACCTACACAACGGTCCTCGAAGAATGCACAAAAAGTATTTTAAACCAAAAATCAACTTTTAGACATATTCCGTCAAGGGTAAAAATGTCATTTTCACATTATTTTAATATTTTACAAATTTTTGGATTTTCGGGGCGTTACATTGGAAGTGTTAGTGACCTTAGAATGTGATTTGGACAAGTCCAGGAGTACTGGTGATGATGATTTAGCCCAGGGAGGATTATGACACGCATATCGGGGCGGCAACTAGGACGGTCTGTGAGTAGACTTTGTTTTCTAAACTATGATGCATGCATAACTGTTTTATATGTTTTACATTTGTGATTTCTATGATGATGATTGTGGTATTGGTGATTTACATATTTGCACGTATTTCGAGGTGATTTCTATATTTGCACGTATTTCGTGGTTTACAGTTTTATACTATGTTTATACGTGCTTGTATTTCAATAACAGATTGATGAACCGATTTTGGATTTGAAAATATGGAACCGGGCTTGAGACCCATTTGATTTTAAACCAAAAATCAACTTTTAGCCATATTCCGTCATGGGTAAAAACGTCATTTTCACATTATTTTAATATTTTACAAATTTTTGGATTTTCGGGGCGTTACAACCTTCCCCCCTTAGGAAATTTCGTCCCCGAAATTTCACGGAAATAAGTACGGATACTGCTCCCGCATTTGATCTTCGGGTTCCCACGTAGCTTCTTCTACATTCTGATTTCTCCAAAGTACTTTCACTAGGGGAATTGTCTTTCGGTGGAGTACCTTATCCTTTCGATCCAAGATCTGCACCGGTTGTTCCTCAAAGCTTAGGTCTTCCCTGAGCTCAATAGGTTGCTCTTCTAATACGTGGGACTCATCATACACATATTTTCGCAGCATTGACACATGGAAGACATTATGAACTCTGGAAAGCTCCGATGCTAATGCTAATCAGTAAGCAACTCGGCCAATCCGCTCGATAATCTCATAAGGTCCGATGAAACGGGGGCTTAATTTCCCGCGTCCGCCAAATCGTACTATGCCTTTCCAAGGGGATAACTTCAGGAAAACCCAATCTCCCACTGCAAATTCAAGATCTCTGATTCGCCGATCTACGTAGCTCTTCTGTCTGTCTTGGGCTGCCTTGAGTCTATCTCGGATGAGCTTAACTTTCTCCGTCGTCAGATCAATTAATTCAGATTTAGACAATTTTATTTCACCCACTTCTGTCCAACATAAAGGGGTTCTACACTGGCGTCCATATAATACCTCGTAAGGTGCCATTCCAATACTTGCTTGATAACTATTATTATAGGCGAATTCCATCAATGGAAAGTGTGGCTCCCAAGTACCCTGGAATTGCAGAACACAGGCTCTCATCACATCTTCCAAGGTCTGGATGGTCCGTTCGGACTGTCCGTCTGTCTGAGGGTGGAATGCCGTACTAAAATGCAATCTTGTTCCAAAAGCTTCCTGTAGACCTTGCCAGAATCTAGATGTGAATCGCGGATCTCGATCTGAGACAATGGAGGCAGGTGTGCCATGTACCCGAATGATCTCATTAATGAACAAGTTAGCATACTGGGTCATCTGAAAGTCTTCCTTCACAGGTAAGAAATGTGCTGACTTGGTAAGTATGTCTACAATCACCCAAACTGCATCGTGGCCTCTGGGCGTCCTCGGAAGTTTAAACACAAAATCCATGGTTATATGATCCCATTTCCATTCTGGGATAGGAAGCGGTTGCAGTGCTCCGTAGGGTCTCTGTCTTTCAGCCTTTACTTGTTGACATATCAAACATTTACTCACATACTCAGCAATTTCTCATTTCATACCAGGCCACCAGTAATGTTCTCGGAGCGTACGGTACATTTTTTTTCCACCTGGATGCATAGCATATGCAGAACTATGAGCTTCAGCCAGAATCTCCTTTTTCAAGGCTTCATCTGCAGGTACACATAATCTCCCTTCCGTGGTTAAGGCTCCGTCCTCATTCACTACATAATTCTACCGTTCTCCTTCTTCTACTTCAATTTGAAGGATACATAAAGTCGCGTCTTGAAATTGAGCATCGATGATCTGACCAATAAGGGTTGGTCGCACCTGGAAACTTGCTACCAAACCATCTTGACTATCAAGTCCCAACGCAACACCAGTCTTACGCAGTTCAACTAATAGAGGCAAGTGTATCGTCCGTAAATGGGCTACCGAATGTGCTGATTTCTGACTCAATGCATCAGCCACTACGTTTGCCTTTCCAGGATGGTATTCGATCGTGCAATCATAGTCCTTAAGCAATTCCATCCATCTTCTTTGCCTCACATTCAGCTCCTTCTGGGTGAAAAAGTATTTCAAACTTTTATGATCCGTAAACAGTCGGCAGGTCTCACCATATAGATAATATCTCCAGATTTTTAGTGCATGCACTACTGCAGCCAATTCCAAATCATGGGTAGGATAGTTGCGCTCATGCGGTTTTAATTGTCGCATGGCATAAGAAATCACTTTTCCATGCTGCATCAGCACACACCCTAAACCGTGTAAGGATGCATCAGTATAAACTTCAAATTCTCCATTGTCATCTGGAAGAGCCAATACTGGAGCGGATGTCAAACGTTTCTTCAATTCCTGAAAACTCTGCTCACAAGTCTCGTCCCAGATAAACCGAACTCCCTTCCTGGTCAAACAAGTTAATGGAGCAGCAATCGTAGAAAATCCTTCTACGAAACGCCTGTAATACCCGGCTAATCCCAAAAAGCTTCTCACTTCGGTTACTGTTGTAGGTTGTTCCCAATTTGCCACTGCTTCAATTTTCTGGGGGTCCACACAAATTCCTTCCGCCGAAATCACATGCCCCAGAAATCCCACGCTCGTCAGCCAAAATTGGCATTTACTCAGTTTAGCAAAAAGTTGATTCTCTCTCAGCGTGCCAAGCACAAGCCTCAGGTGCTTCTCGTGCGTCTTCGCAGTCTTTGAATACACTAAAATATCATCAATAAACACAATGACAAACTGATCAAGATATTTCCGGAATACTCGGTTCATCAAGTCCATAAATGCTGTTGGAGCATTGGTTAACCCAAAAGGCATTACGAGAAACTCATAATGACCATACCGAGTCCGGAAGGCTGTTTTCGGAATATCCGCTTCTCGAATCCTCAGCTGATGGTAACCAGAACGAAGATCAATCTTCGAAAAATATGTAGCTCCCTTAATTGATCAAATAAATCATCAATTCGAGGCAAAGGATACTTATTCTTGATCGTCATCTTTTTTAGTTGCCTGTAATCCATACACATTCTCAAACTGCCTTTCTTTTTCACAAACAGTACGGGGGCTCCCCATGGTGACACGCTCGGTCGAATGAATCCCATATTGACTAGATCCTGTAATTGCACCTTTAATTCCCTTAATTCCGCTGGTGCCATGCGATAAGGAGGCAAAGAAATAGGTCGTGTACCAGGAATCAAATTAATGGTAAACTTCATCTCTCTATGCGGTGGCACTCCTGGTAAGTCCTCAGGAAACACATCTGGAAACTCACATACGATAGGAATGTCCTCGATCTTCACTGGGGTATCCTGTACATCAATCACATGTGCTAAATAACCCTGGCAACCTCTCCACAACAATCTTTCTGCTGTAAGGATATGACTTGGGCGGGTAACATTCGCCGATCTCCCTGAAATATGACTTCCGGTAATCCTGGACTCCGGAGTATCACCCTCTTATCGAAACATTCAATAGAGGCATGATGGGTTGTCATCCAATCCATCCCAAGGATAACATCAAAATCATATAAATCTAACAATATGAGGTCAGACACTAGGGTCACACCCCCTATCAACACAGGATAATCTCGTATCACCTGGTTGACCACATATAGATCACCAGTCGGCGTGCCGACTCCCATATCACAACCAAGTGCAGAAATCTCTCTATCAGCTAAGGTTGCATAAGTGCGAGAAACAAATGAATGAGTAGCTCCCGGGTCTATTAAGGTACGGGCATCACGACCAAACATAGGAAGAATACATGTCACCACTCCTGGGGTAGATCGAGCCTCCTATTGAGTAACAGCAAATACTCGAGCATGTGGTCCCGAAGTCTGACCACGTCCTCGTGAGTTACCACGTCCTCGGCCAGCTCCTCTCCCCCCCAGTCGTATCAGAAGTCGATATCGTACTCCGACTCTGCTCTGCAGTGCCCCAACCGGTACCACTACCAACCAAACGAGGGCAATCCTTCTTGAAACGACCCGGCTCCCGACAGTAAAAGCAAACAAGCACATTACCCCGATTGGGCCCGCTGTTCTGTCGGTTGGCTGATCCCACTGATGCTTCACTAGACTGCACTGTTGTCGAAGATTGAGACCCAAATCTCGGTGTATTCCAACGACCATAACTCGAACGAGTTCCTCCAGACGATCCAGAACTAGAACCACCCCTTTTCGGCCATCTCTGACTCGGCGCTCCCTGATACTGTCGCTCTCGGCGCCGACCGAAACCAGAAAATTGCTGTTGTACCGGCAAAGTCACCTCAACTCTGGCGGCTGCATCGGACAACTCCCTCAAGGAAGCATAGGATCCCACTGTCACGACACCACGAATCGCATTTCTTAACCCCTGCTCAAACCTCCTGCACTTGTCCTCCTCGGTAGACACATACAAAGGGGCAAAATTTGCTAAGTTCAAGAACTTTTGCTCATAATCAGCCACAGATAGATCTCCTTGTTTCAATTGAAGAAACTCCACTTCCTTGGCATTACGGAAAGAACGAGGATAAAACTGATCTAGGAAACGGTGCTTGAAATCCTCCCAACTCAGGGTGTTGGCATCCAATCCCGTCAACTGCAATCCACGCCACCATCGATACGCCTGACTACTCAGCATAAACGTGGCTAAAGGAACCATGTCTCCTGGTGGACATCGCATGATCTCGAAAATCCTTTCCAACTGTGTAACCCAATCGTAAGCCTCATCTGGGTTAGTCTGACCAGTGAAACTCATGGCCCCCAAACGTTGAGCTATCTCTACGTCTGGACCCTCCATTTCTTCGCCAGGCTGTGCACGAGGCTCGCGTCGCAGAGGCATATAGAGGTATCTGTACGTAAAACAGATCAGTTAACCAAACATGCACACAATGTGCATAACTCAGACAGCAACCTAGTGCTCTGATACCAATTTGACAAGACCCATCCCGATTATCCCTCGATAACCGTGAAAGATCCAGCTCCCGTCTGACAATAACTCGAAAGTACAAAAAGTAGTTTCACATATATACATATAGAACATACAAATGATAAACATTGTCAGACAAGGGATAGTTCAGTATTCCGAGACCGTTGACCTAGTCAACATGGTTTACAGAGCATAGGAAATATTTACAAGTAGGGATCAAAATCCTACACTGCAAAGTGTCTGAGTACACAACGGTTTGTTTATCCCTCAGCCTCGATGTTAGCCTCAGTACCTGTGCACTGGCCTGGAGGGCAAATAAAACATCAAAGGTGTGCGTGGACAAAAATAAAGTTTAGAAATACATTTATCAAAATACAGTCTTACCCTCCAGTTTCACAAACATGCATGCATATCATAACTTATAAATCAGATAATCAAGATATGAAAATAAATCTCAAACAGAATTAAAAACACAAGATCCAGGTCCAATATATAGTCACGTTATCCCTGCAACGCGTGCAAATCAATAGGCTCAAGGACCGCTCAAATCCCGAGCATTCGCCGCTGCGAACACATCACCAGCCGGCAATCCAGGTCATCATGAACATATCACAAACGGACCTCCATGTAATCCAACACATCTGGTCTGAGTCGAGCCTCCATTGGCTGCACAACAACAGACCGTGCTACGTGACCTCTGCGGGGTAAACACTTCCATCCCGGAGGCGAGCGTTATCTCCAGGGTCCATTTCGGGGGAAACATATTCCACACCGAAAGCCCTCATATATCCTCATCATGAAAACCAGTGAAAACAGTTGCATTTAACATCAAAACCATTTGTGAACTGGGCTTTAAGCCCAAAAACACTTTTCTCAAATCCATAAACCAATTCACGCAAATCTGCGCAATCACAATCTCATTCATAATATAATTCATCAAATCTAATACCAAACTCATAATCCGAGTCAAAATCAAGTTCAAACCCCGAGCCTTAGCTCGAAACATCAGTTATATAGTTTTCTCGAAAATCGTGCCCAAACGCATATAAAATAATATAATATTCCAAAAATCCGGAAATCATCATATCGAAGTATCAATCATACCAAATCCTTTCAAATCATATTATCAGACATTTAAAACATATATTCATGCATTTAGGGTAGAAAACAAAATCCCACTCACACACCGTCCAGATTGTTCAGTCTCAAGCTGTTCGTGCCCTTCTGACGGCCTGGAAGTATTCGGGCCTGTCAAACAAGTAATATAAGGTTATTCACTTGTTACATAATCTCCTGTACGAATTTCCTAATCGTTGGAATAAAATAATATTATTTTAAACGTAACCTATACGCTTCGAGTGTACAAAACTACTCTCAGTTCATATCCGATTGACCCGAAACCAACGCTAATAGGTTCGTATCATCGAGAGCATCAAAAAGTGTGTTGAACCCTCCTTCAGATTCCCGGTCACGCGCCCTCACGCGTCACCGCAAGCGGCTGCGCGTGAAAGCCACGCGCCGTGAACAGTGCACTGCTACATTGCTCCTTCCTCGCCCGTTTCTCTGATAAACGGGTCTGAAACCCGCGATCAGACCCGGTGCAATCTCCTTCAATTCAAGCTCAATTGTGTCCCTTCTTTCACTCATTAACATCAATTCAATCCAAATTATAGTTCTATAAGTTCAATTTAATCACACAAGCCCTCATAATCCTCGACTCACGATGAACACCCGACGGGTTCGAATTCGGGTTCTACCCAAAACCAGCCTGTTTCCTTCAATTGATCATACCAGAAGCATCATAGGTCCATTATAAACACGAAATTGAAATCAATTTCATGAATTATTACCTCCAAGTAATCGAACTCAAGCTCGAATTTCCGAAACAGTTGCAGAGCTTGTTCGTCCCCAATTCGCCTCCAATTTTCGTTACAATTGATTGGGTTCGAGTCGTCTAGTTCCCAGAAAGATTAATATCACTTCCATTGCGATCGATATCGTCTTAAAAATCAAAATCGAAAATCAGGGTGTTGGGTGAATTTTCGGGTTTGCTCAGTATGGTGTTCATTGGTGTTTATACTCTGTTTCCCTTCGATTTTTCTCTCTAATTACTTATTCAATCGCACTGGTTCTCCTTTGTTTTACTGCTAATCGATCACAAGGTTTTGAGGAGATTGTTGTTCTCCGTTTTGTATTATTTTTGGTCGAGTGTTGTTAATCCTCCACTTCATTATCAAATCTGCTAATTAATTAATTAATATAACAATGCCACTAATCCTTGTTAACAAGTGACACTTGTCACTTGATGAATTATGTGACTCATAAGGTGGAATGAATCAGCGTTGAAATCACATGATAATCATATTCTTCGCCGGCTAATCAATATCCACTTAAAATTACCATTTTACCCTTAAGGTCACAATTGACCATTTTGCCCCTGAACTTCACAGACCCATAATTTTTTCATACGAACTCCGTTTTCGACGTGCCACCTGTCTACGGATTCAGCGTTCCGAGACCTACACAACGGTCCTCGAAGAATGCACAAAAAGTATTTTAAACCAAAAATCAACTTTTAGACATATTCCGTCAAGGGTAAAAATGTCATTTTCACATTATTTTAATATTTTACAAATTTTTGGATTTTCGGGGCGTTACATTGGAAGTGTTAGTGACCTTAGAATGTGATTTGGACAAGTCCAGGAGTACTGGTGATGATGATTTAGCCCAGGGAGGATTATGACACGCATATCGGGGCGGCAACTAGGACGGTCTGTGAGTGGACTTTGTTTTCTAAACTATGATGCATGCATAACTATTTTATATGTTTTACATTTGTGATTTCTATGATGATGATTGTGGTATTGGTGATTTACATATTTGCACGTATTTCGAGGTGATTTCTATATTTGCACGTATTTCGTGGTTTACAGTTTTATACTATGTTTATACGTGCTTGTATTTCAATAACGGATTGATGAACCGATTTTGGATTTGGAAATATGGAACCGGGCTTGAGACCCATTTGATTTACGAACAATCAAACTTGGAGTCCATTTGATTTAATAAGGCATCAGGTCGGGGGCCCAGTTGGTTTGCATGATCAGGTTAGAGGCCCAGTTGGTTTACGAAATCGGGCATGAGGCTCAATTGTGTTTTATGAATCTGATTTCGGGTCGGGGACCCATAAATGGATTTGGATAAATGGATATTGATTTCAGAAATCCGATTTGTAGTTTACGATGGTTTATGGAAATCCCGGGCATAGGCCCTTTGAACGGTTTAAGATTATTTATGAAATGTTTTCCATATACCATCCTTATATCTATGGATTGTCTCCTCTAGTCGTATGGAACGCTGGAGTGGTCACGGCGCATTGCCTGCGAGGGGTCACTGCACGGAGGGACCAGACCGTATAGTGACTCAAGAGCAGGATTGCTAGACGTCTGGGATGTCACACATATAGGATGTCAGAGATTGACTCGGGTTGAGACCCCGGGTAGCACGCGTAGCTTGGACAGGGACATGACGTCTGGGACATCAGGCGTCTGGGATGCCAAGCATCTAGGATGCCGAGGATTGATATATAACGGTGGTTGATTGGATTGTGATTTATGGATTTACTGAATTATGGATTTGTATTTCAGATTTATTGGATTTATGAAATGGTATTTCAGGGATGGTGGTTTTGGGCAGTGGCCCACATGATTGGATTTACAATTTTGCGCTGAGTTCCCACATACTTGGATTTATGGTATTGGGCTAAGACCCAAATGATTTAATTAAAGTAAATGGTTTGATTATTGGTTTTCGAATGCATGCATGCTTTTTAGTGAAGGGCATAAATTTTTCTTTATGAAATGAGTTTTATTAAACTATTAAATTTACGTACACTCACAGCTTTTAATGGTTTTAATGTTCTTCAGGTTGATCACGGATGCGGGATGTAGTAGAGACCGAGACATCACACTCTTCCACCAATCCTGGCGCGCTCTAGAATGAATGGGCTGCGGTTTCAAGTTATCCCTTGTCTGACACTTCATGTCAGACAGGAGCATGGCACATCCCGAGTTCATCCCGGGGGAATTTGGGATGGGTCGTGTTATCAAAACCCAAGCAGCAAACATAACCACTTGCCAAGTTGACTAGGCACCACCCTTGGTCACCATAGAATCATCAAGCAAACAGGATGTGTCACCCTTGAGATACTTCATAGAGAGAGTTCAAACCCAAAGACAATTCAGGCTTGCAGTTATTCGCCAACCCACTTTGGAAATGAGAGCAAGATTCATATCACTTGCTCTTTTCAACCGAAGACCACCATGCACTTTAGTCCGAGAAATCATATCCCAGTTGACTAATGGATTTTTTTTGCTCCCTCCACACTGCCCCAAATAAAGTTCCGGTTCAAATGGTCAAAGCTCTTTATAGACACTAACCAGCAGCTTAATAGTTTGCATAGTGTAGGCAGGGATGGCTGCAATTACCAATTGAATCAAAGTAGCTCAGCTAGCCATATTAAGGGTCTTACTTTTCCAACTAGCCAATCTTGCTACACCTTATCAATGATCCCCCAATAGGTAGCCCGAGAAACCCACTTATGAACTAGTGGAACACCCAAATAACTCCTAAGATCCACGAAAAATCGGAGTACCACAAATCCTACTAATACGAGTAGCTAATCGCCGCCGAATGTTCGGCTAGCAAAATAGTTTAGACTTTTCAAAACTGATAACTTTCCCAAAAGTTTTACAAAACTGATCTGAACACCCTTTAATAACCTTAGCTTGGCGGGTGGTGGCCTCAACAAAAAGCAGAAGATCATCATCGAAGCAGAGATGGGAAATCTTAGGACCAGATCGGGTGGCACCCATAACTTTCCACCGACCCGATCTGATCCTAAGATTTCCCATCTCTGCTTCGCTGATGATCTTCTGCTTTTTGTTGAGGCCACCATCCATCAAGCTAAGGTTACTAAGGAGTGTCTGGATCAATTTTGTAAAGCTTCTGTGACAGGACCCGTCCCAACTGGACGTCAAAAACCGTTCCCGGTCCTGCTCCCGTCTGACAAGTAAACCAAAGGTCCGAAACTACCCTTCAGTGCTTGCCAGACAAGGGATGTTTGCGCTGATTTCTGCTGTTGCCACTGCCTCACGATCAGTCCCGAACGTCGTACCACGGCCTGGAGGGTCACAAAACAGAAAATGTGTGAGTGGACAAAAATGACCTCTTATAAAAACGTTTTCCAAAATACATTCTTACCCTCCAGTTTTCACAAACTTGCATGCATATCACAAAACATGAGTAATAGTATGAAATCATTCAAGTATGAACCGTGGACCGATAAAATCAAAAGATATTTTCCCATTGTCCATAAAACTCATGTTCACCAAATCAGTTCATGTTATAAAACATCAAATCCCGGCTCTCAGGCCAAAACATGTGAAAACATAATCACCTGGCCATAAGGACCAAAAACCCGTACTCAATACCAGTACGTCATCACAAACAACATCAATCAGCACTAATCACAAGTGCACAATAAATATATCAATCCAATCAATCCGCACTACTCACAAGTGCACAAACTATCACAATCACATCTGCACTACTCACAAGTGCTGCACTACGCGTAGGCCAATATCTAGCCATTCTCTCGGGATCGGACACCTCTGGGCTCAACCCTTGGGCTCAGCCACATCTGGGCGAACACATCCCCAGGCTCAGACACATCCGAGTGGTACATCCAGGCTCAGTCACATCCGAGAAGCTGGCATACCTTAGGATCAACTCACGATCCTACAATCACATCCCCCAAGCTCCAGTCGTCTGGGTAATCCCCCCAAGCTCCGACCGTCTGGGCATTTCACAATCACAATGGAAACCATCTAGGGAATTACATCCCAAAACATTTCAATCAAATCTTGACTTCATACAAAGTCAAGATCATTCCCGACCGGGTCTCAAGCCCAAATTGTCATTTACACGTAAATCTTTAAAATCACATTTTAAACTAATAAAATAATCCAGAAATCATCATTGACTCACCAATTAAGTCAAAATATCATTTTAGAAATCTTTTTAACTCCGGGCCTAGCCCAAAACCTCATTTGCACGTTCCTTGTAAAACGTGCCCGAAAGACTGATTAAAATAATCATAAAATCACAAGAAATCATACCAAATCATCAATTTCATCAAATTCACATGTGACTCCAAATTCGAGTCAAAATCACTATTCACTTGGGTTCTCACGCCCAAAATAACATTATCAAGCAAATCCATGCGTTCCAACCTCCGTTGCCATTTTCACGTAAATCCACGAAATTGACCCTTGACTCATTCCCGAGTCACAACATCATTTTTCAATGCATGACTCATAATCCGAGTCCAAACATTATTTTCAATCAAATTTAATACCGGGCTCATAAACCAAGTCCAAACATCATTTTTAACCAATTTCATAATTTCTCGAAATTCGTGCCAAATATAATAATATAATAATCATAAAATCGAGAAATCACTGGATTGAAACGTCAATCATGCCAAAGCATATAAAATCATATAATAAAGCATTTAAAATCATATATGCATGCATCACGGTTAGAAAACAAAGTTCACTCACACACACCGTCCAAAACGGTCCGTTTCCGAGCTGCACGTTTTTCCGTAAATTCTGGAAATCACAACTCCTGTCCAAAATCATTATAGAGGGTTACTAACATCTCCAAATACTTCATATAATTTTCCCCAATTTTTCCAGAATTTAAATACGTATTTAACACGTAAAACAAAACTTCGGATACGCGGAACATTAACGAAACGATATCCGACTACCTCGAAACCAGCGTTAAAATGTTCGTTACAATGAGAGGATCAAAAGTCATGTTGACCTCACCTTGAAACTAGGACGTACACGCCCTCACGCGCAGCCGTGAGTGGCTGCGCGTGGCCACCACGCGCCTGCTATAGTAACCGTCGTCCTCACCCGTTTTCTCTGCAAAACGGGTCCTTTTGCCCGCGAACAGACCCGATTCAATGTCTGTCAATTCGATACCAATTTCAACAATTGAACATTCAGTCAGTTTCGATTCAAGTCTAATTAGAAGTCTGTAATCATAATTTCACCAAAACTTACCTTAAATCAAACAACCCGAAGATGAACATCGAAGAACACTCGAATACTGTTCATCATTCGAAGTCCTTCAATGTCACACGATTTCCTTCAATTGATGCAACCAGAAGCTTCAGTGGACTCAGTTAAACACTTTCCCCAACTCAATTGCATCAATCCAAGCCTCAATTTCCTCGACTCAAGCTCGAAATTTCTGCAACTACAGTCCTTCTGTTCTACCTCAAATGGACCTCAATTCTCTTCGTTCTTTTGATGTAAATGATCGTGGCAATCCCAGAAGACTCAAATTAATCTTCATTTTGATCAACAAGGCTCAAATCTTCCAATTCGAATTTCCCCCCTAATTTTCTGAAATTCGAAATCCAGCCCCCCAGCTCTCAATCAATCCTTCGTTTTTTTCCCAATTCAATTCAGTCTCAAAAGTCTCTCAGTTTCTCACTCTCTAGTTCAGAAATGGAAGAGGGATGAAGGTTGGAAGAAAATTGGATTGTTGATTGTACACGGTTAAGAAAACAGAAGAGATTAATGGAGGAATTAAAAATTAATTAAGTTTGATTAATATTAAAACATCATAATTGTCTTCCCCAAAACATGGATTCTGGTTTTAAGCCTCAATTTAAGAGATGAGTGACACTTGTCACTCATCCAGGTGTGTTCAGTCACTGGGTACTGTTCATAATAAAATAATATTTTAATCTCGATTCGTTCGGTTAATCGAGTCTGTTCCCGTGACCATAACTTCGTCGTCGAATCTCCGATTTCGGCATGCCTCCTGTCGTTGGATTCGTATCGACAAGACCTACGTAACGGTCCTTGGCCCTCGTCCATTGGACTTCCCAGGTCAAAAGTCAACATTTGGCCCCTTCTTAGACAAATTACCAAAATACCTCTCAACTTCCGAACGTCATAACTTTCTCCTCGAATGTCGGAATCGAACGTGCCACCTGTCTATGAACTCGTGAAGTCCCGATCTACGTCACAGTCATTGGTCAAAGTTCGTTTGACCGTCTGAACTAAAAGTCAACATTTTGCCCACGCTAGGGGAAAAACGGTCATTTTGCACAATTCGTCCGATTTCACTCAACTAATCCCGATTAGTCATTCTAAATCATAATTAATTAATATTCAATCCCGATATTCGGGACGGGTCATTACATTCTGGGCAAGTTATCAATTTTCAAAAGTCTAAACTATTTTGCTTCCCGAACATTCGGCGGCGATTAGCTGCTCGTATTAGTAGTATTTGTGGTACTCCGATTTCTTCGATCTTGAGAGGTATTTGGGTGTTCCTCTAGTTCATAAGCGAGTCTCTTAGGCTACCTATTGGGGGATCATTGATAAGGTGCAACAAGATTGGCTAGTTGGAAAAGTAAGACCCTAAATATGGCGGGCCGAGTTACTTTGATTCAATCGGTAACTACAACCATCCCTGCCTACATTATGCAAACTTTCAAGTTGCCGGTTAGTGTCTGTAATGAGCTTGAGGGTAGCGCTAATTACACTGTTGTACCCATAACTAGTAATTAATTTAGTAAATTAATATTTAATATTTAATAAGATTATACTTTGCTTAAAAGTTGAAATATAAAATTTCTATACTTTAAGGTCCTTCTACTATTTATTAGGTATGCATGCAGACTTATTGTCATATTATTGTATAATGTATGATTAGGATTGTAACCCATTATTTTATAAGTAAGCTTAAAAACACTTTTATAATTTAACTTATATGTTAAATTAGATTTTTATTTGAAGCGAATAATAAAATTGGTGATTTTGTATAGAAAATTGTCGGTGGTGGAAGTTTGATAACGCTTAAATTACACATTAAATTAAATACGTAATTTGAGTATTATGCAATTTAAAATCTTTTTGTATAGATGTAGTATAGGTAAATAGAGATCGTTCTTAACTAGGGAAATTATGGAACATTAATAATGTGTTAGTGAGAAAGAATAAGGAATAAAAGATTAATTAATGAATTAATGAATACAAGAATAAATGAATGAATGAATAAACGAATTAATGAATTAAAGAACTAAAGAATTAAAGAATAAAAGAATAAAAGAATAAAAGAATAAAAAATTGAAGAATAAAGAGTAAAGAATTGAAGAATAAAGAATAAAGAATAAAGATTACAAAATAAAGAATTAAATAATAAAAGAACAAAATGTGGGGATTTGAACAAAGTGTAATCATAAAATAAAGAAAACAAGTAAAATAATTAAGAACTTAATTTTATTTCTACTTTAATCTTTGTACAAGTGGACTTTCTTCAAACACAAATTTTTACCAATACTCTAACATTTTGCTCATATTAAACCAATCCCGAAATTCTACCTTCATCATGATAGAATTTCATCCAAATTTCTACTTAATTTATATAATTCTACCGAATTTCGTCCATAATTTCTTCGTTATAATTCTGATTGGGATGATTATTTCTCAAAAACGCTCTAAATTCCAAACTTTATTTATTTCTACAAAAATCCCACAAAATAAATTATTTTCTCCAATTGTTTATTATTTTAATATTAAAAGTTAAGTATAAATGGTATAAAATAATACTTAATTAACGACCTATCAAATACCCACACACTTAAACTTTACTAGTCCCTAACAAATACTAAAATTAAACTAAGAATTCAAAACAAGTAAACCCTTGACCATTTGTCTCAAAATTTCATTATTATGATCATGACATCAAAGATTTTCACTTAAAGCATTTAAGCATATGGAATTCAAGAGTTAATACATGGTAACAAAATGTTTCAACAAGTAAGATAATGAGTAAATATGGTGAAATGGATCTCAATATGAATAAAACAAATATGAATCAACTCATAAGGATATGCACTCATAAATTCACTCAATTGTAAGGGTTTGTATTTGCACTCAAAGTATGTGAGAAAAATGCTCACATAATAGAAATAAAATACTTTTGTAAAATTTCAAACAAACACCTCAAGATAAAAATTAAACATACTTGTACAAATGAACCAAAACCATAAGATTACTCAAGTGATTGACTCAACTAATCAAAATTTACCATCTTAAAGATCATAAGGTCTTTATGAAGGTTGTAATGGGGCTAAGTTTAAAGGCAAGCAAAATATAGGATAAGTGGTGCTCAAATTCGTTCTAAGACTCAATAAACTCTCAAAACGTATCATAACTTCCCAACCTTAGTGCAATGATGTCAGTAATCCATCCCTTCGAACATAGGCCAAATTTCATCATATTGGGCCTCGAATTCATTCTATGTGTCGGATTTACAAATGTAAAAGAAGTAAGTCAAACATTACATAATCAGACCTTATTACCTTCATAGAGACTCAAAACATTTTTTTCTCTTTTTCTTTTTCGTTTATTTTTTCCATTTTTTTTAATATATCAAGATAATAACATGTGTCAATAATATAACAAAGTTTGAGTAAGTAAATCCAAATAATACACATAAAAGTCTTTACAACATCATCATTTTCTATTTACACCATTTTCATGTCTTCAACCGAGTCCTTGGAACAAGGATAAATGATGTCTATACTAGGCTCAAGTGTTTAGATAATCATGGTGATGAAAGAAAGGCTTAATATAGGCTCAAAGGGGTTAAAACTAAAAGGGTCGCAACTTGTGAGCACAAAATAGGGAACATTGATGTTTGAATTTATGGTGTTAACCCTAATGCCTTAATCATATCCAAAATCAGAGAGTTTATTAACTTAAAAGCTTTGAAAATCATATAGAATAAGTTCTAGTACTCTAAAGTTCATTAAAAGTTATGACAAGTAGTTATGAGGCATATGTATGTCAATTTAAAAAAAAGAACTTATGAATCACTCATCAAAGATGTATATAAAGTTCTAAAGCTCACATAAGGTTCAAATAATTCATACTTATCTTAACATGCTCGTTTATATACCAATTTACATGCATTATTTATAAGTTATAACACTTAATCACAAAGTATTAACAAACAAATTCAAGCTGTAGTGATCATCTTTATAGCCATAACGTATTCATTTCCATTCATTTTTATCATTGACAAGTTAAAGGGCAACTTAAGACTCGTAAAAACAATAAATTAAAACAAAAATACTCAAGAAAGCAATAAAAACAAATTAAAATTTTTAAATTTTTTTTTTTGTTTTTTTGAAATTTTATAAGACATTTTTATTGGTCAATTAAAATTGTAAACCATTCCCCCACACTTAAATTCTACATCGTCCTCAATGTAGGCAAATAAGAACTAATTGAACATAAAATTGAAGTAAGGAAGAGGATTTACGAAAATAAAGCAAAAAAAATAATAAATAAACAAAATAAAGGAGAGTGAAGGGTAGAAAGATAACAAATCTTCGTTTATGACTCCTTCACATCCCGGGAGCACATTATGTTGCCTCCCAACAAGCTCTTGAAGTTTAACGTCCATCCAACCTAAACATAGATGCAAATTAGTTTGTTAGAAATGTACATTTGTTAAGAACGCAATTTAAAATGTAAGTTAAAGCTAAAGATGCAAGTTAAGTTAAAAATACAAATTAAGTTGAAAATGCAAATTAAATGAAAAATGCAAGTTAATTTTTCATGACAAGTGATGTAAGAAAATGTAAAAACAAATGTAATTAGATATATACAAGTATGAAATAACATATATACAAGTAAGAAATAACAAAGTACAATGCATGACAAAATGACCTGCACCTTCGATCTCACTTCCTTATACTCACTTAGTCTAAGGGGGTTCGGGGATGAAATCTGAGCATCATGAAACCTTAGGGAGGTTATGCAGTTTACAAATGCAATGAAACAATATTTACACGTTGGGGGAAGCCAAATGACACAACCCATCCCCCAATCCCCCCTGGATTAAGGGATGTTCCATACTCCCGTCTAACCCACGTGCGACACGAAGGCTAAACACCCGTCTAACCTCCATGTAACACGTAAGTCAAACAAGGGATTTCAAGTCAGCGCTCAAAAATTAACTTCTGGCTTCCCAGAGTGCGCAGAAACCACTGTGGATCGCGTGTGTGATGTCTCGGTCTCACTAACAACAGCCCGCACCGCATCAACCTGAAGGACATCGAAAAACCGAAAAGACTGTGAGTGGACAAAAATAAATAATAAGTTCAGAAAAAAATTATAAGAAAAGACATTTATGCCTTCCATGTAAAACCAATGCATGCATGCGAAGACCATTGCATTTGCAAGATATGAAAATCGTTTATGAAAACAAGAAAGCATTTCCTTTTCTCAAATCCCAGGCCTTAGCACAAAACCATAAAGTAAAACCAAAGTACGAGAAATCGGCCCAAAACATCTGAAAACCATATGAAAACCATCATTAGCAATCCAAAACACACATCAAAACACATTTCATCCAATCAAACCTGCTGGACCTCAACGAGTCTTTAAACTCAATATCAATCTGAGTCTTTAAACTCAACAGGCCATCCCGGGTAATCAACGAGTCTTTAAACTCAATAACAGGCCTCGGGGGAAATCAATAACCGAGTCTTTAAACTCACAAGTCTTTAAACTCAATATCACATATAGGGCTCTCTCCCGTCACATAACCCAAAACCAGATCCAACAAATCCAATTCAAATCCATTTACCGAAATCATATCATCGAAACCGTTATCAAATCATAGCACAAAAGAATAATCTCGTAATACGTATAAATACGTAAAATATATCGAAATACGGGAAAATCATAAATCATAGATATCACAATCATAATCATATAAATCACATATAGAAAACATGTAAAACATTTATGCATGCATCATAATTTAGAAAACAAAGTCCACTCACAGACCGTCTTCGCTGCCGCCTTGATACGCGTGCAATACGCCTTTACTGGCTAATCCATCATCACCGGACTTCCAAACCTGTCCAAATCACATTCTAAGATCACTAACTACTTCAATATGCTTCCACTAAATCCCCGTAATTTTCCTGAATTTTCAACTATTTTTTAAATTAATCCTTAAACCTTCGGACATCTCGAATCATATCGAAACGATGTCCGATCAACTTGAAACCAGTCTCAAAATGTTCGTTACATCGATTACTTAAAATCATGTGTTGACCGTGCCTCAAAAAGAGAGCCCACGTGCCCTCACGCGCCGCCCAAAGGCATTGCGCGTGAGAACCACTCGCCGGCTACATGTCATCTTCAACCTCGGTCAAGCCCAGTCCAGACCGGTCCCTGCAAATCCGGTCCAACTGGACTGACGTAACCAGTTTAATGCCTATTCCTTCATCATTTTCAACCCGGTTTGATCCTATAGCTTTGTCTAGTTCTTTCCTACACATCTACGTGATCAAAACATGAAAATAAGGTCTGTAAGTTACCTTCCAAACCGAGATCACAAGACTAGTTTTTCCATCGTTCAGTCCCGTTGATTCCAGCCACCGTTGGCCGTGATTCCAAGCCCAACAGCTTTGTTTTGACCTCTAGAACCTCACCCAGGAAACCAATTCGATCATCAGTCATTAGAATTCAAATTACCATTATCAAATTCAAAATTGACTTTCACGGGAATTCGACCTTACCTCAACCGTCGTGCCCCGCCGTGGCCACTACCTTACTCGTCCCAAAGTCCCTTCACTTTTTCCTTTACAAATCAGAGGTAAAGGATGAGGTTTAAAGATGATTTGAATGGGTTGGGCTCACAGTATCTATTTTCCACGGGTTCATGGCCTCCGTCCACGACGGTCCATCGTGACCACACCACCACGATCCTCATCGTCTACTCTTTCTTTTCATTCACAGATCACTAGCCATTGAGGAAGGTTGAAGGGTGTTATGGGGGTTGGATTTCACGATCACACTCTCACACACACCACACACACACACACACACACACTCTCTCTCTCTCTCTCTCTCTCTCTCTCTCTCTCTCTCTCTCTCTCTCTCTCTCTCTCTCTCTCTCTCTCTCTCTGTTTCTCGGCAAGTTATTAATATGATTCGATTAAGATTGAGTAGTTATAATTTTAAGGTTAATGTAGCTAATCTTAATTCTGTCAAGGCTTGGGGTATGTCTTAAGTCTGGCTAGTTATGTGGCTTTCCTTCTTTGTTGGTGACCATCTATTGTGATCCTTTTTGGGATCTTTTGTTGTTTCTTATTTATGGTTGGTTGAGGCTTTGGTTTTAATACATTTTTTACTTGTAAATAAACAAATTGTTAATGATTATCTAATAGTTTTGGCTATTTATTATGGTGGTTAGTGATTATTAAGTTTCAAAATATGTTTAGAGGAGTTTTAAATAAATATTAATATTGTCAATGACTAATAAATGGATAATCCTAATTAATTCCTTAAATTGAATAAAAATGTTGAATTATAGCAATGTATATGATGCATTTGAAAGTTACTGTCATAATTACATATTTTTAAATGAAAATGTATATTTTTTTTATTTTTATCAAATATTTTTGTACTTCTTCGATTTCAAATAAAGTAATTTTCTTTTTTTGGAAAAAAAAAAACTAATACAAAATAGAACTTGCTTACTCTATAAATGTTGAGTAAATATCGTTTTAAAAGAAAAGACGAAACTAATAAACATTGGCTATACATAGATGGTGATATATTTCGTTTTTAGCTCGATGAGAGTGTTGAAAAAATGTTTCAATATTTTAAAGAACTACGAGTTCTTTATTGGAGCTAGGGTTTATTCCGATATATCGTATCATATTAAATAATGTTCAAGCACTACTTTTATGAGAAAAAAAATTCTAAAATATTGTATACATAAGAAAATGGTTTTGAATACAATAGAAATTATAAATGGTTCTTTTTTGGGGGGTTAAAAAACAATCAATTGTCAAGTTAAAAATTATTTATTTTGTGTCAACAAAAAAAATATTTATTTAGAAATAAAAGTTGACGCACAGAGATAAGAAGCAAATGTACCAGCACGCTTTCCGCCCTCCAAATGAGAAACTTTAGCTCGACCCCAATCCAAAGCGAATTTGGGCCTTAATTTTGTCAGTGAACAATCGGCCTAAATATAAATTTGGGCTGATATTTCATTGGGCTCATTTATTTTGCATGTCGTGGTAAACATGTAGAATGCTTTCTTTTTAATTCGGGGGATATGTAGGTGTGAGGCTGTGAGCTCCAGTGGTCCTTACACGATGAGGTTAAATTTTCAAAATTTCAAAAAAGATTCTCTCCACGAGGAACATTTTACAATTGTTTTTGTGTGGTAGTCCTCTGGCTTTGGAAATTTCAACAATTCACCACAAATGTCACAACTGAATGTATGACAATGAACATTTCAGCCAAGATCACAATTCAAGTGTGTCAACTACGTTAACAATAAGCCAATAAGCAAATAAAAGAGTGACAAAATGTAAACACGAACATGTGGAGATTGAAGACGAGTCCATGATCACTTTTACGCCTAATACCAAAAACTAAGAGCAAACCCTATTATCTCTGTCTAGAACTACAATACTCAAAAACTATCAATAGGCAAAATGACATGAACCGTCCCGGAAAACACCTCGTAACCCACACCAAGGCTTGCTCCTGTCTGATAAGCAGTTTGAGGCACCCAAACTGCCCCTAACACTCGTCAGTCAAGAGATACTTGTATCACCAACTTCATGCCTCTGCCTTCTAAATAACATCGATTCTCGAGCAACGACCCTAGAGGGTTACAAAAATCACGAAAACTGTGTGAGTAGACAAAAATAAATATTTTTAAAACCCCAGTTCAAAACATAACATTTTTCCCTCCTTTTTAAAACGCTATGCATGCATAATGAAAATTCCATAAAACCTAGTAAATAGGCAATAAAGCACAAAACCTCGAAATACGGGTAATATCTGAAATCCTGCAATACCAGAAAATAAGCACACGTATGACCATCTCAGGAACCATAATCACAACCATATACAATCAAACCATCCTCGATGCCTATAAGCCAAATCATCATCTCATAATTGCTCTCTGGTAGGCCAAACCACTCCGGAACTACGGAGCCCAACTCGACATCCGAGTGGGGATCGACTTAGGAACTACGAAGCCCAGCTCGATGTATGAGTCACGGTTCAAGTCTCAGGAACTATAAAGAATTACCTCGACGTCTGAGACTACCCATCACAATACTCGTCTTGAAAACTACAGATCATTACCTCGACATCTGAGACCGTCTAACCAATCCAGCATCCCGAAGAGGGTTTTCACATCACATCACATCATATATATATATATATATATATATATCTAGAATCACATCTCATATACCAAGGAACATATTCTTGTAATCCACATCATTTCCAAAACCAAGTTCAGAACCCAAAGTATCCAAAATGCGACATATATGGTTTCTCGAAAAAACATGCATCGAACAATTACTGTAAAATCGTCCAAAACTCACCATTATCGAGAAAATACAATTAAAACACGCATAAGACGTCTCTAATAAAAATCACAATTCAAAACCCGGGGCTTAAGCTCCAAAACACAATCACACAAATCTCGTAAAACATGCCATTAAACTAATAATTAAATATCCATAAAATCACCAAAATTCATATAAATTTATAATCACTCAAACACCATAAAAAACACATATAAAATCATTTAAAACAATTAAATATGCATAATAAGTTTAAAAAGTAAAGGGTCCACTCACACGTACCATGCACACAATCAAACCAACTTGCACGTCATTTCGTAAAATCCGAGAATGTCACTTCCTGCCATAAATCATGTCTTAAGGTCACTAATCTTCCCAAATAGCCTCATATTTAATCCCAAATTTTTCGAGATTTTTAAACAAATTAAAATAATGCCTAAACATTCGAAAAGTCAAAACTACCCCCAGATGATGTCTGATCGCCTCGAATATTGTACCGTTGGACTTGTAACATCAAAAGGATGAACTTTCATGTTGACCGTTTTTAACATGACATGGCATGGGCTGTCAGGACCCGTCCCAAATCTCCTGAGATTAACGTGGGACGCGCCTGATCCCGTCTGACACGAAGTGTCAGACCAGGGAAAATTCCAACTCTAGCCCTCACCGGAGCTTCCAGAGCACGCCAGGATCGTAGGAGGAGGAGTGTGATGTCTCGTCTCTGCTACAGTCCGCATCTGCGATCAACCTGAAGGGCATTAAAAACATCAAAAGTCGTGAGTGGACAAAATAATATTTTAGTAAAACCTTTTCATACAAAGACATTTATGCCCTTCATTAAAAGCATATGCATGCATTCAAAAACCGTTTATCAAAACGTTCATAAAACCATTTGTCAAACATATCAAAACCTTTCCAGGGTTCATGCCCGGTTCCCATAATCCGTCATGACCCATAAAAACCTTTCAAGGGTTCATGTCGGTCCCCATAAACCGTCATGAACAGTAAATCCATTTGGGTCCCCGACCCGAAATCATAAAAACCCGTAAATCCATAAAACAATACATGTGGGAACTCAGCCCAAATCATTCTCAGTGAAGTACTAAAACATCTATGGGGTCTCCGCCTCAAATCACTTTCTAAATCATAAAACACGGGGTCTCCGCCCCCAAATCACTTTCTGTAAAACCTCATACGTATCAATATACGTATAACCCATCTGAGGCACTACCGAGAAGATGCCAACTCGGGGCACACAACCCCTAGGGAACATATCCCTGATAAATGTCACAATATCAATCTCTCTACTAGTGTGCACACTACTCGGGGTCTCACTCCGAGTCTTCTCCCAGGAATTCTCCATCTGGGAGGCTCAATCTTCGAACCTAGTCCGATCATCTCTCCGGAATCTGGTCCGGGACCACATCATAAATAGTAACCCCCACTCTTGGAACGGGATCCCTATGGGGATACCCATTCTGGTCTGTAGATCGTGACTCTCCAGGTCGACGTCTGGAGGAGACCATACAAATCATATGGAGGGTTCATATACATTTTCAAAACTCTTTCTTTCTTTCTCAAAACACTTTTCAACTGGGTCTCATACCCGATTCATCTCAATAGGATTCCTCGAATCCGATTCAAATCCATTTCACAGGCCTCGGCCTAAATCCACAGTTCAATAGGGTCTCATGCCCGAATTCTCATTTCATAAACCGAACTGGAACTCAAGCCCGATGTTACGACTAACTGGGCCTCAAGCCCGATACCTCATCTAACTGGGCCCTTAGCCCGAAACCACAAATCAACAGGGCCTCAAGACCGATTTCACAACTAATAGGGCCTCAAGCCTGATACTACAGTCAACGGGGCCTCAAGCCCGATATTACAACCAAAGGGGCCTCAAGCCCGGATTCATAAACCAACGGGACCCTCGGTCCGATTACTCGTCAAATCAAATGGACTCCAAGTATGAGAGTTTGTAAATCAAATGGGTCTCGTGCCCGATTTCATATTTCTAAATCTAAAACCAATTCATGAAACCCTCATTGAAAACCTAGCATGTATAAGCATCGTATAAAACCGAAAATCTCGAAATACGTGCAAATACGTAAATCCTAGGCTACCACAAACAAATGCACTCATGGCATCACAAAACATATTCTAAAAAAATTATAAAACATTTATGCATGCATCGAATTCATAAAACAAGTCCACTCACAGTCCGTCCAAAGCCGCGCCTCGATACGCGTGCCATAAGCGTCTCCCGGGCCAAACGTCGCCTCCGGGATTCTTGAACCTGTCCAAATTAATTTAGAGGGTCACTAACTACTTATATAACCCCTCACTAAAGTCCCGTAATTTTCCGGAATTTCTAACTATTTTTAAACACGAACGTAAACCTTTGGTCATCCAGAACTATATCGAAACGATGTCCTATTGACACGAAACTAGTCCCAAAATGTTTGTTACATCGAATAGATGATTTGACATGTTGGAAACTTCCCCAAATCCCTCCTCATGCGCTCGCACGTGCCCCAAGGATGGTCCTACTCGTGGGCCTCACGCGCCAGACTGTTCACCTTCTTCTCCACGCAATCGACTGGTCCGACCAATTTTCTTGGTTCGGCCGGTCCAGTTGGACCGGCGTGACCGGTTCGGCCACCTCTCACTCTCATTTTTCGTCCAATCCTTTCCTTTTCAATCCTAATCTTCCTATTTTGATGTTTCCTATCCATTCCAATCATCAAAACCTAAAGAAAACCACTAAATCCTATCCATGTTCAAAGAGGCTCACGACCTCTGTTTTCATTTTCCTCCCATGGCTTCCACAGCCGTCCAACCACCATAAAAACCTTCTTTAAACTCTCTAGGAAACCTAATAAACCCTTACTAATCCTCCAAAACCGTCCATAACATCCAAATAAAAATGAAAATGGGTCTTACCGGGTACTTGCTCGGGTTTATGGCCGCCGTCCACGGCGGCGTTGCTTCCTGCCTGCCACCATCATCATCCCTCACTCCTCACTCCTCTCACTCTCAGGGTCTCACAACCAT
The DNA here is from genome assembly GCA_032719365.1 of Prinsepia uniflora. Taxonomy (NCBI): domain Eukaryota; kingdom Viridiplantae; phylum Streptophyta; class Magnoliopsida; order Rosales; family Rosaceae; genus Prinsepia; species Prinsepia uniflora. The sequence continues at coordinate 26,606,419 of CM064863.1, forward strand.
GATCAGATGGAAGGGGTTGGATTGGTTTGGGTTCAAAAGGGTGAGATCGGTTTGAAAATGGGAAAAAGAATGATCGATTGAGGAAGGAATTATAGCATGAATGTGGGATGGTGGCCAGTGGATGAGTGACACTTGTCACTCATCCATTGGTTTCTGGGAAAAATATCTAGCCCACTTAATTCCAAAAGGTCCTTGTCTCGTAAAACATGCAATAGCACTTTCGTACTTCAGTGAACCTTAACTTTTCCGTCGAACGTCCGAATTTGACGTGCCGCCTGTCTACGGATTTGTATCGTCTCGATCTACGTAACCATCCTCGGCCCTCGGCCATCGGACCCTATCGAGTCAAAAGTCAACTTTTGGCCCCTATTCGACCAAATTACCAAAATTCCCTCGACTTCCGAAGATCATAACTTTTCCTCGAACGTCAAAATGCGAGTGTGCCACCTGTGTATGAAACTCGTGACGTCCTGAACTACGTCACAGTCATCGACAAAAGTCCATTTGACAGCCTGAACGAAAAGTCAACGATTCACCCCTTTTAGGGGCAAAATTATCATTTCGCCCTGCTCGTTCCGCTAATCTCGTCTAATTCTTGATTAGGCTCGCTAATCCGTCATTAATTCTTAATTAATCTCTCTAATTCGGGATGGGTCGTCACATGAGCCCCCACGCGCCACCAAAAGTGGATGTGTGTGGGCTTAATGCGCGGGCCACTGTTCATCTTCTTCCCAGAATTCAGACCTGATTTCCTGGGTTTTGGGTCACCCGACCGCGAGTCCAACCCAGTTCAAATACCACCATTTTCACTTTTTTTTTCTTCATTTTAATCATCTAACCTCACCTAAGTAAGCCTATAAGGAGATCCATGTTGTTAGATTTTAAAAAAAACTTACCATAAAAATCATGTTGAACTCTTGGACTTTCGGCATTGGCTTTCAACTCTTTTCTCAACCATTTTGTGCGCCATCGAAAGTCTTTCTGGTCCTCTATTGTCCTTACAGACTTGCCTAACTACCTAGGATCCTTGGTTTGACGTAAAACAAATCCAAACCAACTCCACAACCTACGACCAATTT